>CM077150.1:91202508-91656076 GCA_039583875.1 Platanthera guangdongensis
GACTGTTGGGTATTGTATCCACAATGTACCTGATTTGAAAGCCCATGGACAAGCTAAGGCAATAGACTTGTATTTGATAAACTTTTTCAAGTTGTACTTGCAGTTTCTCCACGCTAAGTGCACACCAATGTCAGGGTGCAGTAGGTCAATATACACTGGATCTGCACGACGTAATCCCTCGTTCAGCAGATCAGTGTGTTGGCCTATGTGTACTCTCTCTATTGGAGTGCACTTACTTTTTCAAGTACAAGGCCGCTCATATGCAAGAGAAGACAAGGAGCATGGAGGATCAAGGAGCAGCTCCTAGGTGGAAGACGAAAAATCGTCCAAGGCAAATTCGACGAGAATCACCAAGTGATTCTCGCCGAATCGGCGAGAATCACTTGGTGATTCTCACCGAATCGACGAGAATCATCAATGATTCTCGCCGACTCCTTCTGGCCATCTCAATATGGTGCCAAGTAAGATTCGGCGAGAATCGCTTGTAATTCCCGCCGAACCAATGGTCATGCAGCCCATGAATACAAGTTGAATTCGTTGAGAATCGACAAGTAATTCGACGAGAATCACAATCGATTCTCGACGAATCGTCGAGAATCACTTGATGATTCTCGCCGATTCGTCGAGAATCGTCTGCGATTCTCGCCGATTTTTCCTTGGCGTTGTCTCAGCTAATTTCCTGAACCGGATTCTGCCGCTGTTTAATATCTGGACCGGACTGGGGGCTACCTCTGTGGGTCCCACAAAACGGTCTATTGGGGGGTAGCTACAGTATAAATACATGGGTATTTTGAACAGTACCGACACAGAAAAAATACGC
Organism: Platanthera guangdongensis; assembly: GCA_039583875.1. Lineage (NCBI taxonomy): Eukaryota > Viridiplantae > Streptophyta > Magnoliopsida > Asparagales > Orchidaceae > Platanthera > Platanthera guangdongensis. Next base: position 91,203,329 of record CM077150.1, read on the forward strand.
GAGCTCACGGAAACCCTAAAATCGCGAAATCCTTCTGCCGCCTCCGTCGCCGCTCGCGCAAGTCCATCGCCGCCACCGATAGATCTTCTTCCCGATCTCCGGCGACAGTAGCTTAGCAAGGCTTGAGTCTCACGAGTCTATCCAGAGATCCTTTGTCTCTCGATTTGTTGATCGGAAACACTTCCCATCCGAATCGATCGAGACGACCGATCCTCGTGTGACCGTTGGTAGACCGAGCTTGCTTCACAACGAAGTTTGGATCTCCAAGTTCAGCAGCTGCTCTTCATCGTAGCCGCCGATCCCGAAGCTAGCCGCCGCTCGTGTGCCGCCGCCGGTTCCGGGGAAATCCTCTCCAAGAGAGACCAAGGTCGTAGACTCTTCATCGACTTCAAGAACACGTCGTCGAACAAAGAGGAACACCGGTGTCTCCAAGAGAAGTTTGTATCACGTGTACATTCTACTTTTATTTCATTGTAAAGGAACTTTAGTTCCGTGTTGTAAGGGTTGGGTGCAACCCGATTTGTGGGAGTGTTGACTCTCACGTGTGGAAGGGCTCCTTCCGTTAGTGAAGGGATTAGATTTCAATCCCGTTGGTGAAGTGACCGAGTCGTCCCTTGTTGGGGAGATAGGTCGAAGGGGGAAAGTGGATGTACCCAAGTCGGTGAACCACTATAAATTTGCTGTGTTTTCTGTGTGGTGTGTTTGTTGTTTTTATTGTGCAGGTACATCTGTAAATTCCGCAAAAGAACCACACGTCACCTATCCCCCCCCCCCCCCCATAGGTGCACATAGCCGACACTAGGTGGACTTTCAAGTGGTATCAAAGCGAGGTTCCTCAACAAAAAGGCTAACACCTTGAGGTGAATCCTGCCACTAGTGTCAACAAGGAGACATACAGCTACTATGGACGGGCTCAAGTACTCCGGCAAGATCCCAGTGTGCAACAGACTTAACTTTCCTATCTGGAAGGAAAGGATCAGGTTCTATATGGAAGCAGTGGACCCTCGACTGTTCATGATCGTGCTGGAGGGACCTTATGTACCCACTAAGGCCTCCACCATTGATCCCACCAAGAAAGTGCCAAAGACACTCTCTGAAATGGACAAGGATGAGATGGTCCTAGTGGGCCTTGACATGAAGGCAAGAAACATCCTGGTCAGCGCGGGTTGACGACTCTATGATGCAAAACTTCAGCAACTGCAGGACAGCTCAGGAGATTTGGCAGTGCCTGATCATCCTAATGGAGGGCACGGATGAAGTGAGGGATGATCGGAGATCCCTCCTGAACCAGAAGTATGAGGCCTTCCGGCAAGGGCCTAAGGAAGAGATCGGAGTCACATACGAGAACTTCCTGAAGATTGTTAACGCCCTCAAGGGCTATGGAAGAGTGTTCACCAATGGTGAACTCAATGACAAATTCCTTAGGTCCCTTACTAAGGAATGGGATACAAAGATTTGCGCCATTAGAGAATTTGGCAGACTAGCAGAAACTGATCCACAAATCCTGTTCGGGAAGCTGATGTCCTATGAACTTCAGCTGAACACCAGGAAGGCAGAGGAAGAAGCAGAGAAGGCTGCTGCAAAAGAAAAGACTGTGGCCCTAAAAGCCAGTCACTCCAGAAAAGGGAAGGGTGCGGTGTCGTACCATGCCAGAAATAAGGAAGAAGAGGAGGACTCCGATCCATGCTCCTCCAGCTCAGAACTGTCGGAAGAGGATTTATCCCTCATCACTCGAGAGTTCAAGAAATTCCTCAAGATGAGGAATCAAAGGAAGAGAGACGGCTCCTCATCCAGACATCAGAAGAAAAACTACTCTTCTGACAGGTATGCATCTAAACCTAACAAACATCGTTCTTCTGATATTATTTGCTTTGGATGCAATAAGCCAGGTCACGTCGTGGCCGACTGCCATCAAAACAAAAGAGATAAAGGGAAAGGAGAGGAGCTCAAATCCTCCAGAGATAAGAAGGAGCGGAGCTATATCGCAAGAAGACCAAAGACGCTAAGTGAGTCTGATTCCTCAGACTCCAGTGATGATGAGGAAGCCTACTTCGGGCTGGTGGGTCGCTCAGACTCAGAAGGAGAATGTCCCCCATTTACTGGGAAGGTAAAAGCTCACACCCCTCTTCCGACTCCGACTCTGATCCTGAGTCTCAGGATGATGAACCTGAGGATGGCCCTTCGGCCCGCGAAGCTGAACTCCTCGAGAAGTATGAGCTTCTGCTCAACACCTTCGACGAGTGCCGTAAGAGACTGAGGGCTGAGAAGAAGGAAGTAAAATTCCTTAAGGGTGAGTGTGTATCCCTAAGGGAAGAGGTCACTAGTTTGATTTCTCTCCGGCAGGAACACCTTGACCTGACTTCAAAGCACTCAGAGTCTTTGCAGCTCCTTGATCTCAAGCAGGAGGAAGTCAACAAATTGGAAGAACTACTTGCGGCAGAAAGGAAGATCGTACAGAGCTTCTCTATGCCAAAAACAGTGCTTCCAGTCGTTGACACCTTCTCTGCTCAGGCCAAAGGAGCTGGCTTGGGGCATGTTGGGGCATCTGGTTCTTCATCTCGGAGAAACAAGAACCAGAGGAAGAATAAGGCCGCCAAGAAGGCCTCTGCTGATGAAAAGGGGAAGGCTCCTCTTAGTCCTGTTGCGTTCAGAAAGCCTGGCTTTCCTTGCAACCAACATGACTTTGAGTCAACATTTGGGCATCATTTCCGGCCCTCAGTTGCAAAGCCTAAGAGCCGGTATGACGGTTGGAACTTCCCCCGGAACTTTGGTGAGAGTGCCTTCAAGGCACCTTATGAGGAGATCCACATAGGAAATTATGGTCCGTTCTCTAGCGGCCATAATGGAAAGCAGGCGCCAAAAGTCAAGCCTGTTATTCAAAAGGTGACAAAGTCATGTGACTGCCATCACCATGAGGCCTCCACCTCCAGATCCAAGGCCCCAGCTGTACCCGTTGTTCCCAGGGTAAGGCAGGAGCCTCGGAAGAGATACAACAGGTTCGACTGTTGGTGCTGTGGCAAAGTCGGTCACTTTGCCGTGGATTGTTGGTTTAATCCAAGGAACTACGAGACTCCCCATGTTAACAATGCGAGACCGACCACTCGTAGGGTTAACCGACCGAGGGGGAGTGTGCTAACCAGGAATCTAGGACCCAAGTTCGATTGGGTTCCTAAGGCAAATTAATTTTGTTTTGCAGGAATGTCCAAAGGCCACCAAAACGCCAATCTGGTATTTGGACAGTGGATGCTCCCGGCATATGACCGGGACAAGAAGCCTGCTGCGTGATTACACTCCAGTCGAGAATGGACCCAAAGTCATCTTTGGAGGGTCAGATCGAGGAGTCACCAGAGGTTATGGTATGATTTCCAACGGTATAATCTCTATCACCGACGTGGCTTATATTGAAGGGTTAAACCATAACCTGATCAGTGTAAGTCAGTTATGTGATAAAGGTTATGACGTTAAGTTCTGCAAGGATAAATGTCTGATAATTTCACGTTCCTCCTCTGAGACGGTATTATCAGGCATTAGGAGCAGAAATATCTTCTGCTTAGATTTTCTTAGTATAGATTCATCTACCCCCGTATGCCTTGTGGCAACAGGCAGTGCTTCTCTTTGTGAACAATGGCACAAGAGATTGGCACATATTAATTATAAGACAATTAGTATGCTATTTTCTAAGAATTTAGTAAGAGATGCTCCCAGTATCAAGTGCATCAAGGATAGCCCCTGTCATGCTTGCCAGATGGGCAAACAGACACGGGCTACCTTTAAGAGCATTGCAGACAAAGACTCTTCCCGATGTCTTTATCTGCTACATATGGACTTGTTTGGCCCAATGCAAGTTCATAGTTTGGGAGGCAAGTCATATACGCTAGTGATAGTTGATGATCACTCACGGTTTACATGGGTGTTCTTTTTGAAACGAAAGTCAGATACTTTTGACATCTTCACTAATTTTGTCAAGCAAGTTCAGAACGAATTTAACTGCTCCGTGGTCAAAATCCGAAGTGACCATGGAACAGAATTCGAATCTGGTGCTATGACAGAATTTTGTGAAGAACAAGGTATCTTTCATGAGTTTTCCTCCCCGCGCACTCCTCAGCAAAATGGAGTTGCGGAGAGGAGAAATAGAACTCTCATTGAGGCCTGCACGACTATGTTGAAAGATGCTTCTCTCCCGGAATACTTCTGGGCAGAGGGTGTCAATACGGCATGTCATGTACAAAACCGAGCGTTGATCAACAAACATCATCGTAAGACGCCCTACGAGCTACTGAAAGGCAGGAAACCAACCATGTCCTACTTGAGGATCTTTGGTTGCAGATGCTATGTACTAAATAATGGGAAGTATCTGCGTACTAAATTCGGTGAAAAATGCTTCGAAGGCATATTCATGGGATATAGTTCCCATAGTCGGGCATATAGGGTCTTCAATAAGAAAACCTTAGTGGTAGAAGAATCAATAAATGTTATATTTGATGAAGGAAGCTTGCTTAACAGCAATTCTTCCAGTTGTATTCTTGAAGATGCAGGTGCTAGACTTGACCAGCTGAATCTGGATGAGACCCCTAAAGATGACGCACCCAAGTACGTCAAAGTTTCCACCTCCACGTCATCTGAAAATGTTGAAGATCAAGATGGAACAAATCTTTTAGAAGAACGAGAAGCACAAGAAGTAGCTGAAGCTCCAGACGCCAGACTTCTAGAGCTCCGTCACGTGAGGGATCATCCTAGAGAACAGATCATCGGAGATCCTCGTGTAGGCGTCAGAACTCGAAGAGGTACAACTAACGAAGTATTGCATCTCAGCTTCCTGTCTCAGGTTGAGCCAAAGAAGTTCGATGAGGCGAACAAGGATGCGGCATGGATTCTGGCCATGCAAGAGGAACTACATCAATTCGAACGTTGCAAGGTTTGGACGCTGGTTCCCAGACCATACAAGCAGAATGTCATTGGCACGAAGTGGATTTTCAGAAACAAGCTGGATGAACATGGTGTCATCATAAAGAACAAGGCCAGGCTGGTGGCTCAAGGTTATAGACAGGAGGAAGGGATTGACTTCGACCAAACCTTCGCACCAGTCGCAAGGCTCGAGGCAATCCGGTTGTTCCTGGCATATGCTTCACACAAAGGATTCACTGTCTACCAAATGGATGTGAAATCGGCATTCCTGAACGGAGACCTGAAAGAGGAAGTATACGTCGCTCAACCCCCAGGTTTTGTCGACCCTACTTATCCCAATCACGTTTATTTTCTTAATAAGGCCTTATATGGGTTGAAACAAGCTCCACGAGCTTGGTATGAGACTTTATCTAGCTTTCTTCTTGAGAACAAGTTCTCCAGAGGTAAAATAGATAAAACATTGTTTCTCCGGGAAGTCAAAGGCAAGATTTTGCTGGTGCAAATCTATGTCGATGACATAATATTCGGCTCAACGGACAACAATCTTTGCAAAAAGTTTTCCAAACTTATGCAAGGAAAGTTTGAAATGATCAGTATGGGAGAGCTCAAGTATTTCTTAGGCCTTCAAGTGAAACAGTCTGAGGATGGAATTTTCATTTCTCAGACGAAGTTCACAAATGAACTCCTTAAGAAATTCGGTATGGAGAGTGCAACCTCTATGAGGACTCCAATGGGATCCACCATGTCTCTGGATAAGGATGAGAAAGGTAAACCTTTCGATGAAACCAAATACAGAAGCATCATTGGATCCCTGCTCTACCTTACTGCCAGTAGACCGGATATTATGTTCTCCACATGTGTATGTGCCCGATATCAGGTGAACACTAAGGAATCTCACTATGTCGCTGCAAAGCGAATTCTAAGATACCTTAAAGGTACTCCTAATCTTGGCTTGTGGTACCCGAGGAACAATGATGTCGAGCTAATAGGCTTTTCAGATGCTGATTTTGCAGGGAGCAGGGATGACAGGAAAAGCACCTCCGGGACGTGTCAATTCCTCGGCAGGAGGCTTATCTCATGGAACAGCAAGAAACAGAATTGCGTTGCAACCTCCACAGCAGAGTCCGAGTATATCTCGGCAGGAAGCTGTTGCGCACAACTCCTTTGGATCAGAAATCAGTTAGCCGACTACAACCTTCAGTTCAAGGAAGTTCCAATGTACTGCGACTCCTCCAGTGCAATTGCCATTGCCAACAATCCGGTGTCGCACAGCAGAACGAAGCATATTGAAGTACGCTACCACTTCATTAGGGAGCACGTGGATAACAAGGATATCTCTCTCTGTTATGTCCCCACGGACAAGCAGATTGCTGATGTATTCACAAAGCCCCTAGACGAGGCAAAGCTCAATCTTTTCAAGACAGAATTGGGGATGCTCAATTATGAAGAATGAAGACTACAGAGGCTCCCAACTCGTGCATAATCTGAGGGGGAGCCGGGAACTCCAGCGTGAGTACAGATGCAAGAACTGAGGGGGAGCTAAGGGCCAAAGGTTCCTGACCCCGATTTGCCGAAGCCGAAAAGGGGGAGATAACCCTCTCGGGGTCAAGGCTAAGGTGGCTCCAGCTTGCTCCCAAGCACTCGGTATTGGTAAGGGATGTCTCCACTTAATGATGTTACGTTTATGGTCTTCAGTTGCTTTCCTTTTCACTTGCTCTATTCACCTTAGCTTGTAGGGTTTAGGCTTCTTCAAATAGGGGGAGATTGTTGGGTATTGTATCCACAATGTACCTGATTTGAAGAAGCCCCTGGACAAGCTAAGGTCAATATACTATGTATTTGATAAACTTTTTCAAGTTGTACTTGCAGTTTCTCCACGCTAAGTGCACACCAATGTCAGGGTGCAGTAGGTCAATATACACGGATCTGCACGACGTAATCCCTCGTTCAGCAGATCAGTGTGTTGGCCTATGTGTACTCTCTCTATTGGAGTGCACTTACTTTCAAGTACAGGGCCGCTCATATGCAAGAGAAGACAAGGAGCATGGAGGATCAAGGAGCAGCTCCTAGGTGGAAGACGAAAAATCGTCCAAGGCAAATTCGACGAGAATCGCCAAGTGATTCTCGCCGAATCGGCGAGAATCACTTGGTGATTCTCGCCGAATCGACGAGAATCATCAATGATTCTCGCCGACTCCTTCTGGCCATCTCAATATGGTGCCAAGTAAGATTCGGCGAGAATCGCTTGTAATTCCCGCCGAACCAATGGTCATGCAGCCCATGAATACAAGTTGAATTCGTTGAGAATCGACAAGTAATTCGACGAGAATCACAATCGATTCTCGACGAATCGTCGAGAATCACTTGATGATTCTCGCCGATTCGTCGAGAATCGTCTGCGATTCTCGCCGATTTTTCCTTGGCGTTGTCTCAGCTAATTTCCTGAACCGGATTCTGCCGCTGTTTAATATCTGGACCGGGACTTGGGGGCTACCTCTGTGGGTCCCACAAACGGTCTTATTGGGGGGTAGCTACAGTATAAATACATGGGTATTTTGAACAGTACCGACACAGAAAAATACGCGAGCTCACGGAAACCCTAAAATTGCGAAATCCTTCCGCCGCCTCCATCGCCGCTCGCGCAAGTCCGTCGCCGCCACCGATAGATCTTCTTCCCGATCTCCGGCGACAGTAGCTTAGCAAGGCTTGAGTCTCACGAGTCTATCCAGAGATCCTTTGTCTCTCGATTTGTTGATCGGAAACACTTCCCATCCGAATCGATCGAGACGACCGATCCTCGTGTGACCGTTGGTAGACCGAGCTTGCTTCGCAACGAAGTTTGGATCTCCAAGTTCAGCAGCTGCTCTTCATCGTAGCCGCCGATCCCGAAGCTAGTCGCCGCTCGTGTGCCGCCGCCGGTTCCGGGGAAATCCTCTCCAAGAGAGACCAAGGTCGTAGACTCTTCATCGACTTCAAGAACACGTCGTCGAACAAAGAGGAACACCGGTGTCTCCAAGAGAAGTTTGTATCATGTGTACATTCTACTTTTATTTCATTGTAAAGGAACTTTAGTTCCGTGTTGTAAGGGTTGGGTGCAACCCGATTTGTGGGAGTGTTGACTCTCACGTGTGGAAGGGCTCCTTCCGTTAGTGAAGGGATTGGATTTCAATCTCGTTGGTGAAGTGACCGAGTCGTCCCTTGTTGGGGAGATAGGTCGAAGGGGGAAAGTGGATGTACCCAAGTCAGGGAACCACTATAAATTTGCTGTGTTTTCTGTGTGGTGTGTTTGTTGTTTTTATTGTGCAGGTACATCTGTAAATTCCGCAAAAGAACCACACGTCACCTATCCCCCCCCCCATAGGTGCACATAGCCGACACTAGGTGGACTTTCAAGGTGAAATAACACTCTCATCCTCCAGATGGGATAATAATCCTTTGTGCATGCAGGGAGTTTGAGTGGCAATACGTCATAATCCAGATCCATGCTTCTGACACTGGTGGCAGGATTCTACTCAAGGTGTTAACCTTTTTGAAGAGAAACCTGGCTCTGATACCACTTGAAAGTCCACCTAGTGTCAGCTATGTGCACCTATGGGGGGGGGGGGGGAATAGGTGACGTGTGGTTCTTTTGCGGAATTTACGGATGTACCTGCACAATAAAAACAACAAGCACATCACACAGAATACACAGCAAATTTATAGTGGTTCCCCGACTTGGGTACATCCACTTTCCCCCTTCGACCTATCTCCCCAACAAGGGACGACTCGGTCACTTCTCCAACGGGATTGAAATCCAATCCCTTCACTAACGGAAGGAGCCCTTCCACACGTGAGAGTCAACACTCCCACAAAACGGGTTGCACCCAACCCTTACAACACGGAACAAAAGTTCCTTTACAAAAGTAAATATGGAATGTATATGAGATAAAAACTTCTTTCGGAGACTACGGTGTTCCTCTTCGTTCGACGACGTGTTCTCGAGGTCGATGAAGAGTCTACGACCTTGGTCTCACTTGGAGAGGATCTCCCCGGAACCGGCGGCGGCACACGAGCGGCGGCTAGCTTCGGGGTCGGCGGCTACGATGACGAGCGGCAGCTGCAGGACTTTGAGATCCAAACTTCGTAGCGAAGCAAGCTCGGTCTTCCAACGGTCACACGAGGATCGGTCGTCTCGATCGATTCGGATGGGAAGTTTTTCCGATCAACAAATCGAGAGACAAAGGATCTCTGGATAGACGCGTGAGACACAAGCCTTGCTAAGCTTCTGTCGCCGGAGATCGGGAAGAAGATAGATCAGCGGCGGCGACGAACTTGCGCGAGCGGCGACGGAGGCGGCGGAAGAATTTCGCGATCTTAGGGTTTCCGTAAGCTCGGCGTCTTTTTCTGTGTCTTTTACTGTTCAAAATACCCATGTATTTATACCCTGTAGATACAGCATATTTGACCGTTGTGGGACCCACAAACGAAATCCCCAGAATCCGGTTCAAACTAATCCAGAAGCAGAATCCGGTTCAGCAGCGTTCTGAGAAAACGCCAAGTAAAAATCGGCGAGAATCGCAGACGATTCTCGACGAATCGGCGAGAATCACCAAGTGATTCTCGACGATTCGTCGAGAATCGTGTGTGATTCTCGTCGAATCACTTGTCGATTCTTAACGAATTTTACTTTATACATGGGCTGCTTGACCACTGGTTCAGCGGGAATTACAAGTGATTCTCGCCGAATCTTACTTGGCACCATTTTGAGGTGGCCAGAAGGAGTCGGCGAGAATCACTAATGATTCTCGTCGATTCGGCGAGAATCACTAGTGATTCTCGCCGATTCGGCGAGAATCACTTGGTGATTCTCGTCGAATTTGCCTTGGACGATTTTACGTCTTCCACCCAGGAGCTGCTCCTTGATCCTCCATGCTCCTTGTCTTCTCTTGCATATGAACGGCCCTGTACTTGAAAGTAAGTGCACTCCAATAGAGAGAGTATACATAGGCCAACACACTGATCTGCTCATCGAGGGATTACGTCGTGCAGACCCGTGTATATTGACCTACTGCACCCTGACATTGGTGTGCACTTAGCGTGGAGAAACTGCAAGTACAACTTAAAATGTTTCATCAAATACATTGTGAATTCATCTTAGCTTGACAGGGGGCTTCCTCAAATCTAGGTAATCGTGGATACAATACCCAACAAGAAGTTGTGAACTTGAGGTCCAAGTTCGTCGAGCTCAGAATATAATTCGTCGACCGAAGCATGGAGCTGGGCTTAGAGAAATTTGAAGTAGTCCTGAGAATTCTTGAAGTAGAACCTGGTGTTCGTCGAGCAAAGAACAAAGTTTGTCGAGCTCAGCACTACGAATTGTCTCACGATCGTCGAGCGCACAACTTCCTTCGTCGAGCTGAGTTCGACGAACATCGAACTCATTTCACTTAGTCTGAAAAACTGATAGATCTGAAGTTCCTGATGTTCTTGAAGAAGGCTGGTCCATCTGAAGTTGAGATAGAGGACTGTCCTAGACTCTAAGACACAAACTTGACCCAGACTATACATGATGGATCACATCCTAAGTCAGTGAACCTAGCCCAAATCAACTAGGGATCCAACAAAATTCTTTGAAGATATTGAATCTTGAATCTTCAATCAACTAGATCTGGAGGAATAAACATCTTTAGAGAGTAGCAATCCATTCGAATAAGTCGATGAAGATGGAATCATGTAAATTTCTCTGTAGTTGGCCGATCGGAGTTCGGGTATCGCATATGAGCCCGATAGGTTCTTTTTGGAAAGATTTTTGATTTAAAATCAAAGCAATTTGCAAGATTAGGGTTGAAGAAAAATCCACCGTAAGTATTTATAGACATTTTCAAATTCAACGATTATAAAAGAAATTCAAAAAATAAATTGTTAAAGTTACTGTGCATTGGCCACCGCAACCCGAGCCTGGTGAAAAAATTGTCGGAAAAATAACCTAAGTGATATTCGTAGAATATCATCGAGTATCACTAGTATACTCACCGAATAGTCATTTATATATGACGAATTTGACGAGTATGGGCTCGCAGACTCAAGCTGGATAGACACTCAACGTCGAGGCTCAAGTCATATTCGACAAATTTGTCGAGTATCAGCTAGTATACTCGACGAATTCGACGAGTATAGGCTAGCAGACTCAACGCTCTCGACACTATCCATACACATAATGCTTTCGAAAAGACGCACTCATTCCAAGATGCACTCGATGCTCTCGATGCCAAGATGCACTCGACAAATTTGCCTTAGGAAAAATGAGAGAAGTAGTGTAGGGATGACTCGATGAATTCGACGTGTATCGTTATGTATATTCGATGAATTAGGCGAGTATCGTTAGATATATTTGACGAATTGCATGAGTATACTTGATGATAATGAATTTTACTTAACTATTTTTCCAATTATTTCAGAAATTCTACACAAGTATATATGAAGAATTTGACAAGTAATAGTAAGTATATACGAAAAATTGGACAAATATCATTGATACTCGACAAATTCGATGAATATCCCTTACGATACTCGACGAATTTTACTTGGATAAAATTTTTGTTTTTCTAAAATGAAGCTCTTCTTCTTCCTTGAACCTTCTCAAGTACTTGGTATAGAAGTATGCCCCAATAGAGAGATTACACATGAGTCAATACAATGACCTATATAATGAAGGATTACATTGTGTTGTCCCGTGTATACTGACCCACTGCAATCTGACATTGGTGTGTACTTAGCATTGCAAATCTGTAAGTACATAACTAGAATACCATATCAAATACAATCACAATTCATCGTAGCTTAATTGGAGCCTTTTTAAATCAGGGTTATTGTGGATACAATACCCAACAATCTCCCCTTATTTGAAGAAGTCGGAATCCTATAAGCTAAGATGAATTGCACATAATAAATAATAATAAGATTTGAAATTAACAAGATGAATAAATTAAAGAAAATAACAAATAGCGCACATTCCAGCCAAACATTTAAATCATATAGATATAACAATAAGAGTTCAGACTTTTTAGGGTAGCCACAACCATATCCCAATCAAAAAAATGAACATCAGGCCTCCCTGCCTTGATTCTTCTGATGCTGCATAACAAAATATGCCCTTGGCTTAGGAAAGTACTTTGCAGGGGCTGGAGACGTAGAATCATCATTCTTGTATTTTCTGAAGTGTATTCAACTCTTAGAAGAGGCCAGTTCATACAGGCGCCATTCATCCTGATCATAATGGTTCCGTCTATTTTCATTGCCAAGATCCACCAGGGTAAAGGTGTCTAGTATGATTCCTCTTAAAGTTATACTCCACACTTCACCTATTTCTTTGTATCTAGCTGGCAAATCTCTGGCATGGTCTAATCTTATAGCATAAATGCCTTCACCATACTTTCTTTTCTTGTATGCTGGAGCAGGAGGAAAGTCTTCAACTACTTGAACTTTAGCATCAACAACAGTATCCTGAAAGAATTCCTATGTGTCTGTCCCATGTTGAGAGTAATCCTTAGAAAGATAAACTATAATATGAGTGGGCACAACAGGTAGTTGAAAAGCAAATATCTGACGATGCAGCCACATAAAGTTGTTATAGCAGTAGTCATTTGTCTGTTTGAAATTTTCTACCATAGCAGCTTCAACGGCAACAACCTTAGCTTTCATAGCCTCCTCCCCCTTTCTGACTTCATCAATGACAACATTAGAATAGGAAGGAATAGTACTGTTAAAGTTAGCCATTGATCTGTTGTGCATATTAATCATTGTCTTTGCATTCGTGTCAACATTATCAAGAACTTCTGAATCATACTTGAGTCCTTGCTTGTTAAGCGTGATAGCTTTTCCACCCTCAGCATACAATGAATCAATCTTGGTATCAAGCTTTTCAATCTGAATTCTAACTTCTACAAGGCCATTGTTAACATCTGGCTCAGTTTCCTTGACCTTGTCCAGAACTTTCTTCATTATTGCTTCAAATTGTGCTTGCTATCTTGCCAACAAGACCACTATTGTCTTTAGAATTGAACTATTAACATTGGAGGTGGCAACTTTTTCAGAAGCAATACTTGGAAGAGAGGGCCGATCTTCACAAACTGGAGATAATCGGTCTTTGGAAATCAGCAGAGGATCTTCAGCAGCTAGGACATGAGGATGCTCTTCTACATCTCCTTCCTCATCAGAAACATCCACTACATCCTGAAGAACAACTAGAAGAATACCTGTCACCTTGGAAAATCTTTTCTCAAGGTTGCAGATAAACCTGTTAACCTCAGTAGTAACTGATATCGAGGGCCTAATCACCTCCCCCCTGAGAAGATGAGGCAGAAACAATTTCTGGGAGAGGGACAATCAGGTTCTATACTGAATGTATTTGATCATAGGGTATTTATGATGTATAGATATAACAGGAAAATATTCCGATGATTTTTGTTTGAAGATAAGAAATATATTTTCAAAGGAGGAGATATCGCTGGAGATAGTTCACTATCGCCAGGCGATAGTTCACTATCGCCAGGCGAGAGCGTGATGATGTCAGCATGACGATGTCCATTACCCACACTATAATACTACAGAATTTCTAAGCAGAAATAGCTCGCTGAATGTTACTGCCCAGCGGTTGTGCTAGCATTAACGGTAGTGTAGATAATTTAATGCAATTGCTCTCGGTGAGCTTGAAAGTATCTAGTTTCTACCTAAATGACCTAGAGGGGGGTGAATAGGTGATGTCTTTGTCTTTTCACGGAATAAAAATACTTAAAAAATTAAGTACACAAACACCGATATTTTATAGTGGTTCCCCGAGTTGGGTACGTCAACTTTCCCACCTCGCCTATATACCACGAAGAGATAGATTTGGATACTTCACCAAACTCAGATTTCAACAAATCTTACACCTCAGAGTCGCAACTCCTACAACTTCGAGACAAACCTCCTACCATTCGGAGAACAACCTCTCCTACAACTCGATCACAAGCGGATCTACCACTCGATCCACAAACGGATCTACCACTCGATCCACAAACGGATCTACAACTCGGAGAGAAATCTCCTACAAATGAAAAGAATATTACAATGTAATAAAGATTACAAGTCTTCACTCTGACGTTCTTTGATTAGGTAGATCTTGAAAATTTGGAGAACTCGGAATGTTGAAATTCTTTGAAGACATTGTATCTTGAATTTTCAATTAACTAGATCTGGAGGAATAGACATCTTTAGAGAGTAGCAATCCAGTCAAATAAGTCGATGAAGATGGAATCGTGTAAATTTCACTGTAGTTGGCCGAACGGAGTTCAGGTATCACATAGGAGCCCGATAGGTTCTTTTTGGAATGATTCTTGATTTAAAATCAAAGCAATTTGCAAGATTAAGGTTGAAGAAAAATCCACCCTAATTATTTATAGACATTTTCAAATGCAACAGTTATAAAAGAAATTCAAAAAATAAACTTGTGAAAGTTACTGTGCATGGCCACCGCAACCTGAGCTTGGAGAAAAAATTGTCGGAAAAATAACCTAAGTCATATTCGTCGAATATCATCGAGTATCACTAGTATACTCTCTGAATAGTCATTGATATATGACGAATTTGACTTAGATAGATTCATCTCAAGCTGCATAGACACTCAACGCCGAGGCTCAAGTCATATTCGATAAATTCGTCGAGTATCAGCTAGTAAACTCGACGAATTTGACAAGTTTAGGCTAGTAGACTCAACGCTCTCGATGCTATCCATACACACAATGCTTTCGAAAAGACGCACTCGATTCCAAGATGCACTCGATGCTCTTGATTACAAGATGTGAAAGATATGGTACCTAAACACCTAGAGGGGGGGTGAATAGGTGACCTAATCCTTTTTAAAACTTTGTTTGGCAGCACAACAGCTATTTCAGAGAATTCTACAGCTAACAGCAATTACAGCATATAAACAGTAATTCCACAGCATAGCACAGCACAGAAGACACACTAATTTATAGTGGTTCCCCAATCTTTGGGTACATCCACTTTCCCCCTTCGCCTATCTAGCAGTGTACTAGATTCGGCCAAACTTCTCCACTAACTCAGAACCCAACTAGGTTCCTACCTCAGGCCCAAAGCCTTACACTCAGCCACAAAGGCCTACACTCAGCCACCAGGCCTACACTCAGCCAATTAAGGCCTACACTCAGAGTTCTTCAACTCCTACACTCAGGCAACCAAGCCCTACCCTCAGCCTTTATAATATAGGCTTACAATTCTCTCAGATCCAATGGATCCTACAGGTTAAAATAGAAAGTACAATAGCTAACTCTACAACTCAGAAAATAAGAGAGGAGTTGAGAGATTCTTGAAGAGTTCTTGGAAGAACTCAGTTAGATCCAAACTGACTTAGCTTCCTTCAAAGCTTCTTGATTAGAACTGAATTAGTCTGAATCTTCTGCAGTTGTTCCTTGACCTCTGCTTCTTGAAATCCAGATGACTCTGAATTCTTCTTCTCAGCCTTAGTTCCAAAGACTGAATACTTGGTTGGAGCTCTCTCTCTCCAACTTCTTAGATCTGCCGATGCACAACAAGATCTTCTTGTGTTGATACTCAATATACCACTTTTACAAAGATCTGAACTCTCTCTATCAAAAACTTTTTCAACCACTTCTATATCACTTCATCAATCTTTGTCTGTAAACTATGGGTGCCTATTTATAGGCTTCCTTCATGGTAACCGGCTGGTCCGGTTCATAACAGACTTCTGATATCTCTGACAGTTGATGTAGACCGGCTGGATCGGCAGCTGTCTTGTCAACCAGTCACTTCTTGAAATTCTCTAACTGTCAGATAGTGTCGAGACTTTCTGTTCTTAAGTGTCGACACTTATAGACCAAGTGTCGACACATGTTGTGTAAGTGTCGACACATGTCTACAAGGTGTCGACACAATTCCTTGTATGTCTCGACACAGATTCTTCTGCATGTGTCGACACTGAAATTGAGTGTCGACACAAGTACTTGTACTTCATTCTTTAACTGTATCCTTCTAAGTGTCGACACAACTCCTTTGTGTCGACACAACTTTATGTGTTGAAACTGTCAAGTGTCGACACTGCTTCTTGGTGTCGACACAAGTCTTCACTTTTGTTTCTTCAGCTGAGTGTCGACACATTCCTTTAGTGTCGACACTTGTACTTAGAATATTTTGTAACTTTTTTGTTCTTTGCTAAGTGTCGACACAGCTCCTTGTGTCGACACTTTCTTCAAGTGTAGAGTCTTCAACTAAGTGTCGACACATTGTGCTGAGTGTCGACACTTTCTTCAACTACTGACTCTTCAGCATAGTGTCGACACATTGTGTTGAGTGTCGACACTTACTTCAAATACTGAGTCTTTAGCTAAGTGTCGACACATTGTGCTGGGTGTCGACACTTTCTTTAAGTGTTGACTCTTCTGCATAGTGTCGACACATTGTGTTGAGTGTTGACACATTCCTTAAATGCTGACTCTTCTGCAAAGTGTCGACACATTGTGTTGAGTGTCGACACTTGTACTTAGATTCTGCAGACTTTTGCTGAGTGTCGACACAACTCCAAGTGTCGACACTTTCTGGTGTTGACTCAGCTCTTCTAGGTGTCGACACTTCTGCTAAGTGTCGACACAGCTTTTCTGCATTCTTCTACACTGAGTGTCGACACAGCTCCAAGTGTCGACACTTTCTGACTGGTGTCGACTCTTCTTCCCAGGTGTCGACACAATGACTCCAAGTGTCGACACTGCTTGTTTGGGTGTCGACACAAGCTTTCTCAAGTGTCGACACTTTCCCTCTGGGTGTCGACACATGGACTTAGAAACTTTTAGCTTCAGTCTAGTGAATACCTAACCTGCACAAGTAACTCAAACACACATCAAATACATTATGATGTATATCATTGAGTTAGGTGAGGCTTCTTCAAATCAGGTACATTTGACCAATGTACCCAACAATCTCCCCCTATTTGGAGAAGTCATAACCCTTAGTCAATGATATACACCACTCATAATTAAAAATTATAAAATGATGTAAAACAGGTATATGTCAACAGAGTTAAACTTAAACATGTAATAAAGCACACATGTATACTCATACAGCATTACAGAACAAACAAGAATTAGACACATTCATCTGAACAATCATGAAATTTATTTAACAAAAATTGTTCAAACATTGTTGTTAATACATTTTCAATGATTTACACAAAATGTTTGATGTAACAGATTACAACATTCTTCAGTTTAATCTTAGTCTAATTCTGCTCTGGTTCTTTTATGACTATGCCTTTTCCAGCTTGCACTTTGGCCTTTACAGCAGCAGCAGCAGCAGCAGGCTCAGCTTCAGCAGTCTTCTTCCCTTTGGAGTCCTTCTTCTTCTGTTCTTCAGCCTTGATTTTTTTCCTCTCAAAGTAATGATAGGGCTTAGGAAAGTACTTGCTAGGCTCCACAGCTGTTGGAGGTAGCTTTCCTAACTTAGCCTTCCTTCTATGTTGGACAATGGCTTCCTGCCTACTCTCATGCTTCCTCCATTCTACCTCTGAGAACCACTTGTTCCTCTCATGGGCATTGTCCTTGGCCGCTTTCCAGGCTGTGAGAATGATGTTCCTAAAAGTAGGGCTCCACTGTTCAAAATCTGGTTTTTGCTCAGCCAGTTCCCTGAACTTCTTCTTTGACAGCCTAGTCTCTTCTTCTTTGTCCAAAGCCTCTTGCATAGCTGCTGTAATAGGTTGAACAACCTTTTCCAGAACAATATTAGGCTTACCAGCAGTTGGACTATACATTGTGCTTACATCAGCATGAACCATTTCAAAATCTGGAGGTGGATAGATCACCTGAGCTACTTCCTGTTGCTCACCTCCAAGATATGCACTTTGAATACCAGATTCAGCTACATTATCATCATCACACAGGGGAGGATAGCCCAGTGTAGCCCTGATGGAATTAGAAATCCATTTGGCATGGTCAGAGCTAGCTTTGACTAACACCCTCTCCCCCTTTATGACTTCTTGTTCAACATGGTCTCTGACATCATCCTTTTGGAATCTTATCTGACTGTCCAAGTACCTGATTCCTTCCTTAAAATAAGGTCTAAGCTTGGTAAGCTGTTCAGAAATGACCTTCTGTGAATCTTTAATTGCATTCTTGACAGCAGCAATTTCTTCCTGAAATACTTTATCAAATTCAGCCTTGGCAGCAGCAGAGAATGTTGAAGGTTCAGCAGACTTATTCTTGAGTTCAGTGACTATTGCATTGTGAGATGCAGTCAAATTATCATTCATCCTCAATTGATTCTCCAGCACATAGCCTTGCTTTAGTGCTATATCATCCACTTGAGTCTTTATTGTCTCTTGATGGGTTGCCAGATAGACCACTGCATTAGCACCCTTTTGAAAACAGTCAGTCATCTCCTTTTTATTAAGGTTCATTTCAAACCTTATTGACTTGATGTCCTGTGTCAGATCCGATTGAAGGGCCTTGTTGCCTTCATCAATATAAGTTTCTATAGCTTTCCTTTGTTCATCCATCTTGAGTTGCATTGCAAGCAGTAGAGCACTGTAATCAGTGGATGGAGCTTGTTGAACTAAGGAGTGTTGAGCAACAGTTTGTAGAGCCTTCTTGTAGCTCTGGCTCCTTCTTTTGAAAACAAAGAATTGTTTCTTCTTAGCTTGCTCAGTTTCATCATCCTCAGACTCTGATGTACTTGCAATATTCACCCTATCCTTAGGGCTTTCAGGCCTTGCAGTCTGCACACCATGTGCTTGCTCAGTTTCCAGCCTAATAGGCTCTTCCACAACTTCCATGTTCTCCCCCTCAATAGCAGCACTCTTCTCTTCATCAGCAGCAGTCTTGTCCATGTCAAAATCTTCTTGATCTAAATTCAGAAATAGATCTTCCATTGTATATTCTGGGGGTGACTGTGCAGGAGATGTACTGGTTTCATCAAGTACTTTATCAGGAACTTGTGGCACAACAGCAGATGTGTCCTGAAGAACAACATCTGGTTTTGTACTTGCTTGCTGAATGTGCTGATGGACATCAGACAAATCAGAATCCATTACAGAAAAATCTAATGTATTAAGGTCAGAAAGTACCTCTTGGATAATAAGTGTAGCTTGCTCACTCTCCAGTGTAGATGGTTCTTCTACACCTGGAAGCTCCCCCTGGATGTCAGCTGGCTCCTGAGGAGCAGGTGACTTCTCTGCAGACTCATCTTGACCAGCAGGGGTCTTTTCTACTATCTCCTCCTCTTGCTCATCTGGTGTAAACACCACCTGTTCTTCACTCTCAGAACTGCTTGAGGACACTTGTGTCACAACAGCAGTTTTTCTTTTCTTCCTGGGAGGAGAATCTTTCTTAGTAACTTGTTGCTCAGGGGTGGTCAATTCCTTTGACAGCACCCTTTCCCACCTGGAGAAGATTCTCATGTCCATCCTTCTCATGTGGTTGATTTTAGCTCCAGCAGCATTGCTCATGACCTCTGGTATTGTACCAGCCAGGTAGAGACTTAATATCCTTCCCTGATTGGGCTTCTTCAGACTTTCCTTTATCTTCTCAAAGATAACCATTGACCAATCTGTTCTTAGGTTGAAGATAATTCTGGTCATGACATTGAACATGGAGGCTGACACCCTGTCATGCCCTCCAGTTTTACTGAGAATGACCTTGCCTACTATCTCTGACAGAAATTTTCCTTGTATGTTCATGCCTTTTCTGTTAAAGACAGAACCTATTTTCATCTTAGAATCAAGACCACACCAGACCAAAGCTTCCCTGGTCTTGGATGTAGAAATTTCTTCTTCTTCTTGAGTCTTAGGTAGCTGAAGTACCTTTCTCAGACTTTTGGGTGATACCTTGACCTTGGTTCCATGCACTCTGGATTTGATTCTGTATCCAGAGTCATCCACAGTTGCTCCAGTAAGAAATTCAAGCACCTCTTTCTTCCATATCTTGGATGGTTCTGAAACCAAGTATTCTAGTCCTGAATTGCTGACTAGGGTAACCACTGACTTGATATCTTGATCGCCATCGGCGAATGCGCCGCGCACGAGCTCATAGCCTTCGTTAACATTCTCTTCCAGCTTGGGAGCCATTAGGGTTTGAAGATTTAGTCTTGAGAAGAGAGAAATGTCGACACAAGAGTTTTGGTCTCGAAACTTTGAAAGCGTGTCGACAAACACAAACAGAACCCTATTTATACCTTTCTTGTTTGAAGACGAACAGGCGGGATGAATTTCTAAAGATGTGTCGACACTGTCAATAAGTGTCGACACTGACTTATAATGTCTCGACACACATGTGTCGACACAAGTTTAGTCAACAGATTTTATGTGTCGACACTTGGTTAAGTGTCGACACCACACTACTCGACATGTAGTCGAGACTTTACTTAGAAAATTCTGAGTAAAACTTAAGTGTCGACACCTTATTGGATGTGTCGACACCTACTCGACATGTGTCGACACTAACATTCTGAAGTGTCGACACCTACTCGACATGTGTCGACACTAACATTCTGAAGTGTCGACACCAACTTCCTAGATGTGTCGACACCATTTTCCTGAAGTGTCGACACTTACTATTCTGTGTCGACATAGACTTGTCTATGTGTCGACACCTTTTTACTTAGCCAATTTTTAGTTCTGTAAACTTAGTCTAAGTTTATCATTCCTAGTTCAATTTTGAACCTATTGAACTTAGCTTCTTCTAAGGGCTTAGTGAACATATCAGCTATCTGATTATCAGTTTTAACATATTCAAGTGCAATATCATTTCTTTCTACATGCTCTCTAAGAAAGTGATATTTGATCTCAATATGTTTAGTTCTACTATGTGATACAGGATTGTTAGCTATTGAAATAGCACTAGTAGAATCACAGTAAAGTGGAGTTCTACTTACCTGAAATCCATAGTCTTCTAACTGATGTTGAATCCACAGAAGTTGAGCACAGCAACTTCCTGCAGCTACATATTCTGACTCAGCTGTGGAAATAGCCACACTGGTTTGCTTCTTACTACTCCATGAAATGAGTCTTCCACCTAGGAATTGACAGGATCCAGTAGTGCTCTTTCTATCTTCTTTGCATCCTGCAAAGTCTGCATCTGAATAGCCTGTTAGATCAAAATCTCCATTCCTAGGGTACCAGAGGCCTAGATAAGGTGTGCCCTTTAGATATCTCAAGATTCTCTTGACTGCAGTCAAGTGAGACTCTTTAGGGCAGGCTTGATACCTGGCACAAACACATGTAGCATACATAATGTCAGGCCTACTTGCAGTCAAGTATAGTAGGGAGCCAACTATCCCTCTATACAAGGTTTCATCTACAGGTTTCCCTGCATCATCCTTGCTTAGAGACATACTTGACCCCATAGGAGTCTTCATGGTACTGGATGAATCCATACCATACTTCCTTATGAGTTCTAGGGTGAACTTAGACTGACATATGGATAGACCACTTCCAGTCTGTTTAACTTGGAGACCCAAGAAAAACTTCAGCTCTCCCATACTACTCATCTCAAATTGACTTTGCATAAGCTTTGCAAACTTTTTGCAAAGGCTACTTTCAGTAGACCCAAATATAATGTCATCTACATATATTTGGACAAGTATTACTTTGCCTCTAGATTCCCTAAGGAATAGAGTCTTATCTATTTTCCCCCTTGAGAACTTGTTCTCAATGAGGAAACTAGATAGGGTTTCATACCAAGCTCTAGGTGCTTGTTTTAACCCATATAATGCTTTCCTAAGTCTATACACATAATGAGGTAAAGTTGGATCAACAAAACCTGCAGGCTGCTCCACATAGACTTCTTCTTTCAAATTACCATTTAGGAATGCTGACTTCACATCCATTTGGTATACCTTGAATCCTTGATAGGTTGCATAGGCCAAGAACATCCTTATGGCTTCCAGTCTGGCTACTGGAGCAAAGGTTTGATCAAAATCAATACCTTCTTCTTGCCTATATCCTTTTGCAACCAGTCTTGCCTTATTCTTAATGATGACACCTTGTTCATCTAACTTGTTCCTGTAGATCCACTTTGTTCCTATCACATTGTGATCTTTAGGCTTAGGAACCAGATCCCAAACCTTGCACCTTTTGAACTGATTAAGCTCCTCCTGCATTGCTTCAGTCCACTGTGGATCTTGTATAGCTTCTTCAAATCTTTTTGGTTCTATTTGTGATAGAAAACTTGAATATACTACTGCATTCTGATTTCTGCTCCTTGTCTGAACACCTTGTCTTGGATCTCCAATAATCAGCTCTACTGGATGATCTCTTAGATGCCTGTTGGCTGGAGGCATCCTTGCTTCTGGTTGTACTTCTACAGCATCTTCATCATGCTGAGTTCCTTGTACTTCTTCAGTTCCTGGTACATGTAGTTCTCCCCCTGGACATAAGCCATCTTCTTCAACTTGCTGTCTTGCAGCAGGTACATCTTCTATGGTTAGCTTGTCCATCTTCTTAGTAAGACCTGTGGGGCTGCACACACTACTAGACAACTCATTGTTAATTAGTTGTGTTTCATCAAAAACTACATGCACAGACTCCTCTACAACTTGTGTAGTCAAGTTGTAGACTCTATAAGCCTTACTATTATTGATGTACCCAACAAACACTCCCTCTTGGGACTTGGCAGCAAACTTAGTTAGGTAAGACTTACCATTGTTAAGTATGAAGCATTTGCAACCAAAGATCCTGAAATAGGATAGATTTGGTTTCCTGCCTTTCACAACTTCATAGGGGGTCTTGTTTAACCTTTTAGTGATGGTAGCCCTATTTATCACATGGCATGCAGTGTTAACTGCTTCAGCCCAGAAATACTCTGGCAGTGATGAATCACTTAATAGGGTTCTACCAGCCTCTATCAAGGTCCTATTTTTCCTTTCAGCAATGCCATTTTGCTGAGGTGTTCTAGGTGAAGAGAATTCTTGAAATATCCCATAGTCTTCACACAGCTTTGTCATGCTTTCAGACTGAAACTCAGTACCATGGTCACTTCTAATTTTGACCACTGTACAGTTCAATTCATTCTGAATTTGCTTAACAAAACTATAGAAGACACTAGGTGTTTCAGATTTCTGCTTTAAGAAGAACACCCAGGAAAACCTTGAGTAGTCATCAACAACTACAAAGGTATAGACCTTCCTACCTAAGCTGTGAACTGGCATTGGACCAAATAGATCCATATGCAAGAGGTATAAACACCTCACAGCATCTTTGTTGTCTAAGCTTCTAAAGGTGGATTTAGTCTGCTTGCCCTTTTGACAAGCTGAGCAAATGCCATCTTTGACACACTTAACTTGAGGACCATTCCTCACTAACTCTTTGCTAAAGAGTTTGCTAATAGTCTTGTAGTTAAGATGGGCAAGCCTCTTGTGCCATTTGACACATTGAGAGACTGTCTCATCAGCTACAAGACACACAGGAGAACCATTGTTCTCAATCATAATGTCTAAGCAGTAGACATTCCTTTTTCTATATCCAGTCAAAATGATCTCTTGATCACTTGACCTCTTGATATGACAACCATTTTTAACAAATGAGATGTCATACCCTACATCACTTAACTGACTTATACTAATGAGGTTGTGTTTCAACCCTTTAACATAAGCCACTTGAGTAATGGTAACAAGGTTTGAAGAGATGTTACCAAACCCTTTGATGATTCCTTTTTCAGAACCACCAAAGGTCACTTTAGGACCATTTTTGATTGGAATGTAGTCCTTCAGTAGTCCCCTAGTTCCAGTCATGTGTCTGGAACATCCACTATCCAAGTACCATGTTGGGGTATGGCCACTTGGATTCACCTGCAAAACAAATTAATGAACCTTAGAACCCAAAGTAAACTTGGGTCCTTGGTGATTGTTAGTTTGCAATTTGACATAGCTACCTGCTGGCTTTCCAACAGGTAACTTGCTACTCAACTTGGCACTGGCATTGTGCCAACAATCCAAGGCAAAGTGGCCAACCTTGCCACAACACCAGCATTCAAACTTGTTGTACCTTTGCTTAGGTACAACCTTTGCTGTTTTGACTACAGCAGGCTTGTTGAATGTTGGGGCTTTGCCCTTGGACTTGGACTGATCCTGAACAGTCCTAGCTGGTTTAATAAAACCCAATCCAGCCTTTCCTTTATGATGAACAAATTCATCAATCAAGGGTAGCACTGATTTAGGTTTTGAAAACCTAGCAACAAGCTCTCTTTCCTTCTGGAGATTAATCTCTAGTAACTTAATTTGATCATTCTTAAATGTAATAGTACCCATCTGAATCACAGTAATGTGTTTCAGCCTGGCTACTTCATTCAGTTTTTGATCATACTGCTTCTCAAAATCTGTTGCAGCTGCCTTGAGATCAGCAATCTCCTTTGCCTGACTTTTGGCTAGAATCTTGCTTTTCTTATAGGCTTGCAACAGTACTTTATATTCATCTAAGAGCTGATGAATATCTCCCTCAGATTCAGAAACACTTCCATCACTTGATGAAGATGAATCTGACTCTGAACTAGAACTGGAATCTAAACTTAAGGTTAGACTTTGTACCTGACTAGGTCCTGGCTGCTCCAGGATTTTGGTACTTTCAGTCAATGCCATCAGTCCTTGGCACTGAACCTCTTCTTGTTCATAGATTGATTCCATGATCTGCATAAACTCTTCTTCTTCTTCAGCAAATAGCCCTATATAGGCTTCAGCATCTGTCTCAGTGTCTGAAGAAGAAATGTCTGAAAGAGTCTTCTCATTCTTTGCAACAAAGGACTTCTCCTTCTTTCCTTTGAAGTGAGTCTTCTTTTTGTCACTGGATTCTTTCCTTCTTTCAGGACAATCAGCAATAACATGACCCTGTCTATTGCAGCAGTAACACACAATCTTAGACCCAGTTGCCTTACTAGTCTTTGTCTTTTTCTTATCCTTCTTTGAAGGCTTCTTCTCCTGATACTGGACTTCTTTCCCTTTGGAATATGAAGGTCTGGACCTCCACTGTTTCTTCTTAAGGAATTTCTGAAAATGTCTGGTGAATGCAGCAAAATCTTCATCACTTTCACTGCTTGTAGATTTAGTGCTAACAGACTCATCAGATTCTGATTCAACTACCTCTGGAGGAGGAGTTGATGACTTAGTCCTGTTCTTTCTAGGTACTTCTGACTTAAAGGCAACAGTCCTTTCCCTGTGTTCAGTCCTTGTTGACTTTTCCTCCTCTTTTCTTACTGACAATTGCATCTCATAAGATAACAACTTGCCAAACAGTGTGGGAGGAGGAATTTCTCCCAACTTTGCCATTTCTCTGATGGCACAGATCTTGGTGTCCCAGTCTTTGGTTAGGGACCTTAAGAATTTATCATTCAATTCATAGTTAGAGAACTCTCTTCCATAGGACATGAGTTCATTAACAATTCTATAAAACTTCTTGTAGCATTCAGTGATTCTATCTCCTCTTCCTTGCCTAAAGCTCTCATATTCTTGATTAAGCAAGGACTTCCTATCTTGTCTTACTTCTTCAGAACCTTCCATGTAGACAATGAGGGTATCCCACATTTCTTTTGCTGTTTTACAGTGAATAAGGTTCTGGAAGGTGGCATCATCAATTGCACTAACTATGATGTTCTGTGCCCTTTTGTCCATTGTAGCTAGGACAATCTCATCCTTGGTCATCTCAGAAAAATCCTTTGGAGTTCTCTGTGTAGCATCCAAGACTGAAATCTTCATGGGCACATAAGGCCCTTCTTTGACTGTGATGTAGATCCTAGGGTCAGAGGCTTCCATGAACAGCCTTACCCTTTCTTTCCAGATTCCAAAAATCTCTTTTCTGCATATGGGCAGTTTCATTGAACCCAATTCCTTGTGATTCTCTGAAGAACCCATGTTTCTTGATTTTCTTGAAACTGTGTTCTGACTTATCCTAAATCTGCCAAACTGGATCTCCTCAGACAGTTAGTCCTTTTTGAGGAACCTCCCTCTGATACCACTTGAAAGATATGGTACCTAAACACCTAGAGGGGGGGTGAATAGGTGACCTAATCCTTTTTAAAACTTTGTTTGGCAGCACAACAGCTATTTCAGAGAATTCTACAGCTAACAGCAATTACAGCATATAAACAGTAATTCCACAGCACAGCACAGCACAGAAGACACACTAATTTATAGTGGTTCCCCAATCTTTGGGTACATCCACTTTCCCCCTTCGCCTATCTAGCAGTGTACTAGATTCGGCCAAACTTCTCCACTAACTCAGAACCCAACTAGGTTCCTACCTCAGGCCCAAAGCCTTACACTCAGCCACAAAGGCCTACACTCAGCCACCAGGCCTACACTCAGCCAATTAAGGCCTACACTCAGAGTTCTTCAACTCCTACACTCAGGCAACCAAGCCCTACCCTCAGCCTTTATAATATAGGCTTACAATTCTCTCAGATCCAATGGATCCTACAGGTTAAAATAGAAAGTACAATAGCTAACTCTACAACTCAGAAAATAAGAGAGGAGTTGAGAGATTCTTGAAGAGTTCTTGGAAGAACTCAGTTAGATCCAAACTGACTTAGCTTCCTTCAAAGCTTCTTGATTAGAACTGAATTAGTCTGAATCTTCTGCAGTTGTTCCTTGACCTCTGCTTCTTGAAATCCAGATGACTCTGAATTCTTCTTCTCAGCCTTAGTTCCAAAGACTGAATACTTGGTTGGAGCTCTCTCTCTCCAACTTCTTAGATCTGCCGATGCACAGCAAGATCTTCTTGTGTTGATACTCAATATACCACTTTTACAAAGATATGAACTCTCTCTATCAAAAACTTTTTCAACCACTTCTATATCACTTCATCAATCTTTGTCTGTAAACTATGGGTGCCTATTTATAGGCTTCCTTCATGGTAACCGGCTGGTCCGGTTCATAACAGACTTCTGATATCTCTGACAGTTGATGTAGACCGGCTGGATCGGCAGCTGTCTTGTCAACCAGTCACTTCTTGAAATTCTCTAACTGTCAGATAGTGTCGAGACTTTCTGTTCTTAAGTGTCGACACTTATAGACCAAGTGTCGACACATGTTGTGTAAATGTCGACACAAGTCTACAAGGTGTCGACACAATTCCTTGTATGTCTCGACACAGATTCTTCTGCATGTGTCGACACTGAAATTGAGTGTCGACACAAGTACTTGTACTTCATTCTTTAACTGTATCCTTCTAAGTGTCGACACAACTCCTTTGTGTCGACACAACTTTATGTGTTGAAACTGTCAAGTGTCGACACTGCTTCTTGGTGTCGACACAAGTCTTCACTTTTGTTTCTTCAGCTGAGTGTCGACACATTCCTTTAGTGTCGACACTTGTACTTAGAATATTTTGTAACTTTTCTGTTCTTTGCTAAGTGTCGACACAGCTCCTTGTGTCGACACTTTCTTCAAGTGTAGAGTCTTCAACTAAGTGTCGACACATTGTGCTGAGTGTCGACACTTTCTTCAACTACTGACTCTTCAGCATAGTGTCGACACATTGTGTTGAGTGTCGACACTTACTTCAAATACTGAGTCTTTAGCTAAGTGTCGACACATTGTGCTGAGTGTCGACACTTTCTTTAAGTGTTGACTCTTCTGCATAGTGTCGACACATTGTGTTGAGTGTCGACACATTCCTTAAATGCTGACTCTTCTGCATAGTGTCGACACATTGTGTTGAGTGTCGACACTTGTACTTAGATTCTGCAGACTTTTGCTGAGTGTCGACACAACTCCAAGTGTCGACACTTTCTGGTGTTGACTCAGCTCTTCTAGGTGTCGACACTTCTGCTAAGTGTCGACACAGCTTTTCTGCATTCTTCTACACTGAGTGTCGACACAGCTCCAAGTGTCGACACTTTCTGACTGGTGTCGACTCTTCTTCCCAGGTGTCGACACAATGACTCCAAGTGTCGACACTGCTTGTTTGGGTGTCGACACAAGCTTTCTCAAGTGTCGACACTTTCCCTCTGGGTGTCGACACATGGACTTAGAAACTTTTAGCTTCAGTCTAGTGAATACCTAGCCTGCACAAGTAACTCAAACACACATCAAATACATTATGATGTATATCATTGAGTTAGGTGAGGCTTCTTCAAATCAGGTACATTTGACCAATGTACCCAACAAGATGCACTCGACAAATTTGCCTTAGGAAAAATGAGAGAAGTAGTGTCGGGATGCCTCGACGAATTCGCCATGTATCGTCATGTATATTCGATGAATTGGGCGAGTATCGTTAGATACATTTGACGAATTGGACGAGTATACTTGATGAAAATGAATTTTACTTAACTATTTTTCCAATTATTTCAGAATTTCTACCCAAGTATATATGAAGAATTTGACAAGTAATAGTAAGTATATATGAAAAATTCGACAAATATCATTGATACTCGACGAATTCGACGAATATCCCTGACGATACTCGACGAATTTTACTTGGATAAAATTTTTGTTTTTCTAAAATGAAGCTCTTCTTCCTTGAACCTTCTCAAGTACTTGGTATATAAGTATGCCCCAATAGAGAGATTACACGTGAGTCAATACAATGACCTATACAATGAAGGATTACATTGTGTTGTCCCGTGTATACTGACCCACTGTAATCTGACATTTGTGTGTACTTAGCATTGTAAACCTACAAGTACATAACAAGAATACCATATCAAATTCAATCACAATTCATCATAGAATAATTGGAGACTTTTTTAAATCAGGGTTATTGTGGATACAATACACAACAATCTCCCGATATTTGAAGAAGTCGGAAACCTATAAGCTAAGGTGAATTGCGCATAACAAATAATAATAAGATTTGAAATTAACAAGATGAATAAATTAAAGAAAATAACAAATAGCGCACGTTCCAGCCAAACATTTAAATCATATAGATATAACAATAAGAGTTCAGACTTTTTAGGGTAGCCACAACCACATCTCAATCAGAAAAATGAACATCAGGCCTGCCCGCCTTGATTCTTCTGACGCATCATAACAAAATATGCCCTTGGCTTAGGAGAGTACTTTGCAGGTGCTGGAGGCATAGAATCATCATTCTTGTATTTTCTGAAGTGTATTCAACTCTTAGTAGAGGCCAGTTCATACTTGCGCCACTCATCCTGATCGTAAAGGTTCCATCTATTTTCATTGCCAAGATCCAATGGGGTGAAGGTGTCTAATATGATTCCTCCTGAAGTTATACTCCACACTTCACCCATTTCTCTATATCTAGTTGGCAAATCTCTGGCATGGTCTAATCTTGTAGCATAAGTGGCTTCACCATACTTTCTTTTCTTGTATGCTGGAGCAGGAGGAAAGTCTTCAACTACTTGAACTTTAGCAGCAACAGCAATGTCCTGAAAGAATTCCTATGTGTTTGTCCCATGTTGAGAGTAATCCTTAGAAAGATAAACTATAACATGAGCGGGCACAACAGGTAGTTGAAAAGCAAATATCTGACCATGCAGCCACATAAAGTTCTTATAGCAGTAGTCATTTGTCTGTTTGAAATTTTCTACCATAGCAGCTTCAACGGCAAGAACCTTAGCTTTCATAGCCTCCCCCCCCTATCTGACTTCATCAATGACAACATTAGAATAGGAAGGAATAGTATTGTTAAAGTGAGCCATCGATCTGTTGTGCGCATCAATCATTGTCTTTGCATTCGTGTCAACATTATCAAGAACTTCTGAATCATACTTGAGTCCTTGCATGTTAAGCGTGATGGCTTTTACACCCTCAGCATACAATGAATCAATCTTGGTATCAAGCTTTTCAATCTGAATTTTAACTTCTGCAAGGCCGTTGTTAACATCTGGCTAAGTTTCCTTGACCTTGTCCAGAACTTTCATCATTATTGCTTCAAATTGTGCTTGCTATCTTGCCAACAAGACCTCTATTGTCTTTAGAATTGAACTATTAACACTGGTGGTGTCAACTATTTCAGAAGCAATACTTGGAAGAGAGGGCCGATCTTCACGAACTGGAGATAATCATGCTTTGGAAAGCAGCATAGGCTCTTCAGTAGCTAGGACATGAGGATGCTCTTCTACATCTCCTTCCTCATCAGAAACATCCACTACCTCCTAAGGAAAAACTAGAAGAATACCTGTCACCTTGGAAAATCTTTTCTCAAGGTTGCGAATAAACCTGTTAACCTTAGTAGTAACTGATATCGAGGGCCTAGTCACCTCCCCCCTCAGAAGATGAGGCAGAAACAATTTCTGTGTGAGGAACAATCAGGTTCTATACTAAAACTAGCTCAGAACCATCATTTGCATTATCAGTAGCTTTGGGCTCATCAACAACAATCAAAACCTCATCAACAACTATCTCATATTCATCAACATTCAGATCATCATCATCAACATCAAAAACATCATCAATCTCTTATTCAGTAGGAGCTGGAACATCTGACACTGAAATCTCTACAGCTGGAGTATCTGGCACTGACTCAGAAGAAACACTCAAGAACACTCTTTGAGTGGCCACTTGTGTATCAGCTAGTTCCCCCGCCATTCCTACACATAAGATCTCGGGAATCTCACTGGGAGGTGGAGTAGGAATCCTATCCTCACGAGCTTGATCTTCCTACTCCACAAGCAAATTTGGGGCTCCCCCTTGCATCAGGATCCTCCTATCCCACCTTGAGAAGATAGTGGAGTCGATCTTCTTCGGGTGATGTATAGGCATATCTTTGGTCATATAGAACTTGTCACCATCCATTTGATTCAAGTACAAGCTGATAATCTTTCCAAAGTTGGGTGTCTGGAGACTGTCCTTGATTTTCTCAAACAACATCACACCCCGTTCCATTCACTTTCTGCATATGATCGTCACTAGAACATTGAAAATTTCTGAAGATAGATAGTCGTGTGAACTAGTGATGGCAACGCTGTTGCGCCACTTATTCATGATGATATTGA
The DNA here is from genome assembly GCA_039583875.1 of Platanthera guangdongensis. Taxonomy (NCBI): domain Eukaryota; kingdom Viridiplantae; phylum Streptophyta; class Magnoliopsida; order Asparagales; family Orchidaceae; genus Platanthera; species Platanthera guangdongensis. Next base: position 91,234,165 of record CM077150.1, read on the forward strand.
CAATGCGGCCGTTGACCCCCGACATAGAGAGTTCGTTGATTGGGATGATAGTTATTGCAAGTTCGAAGATGGAATTCTACCACGACGTTCTTCGCCAACGCTACTACATGTTTTGCACTACGTCTGCCATTACCATCAAATAAAATTATATAATTATAAATTGAAAATTTATAATTATATATTATTAAGCAATTTATTTATTTAGCATTTTAATTTCAAGCATTTGACTAATGTATTTTTTATTTCATGTTGATGGGTGCATATAACAATCTATTATTGTATTTTCTTATTTCATGTATTATGATTGGGTGCTTATAACCATCAAGTTTTTTTCTATTTTCATGAAGGGTTGAGATGGAGTGGTGTAGGCTATATAAGGCCATGTTACGAAGGATTTTGTATTGAAGAATGAATGAAAAGAAAACCTAAGAATTCAAAATTGAATTTCCCCCCTCCTCTCTCTTTCCCGCTCTTGGAAATTCCGCCCCTCATTTTCTCTCTTTCTCTTGGATGTCGGCCACCCCTTCTCCCTCTCCATGCTCAGCCTCCTCTCCTCTTCCTCCTCTAGTTCTCCACTAAACAACCCTTCCTCTCTCCTCCCAAAGCCGAGCCCCATTTTCCCTCCCAAAACCCTAGCCGGCCACCCTCAAGCCGGCCACGCTTCCCCTCCATTCATTCTCTCGTCCACCAAACTCAATCACCAACCCGAGCCCTCTCCTCCCTTCCAACACCAAAACCGACCACCACCCACCCCCTCTCCTTTTTCTTCCCAAAAGAATTTGTCCACCACCTTTTCTCTATCCCAAGGTTTTACAAAAGGAAGAACGGCTTGAGAATTCATCATCTGGCGCGGATCCGTGGAATTTGCATTGAAATAGATTCAACCACCTTCATATGTGTTTCCTCCACTCATCTTGTGGACGGATTTCTTGGAATTTGGGTAACGAATTTCTAAACATCTCTTGTGGAGTTTCTTCTATAATATTTGTGAGATTTGGTGGATTAGAGGGCTAGTAATTAGTCATGATTTATATTAAGATTAATGCTTAATTAAATCTGAAATTTGAAGCGTGATTTCTTCCGAATATTTTCTTATAAGTTGGATCGGGTAGAACTCGTGAACGCTAGAAGAATTCAGGTTCATTACCCTTGATTTCTACATGAGGTCAAGTGATCTAGGCCTTCCTCGTATTCAATAATTTTTGGATTGATTTTGGCCTGTGTCTTAAATCGCTATTTCAGTCCAGATCTTCTCTAATTGGATTTGTGAATGCTCGTGAATAAATTTAATTTGAATTGGTAATTGTCCGGATCATGTAGGTCCTATTCGATTGAGCGAACATTGACATATAACCTTTGTTTAATCTCTAAAAGGGGTAGCGTCCCTTTGCATTTTGTGTTGATAAAGTTTGTGCCACTATTTAGTTGAAATCAATAGTAGCGTACTTATAGAATTATTTCACCCGACGCATCCTAGTTAATTGTCGAACCCAAGAGCGCGTAGTTTTATCATTCGGAACCACTGGCGTGCATCAATTTGGTATCAGATGGAGATTCACGTCAATTTTCTAATTGGCACCCTCCCCCTTTTGCTTAGTATGCTGACAATCACTTGTCTTGCATGTTTATTTGTCAAAATTACAAAAAACAAATTCTTGGTCTGCGAATAGAGGCCTAATTTTTTTTTTCTGCAAAAAAATCGATTTTTTTTAATAATCTCCTATTTATTTTTAGCAAAAAAATCAAAATTATATATTTATTGCCTTAGTTAGTTAACGGAAACAAATTCATTTGCTATAACTTTATTGGGTCAGAATAAATATTCATTATATGTGCACTAGATTCGAATATAATTTTCTGTCCCGTCACTACTAGAAAATGGCCTATGACGTGTATGCTTCTCAGTTAGAGTATTTATATGCTAACGTCAAGGCTAATCACACCCTAGCTGTGCCAACATATCAGAGGAATACCAACCGTCCTCACACTTATCTTGACACTAGCAGACAGGCACCAACTTATGAAGGATATGGGAGTTCCAAAAATTTTAGAGACTGGCATAAGAGTATAGAAATTTATTTTGATTGCCACGTATGGGACGACCACCAAAAGTTTGTCATCGCCCGAGAGTTCTTAGTAGGTCCAGCCCGCGTGTTTTGGTTAAACGAAGAGCGTTGTGTTGGTAGCTATCAATATTCTTGGCCGCACATGCGTAGCTTACTCGCGAATAAATTTGATCCCGACTATCTTCGTACTAAGAGCACCACAACCGTGAGTGCGAATAATTATGGCACAAGACCCATAGCTTATATAGGAGTGACATATTCCCTCAGGATAGACCCTTTCCCCAGGTTGGTAGAGCTTCCAATACATACTCGCACCCACCTATGGAGAAAAGGAAAAGGTGAGGGGATGAGTTCTATACAATTGACTTCTAGTACTTCCATGAGCCCGCGAGGTGAGAGTAGTCCTATCTGTAGTGGCAGACAGACGATTACGACATGTGAGTCTAGTGGCGTTTCTGATCTTGTTTCTATTATGCGTCCTATTCTGAATACGCCCATAGTCCCTTTCGAGTCTCCCCATGAGCTACCTGATCTATTCATTGACTCTCCTGATGAGTCTGAGGCCGTGTCTAGGATTGAGCACGCCACTGAGGGCGAGGCCGATTTAACTGATGATTTTAGTGACGATGAGGAGCTTTGTAACGCCCCTGATTTTTCTGCGATTATTTAATTCTCGTTTGGCGTTACGTTGACGTGTTTCTGTCATGTGCCGTTTGTTAGAGCGTGGTCTTAGCTCTTTAGGTTCCTTGTGTGGTTGTTGGTAGCCTTTTTGGCAAGATTCCCTAGCAAGTGAGGCCTGTTTTGGTGAACGGTGAGGCCTCTCGGGGGATGTTTGTGTTTTGGTTTGGGGTAGTGATAACCCCAGTTTTGTTCGTCAAAAGGTGATTTCAACTTCGCCATTGCGTTCGTAGCGTGGGTATTTAGCTACGGTTCAAATTTCGTCGAATTCCGAGGATGTTCGGGTTTCACGTCGTTTTGTATTTTATTTATATTAATGCGATATTATATATTATATATGGATATTTTGTTTAGATGGTAGCAGTTACGGTGAATAGGGGGCTGGCAGCGTTTGGTTTGGCTAAGAATAGAAAATATTTGGGATCTAGCCGCTATCTATATATAGTCTTAATTAGAAAAGCGACTGTTGATGATTCTTTGTCTATTTCGGAATACAACCGCCGTCCCTGTGCAAGAGAGGAAAACCGACGGGCTGCCCTTCCCTTCCACCGCCGATTCCTGGAGTTTTAGCTGGCGGAATTCGATTTCGAAGGCAGATTTGGATTGCTCTCGCCTAGACCTACACTCCGACGAAATTTTCGTCTTGTTCTGTGCTACTGGTGCCGAGTGGGAGGAAGGGGCCGACCAAGCTTCGCTGGAATTTGAGGCAAGTGGTACTCCTACCCTTTCCAAGTTTTTCTCCTTTATGTTCACATTTGCAGTTATCATACATTTTCCAGAGATCATTTATTTTGCCCTGTTTTCCCCTCAAAATCATCGGATCTAGAACAATGAATGTCCCTCTATTTTTTTTTCTACTTTCTCAAGTTCTGGAACTCCAGGTTTTTGGCCGGGCCGCTGTAGTCTTGACTTTTATCAAATTGTCACTTATTAATCTTGGATTGGGTAGTATTTAGCCTCTTTCTTAATCCTTCCTTGCTGTTAAGTTTGCCCAGTTCGGGTGCTGGGGGTAGTGAAGATGAATGTTGGATTTGATCTTCATGTATGGTGGTCGTTGCTGGGTAGGATAGGTAGCATTAGATTCAATTTCTGCAAGAGTTCTGTTTAGAAGCGTTGACAGCGTTGAGTGCACTCAACGCTGCCTGAGATCATCGAAGATCGTCGATCTGAGTTCGACTAAATTCGTCGAACTGAGATCGACGATCTCCCTTTGCCAGTGATCGACGAGGATCGTCGATCTGAGTTCAACGTTGATCGTCGAACTAAGATCCACGATCTACGGTTGCGTGAGATCGACGAAGATCATCGATCTGAGTTCGACAAAAATCGTCGAACTGGGATCGACTATCTCCGCTTGCTTGTGATCGACGAAGATCGTCGATCTGAGTTCGACGTTGATCGTCGAACTAAGATCCACGATCTCCATTTGCATGTGATCGACGAAGATCGTCGATCTGAGTTCGACGTTGTTCGTCGAACTGAGATCGACGATCCAAGGTTGCCTAAGATCGACGAAGATCGTCAACCTGAGTTCGACGAAAATCGTCGAACTTATATCGGTGTTTTCCTTTGTCCTGAGTTTGACGAAAAATCGTCGAACTGAGCTCGACGATTGCTGTAAGTTGTTTTCGACGATTTTTCCCCCTGTCTTCCCTTGTTTTCCCTAGTGAATCCCGTTGGGTTTGTGGATATTTGTCGGCTATTTTCTGAATGCCGAATCGTGTGTTATGGCAGGTAGTGGTATTTTGACACACTAAAGGAGTGGGATGGTTTTGTGTGCGAGGCGTGGCCGCCACCTTTTAATCCCAGGTACGGGCTGGGTATTGCCGTGGCCGCCACCTTTTAATCCCAGGTATGGGATGGGTATGTGGCGGCCTTGTGCTGATGGAGTGAATTTTTTAGTTGGAACTGTTTGTTTGGGGGACTGTTTTTGGTCACCAACTCAGGTCGATGTTGTTTTTTTTACTACCGCCATTACTCAGAAGCTAGGATTGTTAGATGTTTTCTTCCTTTATAGATTGCATCATGTTGTCGGTATACTTTTGCCTTGTAGCCTCTGCAGGATTTAAGCAGGGCTGGTTGTTGTTTCCTTGTACTTGGTGTACTTAGTCTTACTTTGGACAGCCTTTGTTTTTACTCTCATGTTTACTTACTCTCCTTGGTTCCATTTTGATATAATGCTCTTATTCAGATTTTCTTGTTTTACTTGCTGAGGTATTCTTTTCTTCTCTAAATGCCTCAGGTTCTGATTAGTAGCCGAGTAGGCGGCTAGTTTTGTTGTGCTGTTGCTGGTGATCTCTTGTACTGTAGAGATCAGTTTCTTGGTCTTATGAGGTAGTTTTCTGTTTTTCTTACAGACATACATGCTCGCCAGTGGGTTCGTGTCAGGTTGTTGACGCCCGCTGGTGGTTTTTGCTTATGATACTAGATATGTTTCTTTTACTACTACCTTTCTGGAGATAGTCTATTTGCTCTTCGGAAGATTTATGCTAGGTTACTAGTTACTTTTAAACTTAAAAACACTATTATAAGTATATCGCATGATTAGCATGTTTATAAAACTAATACACTACTTTCCAAGCAACGTAAAAAAGTTCATTTTCTTACTTATAATATAAAATAAATCTAGAGTCTTGCATAGTATAAGTTGACCTCGGGGGTCACTTATGCACTCTCATAGGATGTCAAATATAAATAAAGTATTTTCCCCTGCGTATAAGTATAGTTTTTAAACTGTGGACTAGATGATCCACTGAGCCGAGGGATACGTCCTTTAAAATATAACTGATTTTCTAATCATAAAACTTATGAATTTTCATAGTCTAATCATTAAACTGTGGACTAGATGGTGTTCGCCTGAACGTTGACAGTTATCCCCTGCTCGACGTGGAATCACAACGCGTGTTTTATCCTAGTCTGATACTTCTTAATTTCGGAGAAAATGCGGGTTGTGACAGTTGGTATCAAAGGGAGGTTGCTTGATAATTTGTCGGGCAACCTTTCCTTGTAGGTATTAGATGTTTAGTGTCATATCACACACACACCGATATGTCATCAGCACGTCTTGGCTGAAGCATGAACACTACACTCATAGCATAACATGAAGTATATCGGGCATATTATGTAGTATGGGATGCATAATATGTGTCTGTATATGGATCCACCATAGGGGAAATATGTGAGGGTTATGTAGTATGGGATGTATAACCTCACCACATGAGTGCGACTAGCACGTTTATTTTTCGTTGCATGAGAATGTTATGCAGTATGGGATGCATAACATTTTCATGCGTACTCCACTCATGACATGCATTAGGGCCTTTTTAGAATGCATAGCACAATCATGCATAACATAACATTGCATAAGCACAACGTGCCAAGCTAAAGATTTGCAGGATGACATATGTACACACATGGTTCTAAATCAAAAAAAGAATATAAATTCATGAATTCCTGATCTAGGCACAAGAGTTAGTTGATGGTGGTTAACCATCCTAGGTTAGGCATAGCATCAGTTTTGTTAAACAAAATAAAATCCCAGAGCAAGTATAACAGTTAAACGTTCATATTTATGTATGTATTGTCTGTACTGGTAGTTTGTTCCAACTGTTGTACTAGGTTTGGAGCTCAGTTTTTATGGTTTTAGGATGGTGAGACGTCCTTCGACTAGGTCGACTCCCCTGTCTGAGGGTGAGACTTCAGGAGCGCAGAGTGATGCAGTGATCGAGAGCCTGCGATAGAGCAACGATTCCTTGACCAGGCAGATGGTGGAGATGCAGGCCCAGATCCAGTCTCTGGTGGCAGTTGTGCAAGACAGACTGAGGGGGTGCAAGCCCCTGCAGGGGGGTCAGCTGCACTTCCCCCTCCTGCTCGCCTGAGACCTCCAGTGGTGGTGCCAGTAGAGATGGCCTTTATTTCTCAGTTTCAGTGACTTAGCCCTCCTACATATGATGAGAAGATAGATTTCATGGTCATAGATGATTGGCTGATCTCCATGGAGGAGATGTTCTCGTACTCCAGTATTGCAGATGATCAGAGAGTGATGATAGCCGCCTATCAGCTTAAGGGTTTGGCTAAGAGTTGGTTGCTTAGAGAAAAGGGGAGCATGGTAGTTGGTTGCACTTTGGGATTATTCAAGGAGATGTTGTTGAGGAAGTTCCTGCCTTCGATCGAGCGTGACCGACTAATGAACGACTTCCTTCACCTGAAGCAGAGGTAACTCACGGTCAGTGAGTACGAGATAGAGTTAAGTAAGTTGAGCCGGTTTGCCCTTGGGTTGGTGAGTGTTGAAGCAGATCGAGGCAAGCAGTTCCTTGGTGGCTTGAGGAGCAAGGTTCAGGAGTTGACCAGTGCTTATGGATCTGAGACTTATGCAGGGGTAGTGGAGGCTGCTCTGAAAGAGGAGGCAATTGAGACCGCAAAGAATAGAGGCCAACAAATGAGGAAGGACAAGAGGAAGTCTGCTGAAGAGAAGAACCCCCTAGGTACTCGATGCTGCTTCGGGAAAGAAGAGCAAAGTAGTCGTAGCTTCTGTGGCCGGTCAGGCCACCCTGTTGAAAGGTGTTTCAAGAAGGCGGGAGCTCAGAAGAAGGAGCAAGTTCATGCTATTCAAGGTGCTCCTAGGAAGGATGTTTCCTGTTCTGTTTGCAAGCGACCCGGGCATGATGTTGCCCAGTGCTGGTCCAAGGATAAAGTCTGCTATCAGTGTGGACAGAAGGGCCATATCAAGACAAGGTGTCCTCAGGTCCAGCCTATTCTTCAAGCAGTTCCACTCCAGGCTTTACCTCCGCCTCAGTATGTGGACAAGGGCAAAGGAAAGCTGAACGTGATCTCTTCCGAGGAGTCTCAAACTTCGACTCAGGTCATCTCAGGTTAGTTGTTTTCCTAGCCTGAAAGTTTTATTTTCTAGAATGGTTACCGTTTTTTTTTGGTGGTTCCTTAGTTGCTTATGTACTCCTATAGGAAAATTTAAGGTGAAGAACCGTTGGGCGTGTGTTCTGTTCGACTCCGGTTCTACCCACTCGTTTGTGGATAGAACTTTTGTAGAGCGTTATCGGTTGATTCTAGATCAAGTTTGTGATACCTTCCGCGTCAAATTCCCTTCTAGTGAATCTGTGTTATCAGATTTGGGCATTTTGGATTGCCCTGTTTTGTTGGGGGACTTCCTTGCGAATGCAGACTTGAAGATGATTGATCTAGAGAACTTCAATGTTATTCTGGACATGGACTGGTTGTCTAAGTATGATGCAGTTATTCAGTGCAAAGGGAAACACTTGGACTTCATCAAGGATAACGGTCAGCCTGGAAGTGTGTATGCTGATCCGTGCAAGGATTCCCATGTCATTTCTGCAGTATGTGCTCAGAAGCTGTTTCGTTCTGATTGTTTTGCTTGTTTATTCTCGGTGGTTGGGACTGTTGTTAGTGTACCGCGCTTGGAGGAGATTCCTGTTATACGTGGTTTCTCTAATGTTTTTCCTGATGACCTTCCTGGTCTTCCCCCCGAGCGGGATGTTGAGTTTGTGATTGATTTGGAACCGGGTATGCGTCCTATTGCTAAGGCGCCGTATCGGATGGCCCCTCGTGAGTTGGAGGAGTTGTGAGTCCAGTAGGACGAGTTTATTGGCAAAAGGCTTTATAAGGCAGAGTTCGTCGCCTTGGGGTGCTCCTGTTCTATTTGTGAAGAAGAAGGATGAGTCGATGAGGCTGTGCATCGATTATAGGGAGCTGAACAAAGTCACCATTAAGAACAGTTACCCTCTGCCTAGGATCGATGACTTATTTGATCAGTTGTGTGGTAGCACGGTGTTTTCCAAGATCGATCTTCGTTCTGGCTATCATCAGCTAAGGATCCGTGAGGCAGATATTCCACGGACTGCGTTTAGATCGAGGCATGGACACTTTGAGTTTCTAGTGATGTCGTTTGGTTTGACCAACACACCATCAGCTTTCATGGATATGATGAACCGGGTGTTCAAGGATTTTCTGGACAAGTTCGTTGTGGTATTCATCGATGATGTGTTGATCTACTCTCGCAGTGCTGAGGAGCATGAGCAGCATCTACGCTTGGTTCTATCGGAGTTAAGGAACCACAAGTTATTCGCCAAGCTGAGAAAGTGCGAATTTTGGTTGCCTCGGGTCTCGTTTCTGGGACACGTGGTGAATAAGGATGGGAACTCGGTCGACCCAGAAAAGATCGCAGCAGTGATGGATTAGAGCAGGCCGGGCACGCCCAAGGAGATTAGAAGCATCCTAGGGTTGGCCGACTACTACAGGAGGTTTGTGTAGGGTTTCTCTACCCTGGCTGCACCTTTGACCAGATTGACTCAGAAGAACACGACCTTTATTTGGAGCGAGAAGTGCGAAGCAGCCTTCCTAGAACTAAAGAGCAGATTATGCACTGCTCCCGTTCTGACCCTACCTACTGAGGGCATGGAGTATGATGTGTACGTGGATGCTTCGCATGTTTGTCTGGGTTGCGTGTTGATGCAGGCTGGAAAAGTGATTACGTATGGGTCAAGGCAACTAAAGACTCATGAGAGAAATTACCCAATGCATGACCTTGAATTTGCAGCAGTGATTTATGCGCCAAAGCTGTGGAGGCATCTACTTTGTGGTGCTCAGTGCAAGATCTTCACAGATCATAAAAGTCTAAAGTACGTGTTCACTCAGAAGGAGTTGAATCTGTGCCAACGGCGATAGCTAGAGTATGTGGCCGATTATGATGTGGAGATACTGTATCATCCGGGAAAGGCCAATGTGGTGGCTGATGACCTGAGCCAGAAGACGTGGAAGATCTTTAATCTCACCGCCGATCGTTTAGTGGAAGAGTTCCTCCTGACAGATATTTCTGTGGGACGCTGTGATATGCAGAGCAGTTTGGCAGTGGCAGAACCGTCTTGGATTGCACTTACCAGGTTGCACCAGAAGGATGATCCGGATCTCTTGCACTTATACCTCAGGACTGAGAGAGGGGAGTTGCAGGATTTTTCTATCGATGATGCAGGTACTTTGAAGTACTGCGACAGGTTTTGCATCCCCGCTGTTGGGGACATCAGGGTTATGATATGTAGAGAGGCTCATGGATCCAGTGTTGCCTACCATCCAGGATCTACAAAGATGTATCATGAATTGAAGCAGATTGCCTGGTGGTATGGGATGAAGGGTGACATAGCCCGATTTGTTGCTGAGTGCCACACTTGCAAGCATGTGAAGGCCGATCATGGAAGGCCTGGTGACAAGTTGACTCCGTTTGAGATCCCGACTTGGAAATATGAGAGTATTTCTATGAACTTCATTATGGGTTTACCGAGATTTCCAAGGGGATTTGATTCAGTTTGGGTGATCGTGGACTGATTGATGAAGTGTGCGCACTTCGTACCCTATAAGATAGATTACCCGATGAAGAAGATAGCAGAGCTGTACTTGAACGAGGTCATCAGATTACACGGTGTGCCAGTTAGCATCATTTCAGATCGAGACTCCTGTTTTACATCTCGCTTCTGGAGGAGTCTGCAAGAGGGTTTGGGTACAGATTTGAGGTATTCTACAGCTTACCACCCTCAGACCAATGGTCAGACTGAGTGAGTGAACCAGATAGTTGAGGATATGATCAGGTGCTACATCTTGGACTACAGTGGAGTGTGGGATGAGCGTTTACGGCTTATGGAATTTGCAAACAACAACAGTTACCAGGAGAGCTTGCAAATGGATCCGTTCGAAGCGCTGTATGGGAGACGCTACAAAACTCCCCTGTTTTGGACTGAGGTCGGTGAGAGGCCGTTGTTGGGTCCAGACGCGCTCGAAGAAATGGAAGTTGCGGTGAAGCTAATTCGAGAAAAGCTTCGGATAGCTCAGGAGCAGTATGAGAAGAATGATAACCGGCGTAGATCTGACTTGGAATTTGCTGTAGGGGACCTGCTGTTTCTTAAGGTTTCCCCGATGGTTGGTGTTAAGAGGTCTGGTAAGAACCGGAAATTGGATCCGAGGTATGTGGGCCCGTTTAATATTGTTGAACGGATTGGAGTGTCAGTATATAGGTTGGATTTGCCGGCAAACTTCCTAGGTGTTCATAATGTATTTCATGTAAGCCAATTACGGAAGTGTGTGCGAAGCAGTGGGCAATTCTTGGATGTTGTGCCCCAGTTGGAGCCTAATCTTTCATATGTTGAGGTGCCGGTCCGCATCTTGGATACTCAAGATCGGGTGCTGCGACAAAGTCTATCCTGATGGTGAAAGTTCTATGGAAGAATCAGGATTTGGAAAGCGCGACTTGGGAGCTAGAGTCGGCTATGAGGGAGGCTCACCCTCATCTGTTCCCTTGATTTGATTGGTACGTTTTCTTTCTAGTAGCTCTTGTTTTGTTACTTTCCTTCTATAGTAGAAGTTGTGTACGTAAAGTTTCGGGACGAAACTTTCTTTTAGGGGTAGTGACTGTAACGCCCCCAATTTTTCTGCGATTATTTAATTCTAGTTTGTCGTTACGTTGACGCATTTCCGACATGTTCCATTTGTTAGAGCGTGTTCTTAGCTCTTTAGGTTCCTTGTGTGGTTGTTGGTAGCCTTTTTGGCAAGATTCCCTAGCAAGCCGGGTCTGTTTTGGTGACCGGTGAGGCCTCTCGGGGGATGCTTGTGTTTTGGCTTCGGGTAGTGATAACCCAAGTTTTGTTCGTCAAAATTTGATTTTGACTTCGTCGTTGCGTACGTAGCGTGGGTATTTAGATACGGTGCAAATTTCGTCGAATTCCGAGGATGTTCGGGTTTCGCGTCTTTTTGTATTTTATTTATATTAATGCGATATTATATATTATATAGGGATATTTTGGTTAGATGGTAGCAGTTACGGTGAATAGGGGGCTGGTAGCATTTGGTTTGGCTAAGAATAGAAAATATTTGGGATCTAGCCGCTATCTATATATAGCCTTAATTAGAAAAGCGACAGTTGATGATTCTTTGTCTTTCTCGGAATACAACCGTCGTCCCTATGCAAGAGAGGAAAACTGGTGGGCTGCACTTGCCTTCCACCGCTGATTCCGGAGTTTTAGCGGGCGGAATTCGATTTCGAAGGCGGATTTGGATTTCTCTCGCCTAGACATACACTCCGACAAAATTTTCGTCTTGTTCTGTGCTGCTGGTGCCGAGTGGGAGGAAGGGGCCGACCAAGCTTCGCTGGAATTTGAGGCAAGTGGTGCTCCTACCCTTGCCAAGTTTTTCTCCTTTATGTTCACATTTGCAGTTATCATATATTTTCCAGAGATCATTTATTTTGCCCTGTTTTCCCGTCAAAATCATCGGATTTAGAACCATGAATGTCCCTCTATGTTTTTTTCTACATTCTCAATTTCTAGAACTCCAGGTTTTTGGCCGGGCCACTGTAGTCTTGACTTTTATCAAATTGTCACTTATTAATCTTAGATTGGGTAGTATTTAACCTTTTTCTTAATCCTTCCTTGTTGTTAAGTTTGCCTAGTTCGGGTGCTGGGGGTAGTGAAGTTGAATGTTGGATTTGATCTTCATGTATGGTGGTTGTCGCCGGTTAGGATAGGTAGCATTAGATTCAATTTCTGCAAGAGTTCTGTTTGGAAGCGTCGACAACATTGAGTGCTCTCAACGCTGCCTGAGATCGTCGAAGATCGTTGATCTAAGTTTGTCTAAATTCTTCGAACTGAGATCGACGATCTCCCTTTGCCAGTGATCGACGAGGATCGTCGACTTGAGTTCGACGTTGATCGTCGAAATAAGATCCACGATCTCCGGTTGCGTGAGATTGATGTAGATCGTCGATCTGAGTTCGACAAAAATCATCGAACTGGGATCGACGATCTCCGCTTGCCTGTGATCGACGAAGATCGTCGATCTGAGTTCGACGTTGACCGTCGAACTAAGATCCACGATCTCTGTTTGCCTGTGATCGATGAAGATCGTCGATCTGAGTTCGACGTTGTTCGTCGAACTGAGATCGACGATCCCGGTTGCCTGAGATCGACGAAGATCGTCGACCTGAGTTCGACGAAAATCGTCGAACTTATATCGGTGTTTTCCTGTGTCCTGAGTTCGACAAAAAATCGTCGAACTGAGCTCGACGATTCCTATAAGTTGTGTTCGACGATTTTTTCCCTCTGTCTTCCCTTGTTTTCCCGAGGGAATCCCGTTGGGTTTGGGGTTGTTTGTCGGCTATTTTCTGAACGCTGAATCGTGTGTTATGGCAGGTAATGGTATTTTGACACTCTAAAGGAGTGGGATGTTTTTGTGTGCGAGCCGTGCCTGCCACCTTTTAATCCCAGGTATGGGCTGGGTATTGCCATGGCCGCCACCTTTTAATCCCAGGTACGGGCTGGGTATGTGGTGGCCTTGTGCTGATGCAGTGAATTGTTTAGTTGGAACTGTTTGTTTGGGGGACTGTTTTTGGTCACCAACTCAGGTCCATGTTATTTTTTTTACTACTGCCATTACTCACAAACTAGGATTGTTAGATGTTTTCTTCCTTCATAGATTTCATCATGTTGTTGGTATACTTTTGCCTTGTAGCCTCTGCAGGATTTGAGCATGGCTTGTTGTTGTTTCCTTGTACTTGGTGTACTTAGGCTTTCTTTGGACAGCCTTTGTTTTTACTGTCATGTTTACTTACTCTCCTTGGTTCCATTTTGACATAATGCTCTTATTCAGATTTTCTTATTTTACTTGCTGAGGTATTCTTTTCTTCTCTGAATACCTCAGGTTCTGATTAGTAGCCGAGTAGGCGGCTAGTTTTGTTGTGCTGTTGCTGGTGATCTCTTGTACTGTAGAGATCAGTTTCTTGGTCTTGTGGTAGTTTTCTGTTTTTCTTACAGACATACATGCTCGCCAGTGGGTTCGTGTCAGGTTTTTGACGCCCGCTGGCGGTTTTTGCTTATGATACTAGATATGTTTCTTTTACTGCTACCTTTCTGGAGATAGTCTATTTGCTCTTGGGAATATTTATGCTAGGTTACTAGTTACTTTTAAACCTAAAAAAACTATTACAAGTATATCTCATGATCAGCATGTTTATAAAACTCATACACTACTTTCCAAGCAACGTAAAAAAGATCATTTTCTTACTTATAATATAAAATAAATCTGGAGTCTTGCATAGTATAAGTTGACCTCGGTGGTCACTTATGCACTCTCATAGGATGTCAAATAAAAATAAAGTATTTTCCGCTGCGTATAAGTATAGTTTTAAAACTATGGACTAGATGATCCACTGAGCCGAGGGATACGACCTTTAAAATATAACTGATTTTCTAATCATTAAACTTATGAATTTTCATAGTCTAGTTAGATGGTGTTCGCATGAGCGTCGACAGTAATCCCCTACTCGATGTGGCATCACAACGCGTGTTTTCTCCTACTCTGATACTTCTTAATTTTGGAGAAAATGTGGGTTGTGACAAGCTTGGATATCCTAGTGACCTAGATGAGGATTTCTCCTTTGAGGTATCCCCCTGGGATTCTCCCACTTCCCTTCGACTATATTTCTGAGCTGTCTCCCTTGATTGTCATGGAGTCTTTTGATGACCTTGAGTTGAAAGGCATTTCGGTTGAATTCGTAGAGTCACCTTGTGATGAAAGTTTACCCAAAAGTAATATAGGTGATGACTTGTAAAAACATAAGCTGGTTCCATCTAGTCCGAGACATTTTGAGGTGCCCTTTTATTTAGCTTTCCCGTTGGACTTATCTAGTCGGTTATGTGTGAGTGAGTTAGTAGTTAACGTGTTCAGTCTTTCCACCACCATCTGTAGATCTTACTATGCTTTTTTGGGGATAGACCATTCATCTGATCGCACGATGTTGGGTAAAACCTTGCTTAGGACTGCTTGTGATTCCTTGGCTATTGTGCCTCGGGATGTGGTGTGTCCTAAACATACTTATATACCGCACCCGGTTGCACGCATTTACGCACCGCCTTTTGATGACCCTCTTGTCTACACGTTAGTGACTATATTTGGGCCCCTTGAGTTATATCGCTCGCACATACTTTCACATCCGAGAGCGTCCAACTCTATTGTTTATGAAGAGCGGTTCTCCTTGCCATTTCTTCTTGCCAAGCGTGAGTATATTAAAGTTAGAATTAAAACTTCGAATTTGGAGCCTAGTGTAATCATTTTTGATTATAAGGATCCCGTGCCACCCGACTTAACCCCCTATTCCTCCACATTTGGGTCAAGTCATGTAGCACATGGGTTTACTTCTCACGATCATAAGTTACTTAGGCGCACTTTTAAAAATTTAATTAATCAATTTTCGTCTTATTACTTATATGCTTTACATGTATCTAAGACGTTAGCATTTCATTTTAATTTATGTCGCATGCACTTCCGCTCCCTTCAGAGACCATCCTATGCTAGAGTTAGTGATTTGGGTTTAGTCTGGTCAGTCCCCGAGCGGATGCCTTCGGCTCCGTTAATAATTTAATACAGAGGAACACCGACCAATCCATGGATATGAAGAACTTTGAATTTCATTTTTTCTTTCAGATTTTTATAAAGCACAGGGTGTTTCACTTTATTTCAAGTTTCTGGACTTTTTACTATACGTCTCTTTTCCACCTGAGTGGCTTTCTTCGTCGTTTCTTCCTCCCACTAAATTTTCTCTTGGATTGGGGAGTGTTAGTTCTACCGTATCTATTTCCCATGTGAACTCATTGGCTCTTTAACCGGACGGTAAGATTAAAGTTATATTTCTTTTTCTTGACACCTTTGCGAGTTTTGCTGTTCCTTGGTCTGGCAGGTCCTCATCGCTATGGGATGATCACGTTTCTACGACTATTATTGATGTTGCTTTCGACTATTTTCCCTCACTGGCCACTCATCGATGATGTGTAATTTTGAGCGAGGGAAGATTGATGGCGACGCTATTCCGCCACTGATTCATGATGGCATTGACAATGTGGTCGTTGACCCCCGACATAGAGAGTTCGTTGATTGGGACGATCGTTGCCGCAAGCTCGAAGATGGAATTCTACCACGATGTTCTTCGCAAACGCTGCTACATGTTTTGCACGACGTCCACCATTACCATCAAATAAAATTATATAATTATAAATTAAAAATTTATAATTATATATTATTAAGCAATTTATTTATTTAGCATTTTAATTTCTAGCATTTGACTAATGTATTTTTGTTTCATGTTGATGGGTGCATATAACCATCTATTATTGTATTTTCTTATTTCATGTATTATGATGGGTGCTTATAACCACCAAGTATTTTTATATTTTCTTGAAGGGTGGAGATGGAGTTGTGTAGGCTATATAAGGCCATGTTATGAAGGATTTTGTATTGAAGAATGAATGAAAAGAAAACCTAAGAATTCAAAATTGAATTTTTCCCCTCCCCTCTCTTTCCCCCTCTTGGAAATTCGGCCCCACCTTTTCTCTCTTTCTCTTGGCCACCAGCCACCCTATTGGGTATTGCATCCATAATAGCCCAGAAATGTATGAAGTCACCCTTGAACTAAGATGAATTAAGTTTGTATTTGATGCTCTGTTTAGTTGAGTGTTTGCTGGAATTAATTGTCAAGTATAAACCAATGTCAGTCTACAATGAGTCTCCAAACATAGGATCATACAATGTAATCTCTCATTGTGTCATCCATGGTGTTGACTCATGTGTAGCCTCTCTATTGGGACACACTTCTTTTTTGAACACTAAGGACAAGGGAAAAGTTGGTTGCTGATTTTATTAAAAAATTTATGATTTCAGATTTTCAGAGAATTTGTCTAAGTATTTCTCTCGAGTACAATGTTCTGTACTCGAGAAGGACTAAAGTTAATTCTCGAGGTAAACGTGTCATAATTTCGAGTTGCGAAAGTAGTTCTCGAGAAAGCATAATGCTGTTCTCGAGAAGGCCTTATGTACTCGAGTACTTCTGACATTTCTTCTCAGGTTATTCTCTTTTCCAGACTGAAATTTTTCTAAGCCTTTTTATCGAGAAGACCATGTCTTGTTCTCGAGAAGGATATATTTAATTCTCGAAATGCCAGTCTTAAGACGTTGAAAGCGCTGAGAAGTTAAGTCTAGTTCTCGAGTAAGGCTTGCTGCACATGAGTAGAAGTCGTCTTTTGTTCTCGAATACAGTTAGTCTAAAAGGGTTGAGAGCAAGACTTGACTCAACTCAAACTGGAAATTTTCTCGAGACAATATTTTGTTCTCTAGTAAAAGTACTTCTTCTCGAGAACAATAACTTAATTTTCTCGAGTACTTTCCATCATTCCTGAGAATGCTGAATTTCACCTCCACGTTTTTTTTCTAAGTCTTTTTGTCGAGATCTTCATTGTTGTTCTTGAGAACCAGTAAGCTTTTTCTTGAATACAATTCTTCCTCTCGAGAACTGTTGTACTATTTTCAGAAATTTTTTTCTAAGTCCAGGAAAACGTAATTTCAAATATCATTAGCATGTGATTGGTCAACGTGGCTATCAGTAATTATGATTATGACCGTTAGGCAAGTCCTATAAAAGGTCTTGTCATTTTTGACCAACCCAAGTAAGATATTCTAGGAATTCTGAATTCCTGATTTTCTTTCCATAATCGGAAGCGCTGCCGCTCATCGCCTTCATCGCCAAAAGTGCTTTTGATCCAGATCGATTGAGAGCAAGTGATTCGGAGATCAAGACATTCTACAATCTATAGATCCACTAGTTGATCTTGCCGAATCCAGAAATTTCAGATTAGAGATTTTGCCGAGTCTTCTTCAAACATTTCTGATAGAGCCGCAAAGTTCAAGGAAGAAGAATGGCAGAAGCTATCAGATCTGAGAAATATAACACTATTTGTATTTGTTATATTTCAATTTATTCTTGTAGGAGATCCTTCTTCGAGTGTAGGAGCTTTGTTCTCCGAGTTATTTTTGTAGGAAGTTTTATCTTTCGATTGTAGATCCAGTTTTCGGGATCGAGTTGTAGGAAATTTGTTCAGAGGTGTGGGATTACTTTCAATCCTAGATTATTGGAGTAGCCGAGTCTAGCGCTTTGCTAGATCGGTGTGTGGAAAGTGGATGTACCCACGGTTAGAGAATCACTATAACTCGTGGTGTCGTCTGTGAATGCTTAGTTAATTTTCTGTGCATAGCTCATTAAATTTTTATTCCGCAAAAAGACGCACAACTCACCTATTTCCCCCCCTCTAGGTGATTTAGGTAAGACAACTTAAATATTTTCAATTGGTATCAGAGGGAGGTTGTTCACAAAAAGGTTAACACCTTGAATAGATCTACCCCAAGTTATCTTTTGAGTAATCCAAGCATGGACAAAGCCAAGGAATTTGCAAAGCTTCCTCTGTGCACAAAGACCAACTTTCTCATGTGGAAAGAAAGGATTAAGTTTTTCATGGAAGCTGTGGATCCAAGGATCGTCATGATTGTTGAAGAAGGTCCTTATGTTCCCATGACCGTCTTCACTATTGATCCTACCAAGAAAGTTCCTAAGAAGTTGATGGATCTTGATAAAGATGAGATTGCACTTGTCTCATTAGGCAAGAAAGCTAAAAATATCATCGCAAGTGCAGTCGATGATTCTATGCTACAAAATCTGATTCACTATAATTCTGCTAAGAAAATGTGGCAGTCTCTTATCGTCTTGATGGAAGGCACTGAAGAAGTTAGTGATGATAGAAGATGCCTTCCAAATCAGAAATATGAAGCATTATGACAAGGACTAAAGGATTCAATTGCAGATACCTTTGAAAGTTTCTTCAAAATTGTTAACGACATAAGAGTATATGGTCGGGGCTTCACTAATGGAGAGTTGAATGATAAGTTTCTGAGGTCCCTAACTAAGGAATAAGAAAACAAAGTCTGTGACATTCGGGAGTTTGTCAAGTTGGCAGAGACTGAACCTCAGAATCTCTTCGGAAAGCTAATGTCCTATGAACTGCAAATCAACTCAAGAAAAGTTGAAGAAGAGAAGAGCCGGTTTTCATCAAAGGAGAAGTCTGTCGTAATGAAGGCATACAACTCAAGGAAAGTCAAAGCTGCATCACCTGCTCCTGCACAGGAAGATAGTGAAGATTATGTTTCAGAGCCAAACATCACAGGCTCAGAGTTATCTGAAGGAGAGTTTTCTCATTGAAAGAATTTGTTTCAAGATATCCTAAACACCTAGATGGGGTGAATAGGTTCAATTCCTTTTTATTAAGGAAGTCAGTGTATTTTACTAGTAATTATTCTATGCAATAACTATCACAGCATAGCTTAAAAACAAACACAGGCAACACAGATTGCACACAGATTTATAGTGGCTCCACAAGAGATGGGTACATCCGCTATCCCCCTTCGCCTATCTAGCGGTATACTAAATTCGGCCTAACTTCCTTCTTCCTTCTCAGATCCTCAGATCTTACAACTCAGAACCAAGAATGGTTCCTACAACTCAGACTTCAGCAAATCCTACAGCTCAGATTCTCTCAGAGAATCCTACCTCAGAGTGAGACCACACTCTTACAACTCAGGCAATCAAGCCCTACCTTAGCCTCTTCCACAAGGTCTACAACTCAGATAATTCAGTCTCCTACCTCAGGCACTCAGCCCTACCTCAACCTTTATAAATATAGGCTTACAACTCAGAGAGATAACTCTCTTACACTCAGATCTATATAAGATCCTACAGAGAAAAATTGATTATAAGAGAATAATTCCTTCACCCTGATAGACAGAGAAAGGGGTGAAGGCTTCTTGGTCAGTTCTTGATAGATCTGACTCCTTAAGATCCAACCTGTCTTAGCCTCTTCAAGGCTTCTTGAATCTGAACAAAGTAAGGTTGATCTTATTGTGAAGTTGGGGATGATCTTCAATCCAGCTTCTTTCAGAATTTGATCTGAAATCGTCTTGAAGACTCGTTCAGCATCTGCCTTCTCTTGATAACTTGAAGATGACAAGTCCTTTCTTCTTAGATCTCTCTCTTCTATATTCTCTTTTTATTATTACTTTCTTATTTGTTGATAGAACATGTCTTTATATAGATCCTTCTGAGGTAACCGGCTGATCCGGTTCATAACGGCCTTCTAACAGCTCTGACAGATGCAACATCATTGTTATTTATGACAGCTGCCAAGTCTTCAGTCGTGATACTTGATCCCTCATTGTACTCTATCTCAGTAGAAAAAGTGTCGAGACAATACTTCAAATGTGTCGACTCAAATAGACCATGTGTCAACACAACTCTTGTTGATGTTGACACAGCTCTCATAATGTCGACACAACCCTTCTTTATCTTCCCAACACAGCTTCAGTGGAATGTGTCGACACAATAGCTTCTAGTCTCGACAAAGTTGGTGTTGACAGAATTCTGGAGTGTGTCGACACAAGTCTCGTGTGTCGACACAATTATTGTCGATAGAATTTTGGAATGTGTCGGCACAAGTCCTGTGTCGACATAGTTATTGTCGATAGATTTTCAGTGTGTCGACACAAGTCCTGTGTGTCGACACAATCTGGCTTCTAGTGTCGACACAACCTTTCCCAAGTGTCGACACAATTCTTCTCAGGTGTCGACACTTGTACTTAGATACTTTTTCTGCATTTCCTTAACCAACACATTGAAACTCAACACACCATCAAATACACATTGATGAATATCATTTAGTTAGGTGAGGCTTCTCAAAATCTGGTACACATTTTCCAATGTACCCAACAATCTCCCCCTATTTGGAGAAGTCATAACTCTTAGTCAATGATATACATCACTTATAATAAATCAAAGATTATGATGTAAATAAGTATTTTAAAGACAAGAGTAACCATAAGCTGTCATAGCATGTATCAATATTATCACACAATATGTTATAACATAATAAACATGCATCACAAAATTTAAAGTATCCAATATCAAATTAAGACTAGGCCAAGGAATTTTATTAATATATGTTCAGAATTTCAATGATTTAGTCCAAAATTTTATATTGACCTAAGCCTAGACCATCTAATTCTAGGATTGATCATATTCCTTGAAAACAATTCCTTTGAAAGACTAAATTCTAGCTTGTACATTACCTTCAGTGTCATCAGCCGGCTTCTTTTCTTTAAGATCCTTCTTCTTGAGCTCTTCAGCCTTGACCTTTTGCCTTTCAAAATAATGATAAGGCTTTGGAAAGTATTTTCTAGGCTCCATAGAAGTAGTAGGTATCTTCCCAGCTTTGAGATCTCTTCTAAACTGTTATATGGCATCTTGCCATTTCTGATATTTGCTCTACTCTTGTTCAGAATACCACTTGCCTCTATCATGCATGTTGTCTTCAACGGCTTGCCAGACAGTGAGAATAATGTTTCTGGAGGTGGGACTCCATTTTTCAAAATCAGGCTTTAATTCAGCCTGCTCTCTAAACCTTTTCTTAGAAAGTTGATCTTCTTGCTCTCTTTTCAAAGCTGCTTCTGACATTTCAACATTCTCAATGATGACATTTTGTACCTCCGGTGGAGGAGTATACATTTGTTTAACAGCATATTGCATTCCCTCAAAATCAGCACGTGGATAAATAATCTGAGCTATTTCCTACTGAACCCCTTCATTTGAAGCCGGTTGAATACCTGATTCAGTAGTGTCATCATCATCACACATGGGTGGATAACCAAGAGTTGCCCTGATAGCATTAGTGATCCATTTAGCATGATCAGAGCATGCATTGACTAATACTCTCTCCCCCTTTATGACTTCTCTTTCAATATGGTCTCTTAGATCATCCTTTTGAAATCTTATCTGATTAACTAGGTAATTGGTGCCTTCTTTATAGAATGATCTAAACTTCTGCAGCTGATCAGCAATGACCTTTTGAGATTCCTGAATAGTAGTATGGACATCAGCCAAATCTGCTTTGAGTTGTTTATCAAACTCAGACTTTTCTTTAACCATGTTGGCAGTGAAAGCAATAGCTTTATTCTGGAGTTCTGTGACAATAACATTGTGGGATTCTGTTAGATTGTCATTCATTCTGATTTGGTTTTCCAGAACATAGCATTGTTTCACTATTATGTCATCTATTGGTGTTTTGGCTTCCACTTGTTGCTTGGCTAAATAGACTACATCATGACCTCCCTTTTGGAAACATTCAGTCATTTCCTTTTTATACAAATTCACTTCAAATCTGATAGATTTGATATCTTGAGCCAGCTGAAATTGCAATTCCTTGTTGCCCTCATCAACATATTTTTCAAGGGCATTTCTTTGTTCATCCATCTTTACTTACAATTGCACCAGAAGTGAACTGAAGTCTACTTCTGGAGATGGAGTTTGTGGAAAAGCCTACAAGGCTTTCTTATAGTATGAGCTCCTTTTCCTTAGTTCCACAAGTTTTCTCTTCTTTTTCCTGGAGGCTTCTTCATCATCTGAGGAACCAGATGAACTTTATATATCCACAGTGTCTTTTGGACTTATGGCAATGATGGGCATCTCTTTTTCTATTCTTGGCGGCTCCCCCTCAGTCCTTGCACCTTGTATGTCAAGAAATAACTCCTCTAGAGTTACATCTTGTTGCACTTGAACTGATGGAAGAACAATCTCTTTCTCAGCAAGTAGACTGTCTTCAAATGCAAAAGTGTCTTCCATGGTAATATCTTATGCAGGTACATTATCTTTGTTAGTCTGTTCAACATCATTCATATGCACAGTCAGTGTATCATTGTCAGTATTTATAGCAGCTTGATTGATATCCAGTAGTACCTCAAGTATAGATTGTGTAGCTGCTTCACTGTCCAATGCAACTAAGTGGACAGGTGGCTCTAGCACATGAGCACACCTTGAAGGTAATGCCTATTGTGGAGCTGAATCTGGAAATGGCTCATTAGCTCCCTCTTGATGAGACTCTTCCTGGACCTGATCCACTAAGATGTTGTTGGCAGAAATCTGCTCCCCTTACATCTGACTTTCAGTTACATTTTCTAGAGCAGGTGGTTTTGTAGTTATTTCTCTCCCTTCTTCATCTGAGTTAAAAACAACCTCTTCCTCTGAATCACTGGATGATTCAGTGGGCTGGTGTTGAGTTTTCTTCTTTGTCTATACTTGTTTCTGGGATTTCTGGGGTGTAGAGACATCTTTGGATAGCACCCTATCCCATTTAGATAGTATCCTTAAGTCCATTCTTCTCATGTGATTAATCTTAGAACCCGCAGATTGATTTATCACTTCTGCTATATTCTCAGCCAGATATAGGCTCAATATTCTGCCCAGATTAGGTTTCTTGATTCCTTCTTTGATCTTGTCAAAAACAACAGCAGACCAGTTTGTTTTTACCTTGAATATAATCCTGATCATTAGATTGAACATACTGGCTGAAATCCTATCATGTTCGCCTATTTTGCACAGAATAACCTTTCCTAGGATGTCTGACAGGAATTTGCCCTAGGAATTCATTCCCTTCCTGTTCATTGAAGATCCAATCTTGGTAGTGGGATCCATTCTGCACCATTGGAGAGCTGCTCTTGTCATGGAAGATGTTATTTCATCCTCTTCCTTAATCTTGGGAAGTTGAAGTGTTTTTCTTAAGCCTTTATGTGTTAGTTTAACCTTTGTTCCTTGAATTGACGACTACATTTTCATGGTCGTCGAATCCATGGATGCCGACTAGTAGAATTCAAGAACTTGCTTTTTCCATATCCTTGTAGGTTCTGAGACCAAGTACTCCAATCCATTTTCTGTTCTTAGGGTAATAACGGCTTTGATTTCTGGCGTGGCAGTCTCAAAAGCATAACGAAACAGTTCATAGCCCTCATTGATGTTCTCTTCCAGCTTTAGCGCCATTAGGGACTAGAGAGAGAGAAGAAGGAAGATGAAGGCTTGCCGACACTAAGGTTTGGTCTCGAGAATACTGAGAGCATAGTCGACAGGATTTTACTTTCACCTATTTATATGTTTCTATACAAAGAAGGTCAAAATGCGGGTTGAAATAAGCTTATTCTGTCGACACTGTTGGGATTGTGTCGACACAGACTACTAAAGTCTCGACAGAGAATGTAAAGATATCATAATTCTAGCTGTCGACACCATTTGCGATGTGTCGATACAGACAACCTTAAGAGTCTACACTAATTTCTGCGTGTCGACACAGACGACTGTATGTGTCGACACCAATATCTAAGTGTTAGGAGAGGTATGTATCGACACCAAATTCTGACTGTCGACACAATCTTCTTGATGTGTCGATAGAATTGTCCTTATGTGTCGACACCAACTTCTAAGTGTCGACACAGATTTTGTTATGTGTCGACACAACATTACTTAGTCAAATTTGTCATACTATTCTATGTTTAGCATGCCTAATTCAATTTTAAAGTAATTGAATTTAGTTTCATCCAGTGGTTTGGTGAATATGTCAGAAATTTGAAAATTAGTGTTGACAAATTCTAAACTTATGTCTTCCTTTTAAACATGATCTCTAAGGAAATGAAACCTGATTTCTATATGCTTAGTTCTGCTATGAGAGACAGGATTTCTAGCAATAGAAATGACACTAGTAGAATCACAATATAATGGGGTTCTACTTACCTGGATGTCATAATCTTCAAGCTGATGTTGTATCCATAATAGATGAGCACAGCAACTGCCTGCAGCTACAAATTCAGACTCGGTAGTGGATATAGCCACACTTGTCTGCTTTTTGCCGCTCCATGAAACCAATCTTCCACCTAAAAATTGACATGTGCCAGTGGTGCTTTTCGTATCTTCTTTGCAACCTACAAAGTCTGCATCTGAATAACAATTTAGTAGAAAATCTTTATTCTTAGGGTACCAAAGGCCAAGATTTGGTGTTCTCTTAAGATATCTCAAAATTCTTTTCACAACGATATAATGAGATTCTTTAGGGCAGGCTTGGTACCTAGCACAGGCACATGTAGCATACATGATGGCTGGTCTACTTGTAGTTAAGTATAGAAGTGAGCCAATTATCCCTCTATATAAGGACTCATCTACAGGTTTTTCTGCATCATCTTTGCCTATAGGCATACTTGACCCCATTGGAGTTCTCATGGTGGAGGCTGACTCCATACCATATTTCTTAATCAACTCCTTGGTGAACTTAGACTGGGATATGGACAAGCCATCATCAGTCTATCTAACTTGGAGTCCCAAGAAGAATTTCAGCTCACCCAGCTGCTCATCTCAAACTTCCCTTGCATAAGTTTAGCAAACTTTCTACAGAGGTTGTTTTCAGTTGATCCAAAGATAATGTCATCAACATATATTTGGACTAGGATGATCTTGCCTTTTGATTCCCTTAGGAATAGAGTTTTGTCTATTTTCCCCCTTGAGAATTTGTTCTTAATGAGGAATGTAGACAATGTTTCATACCAAGCCCTAGGGGCTTGTTTCAAACCATATAGAGCTTTCTTAAGCCTATACACATAATTAGGATAGAGAGGATCTACAAAACCTGAGGGTTGTTCCACATAAACTTCCTCTTTTAAGTCACCATTCAAAAACGCTGACTTTACATCCATCTGAAATACCTCGAACCCTTGATAAGCTGCATAGGCAAGGAACAGCCTTATTGCTTCCAACCTTGCAACTGGGGCAAATGTCTGATCAAAGTCTATTCCTTCTTCCTGTCTGTAGCCCTTTTCCACCAGTCTTTCTTTGTTCTTAACTATAATGCCATTTTCATCTAATTTTTTTCCTGTAGATCCACTTAGTCCCTATGACATTATGATTCTTTGGTTTAGGAACCAACTTCCAGACTTTGCATCTTCTGAATTGATTCAACTCTTCCTGCATGGTATCAATCCAATTTGGGTATTGTATGACTTCTTCAAATTTCTTGGGTTCCATCTGGGATAGGAAACTTGAGCAAAGGATTGTGTTCATGATCTTGCTCCTTGTCTGAACACCATGACTTGGATCACCAATAATTTGGTGTGCTGGATGATCCTTTAGATGTCTTATTGATGGAAGCAATCTATCTACACCTTGATTTTCTCCAATCACCTCACCATGTTGTACTTCATTGTCTTCATCATCAGCTTGTGGGTCATGTACTCCCCCTGGACAGCATCCATCATTTTCTTCATCCTACCTTGTAGGTTGGTCTTTACTAATGGTTAGCTTGTCCATCTTTTCCTTCAAACCTGTAGAGCTACAAGAAGTACTAGATAGTTCACAGTTGATTAGTTTAGTTTCATCAAAAACTACTTGGACAGATTCTTCTACAACTTGAGTAGTCAAGTTGTAGACTCTGTATGTCCTACTGCTGTTGTTGTACCCAACAAATATCCCTTCTTGGGATTTGGCAGCAAACTTAGTAAAATAGCGCTTGTCATTATTAAGTACATAACACTTGCTACCAAAGATTCTAAAATAGTCTAAATTTGGTTTTCTGCCTTTCATAATCTCATAGGGTGTCTTCTTGTGGCTTTTGGTGATGGAAGCCCTATTGAGAACATGGCATGCAGTGTTTACTGCCTCAGCCCAGAAATATTCTAGGAGAGAAGTGTCACTTAGTAGGGTTCTACCAGCCTCAATAAGAGTTCTATTCTTTCTTTCAGCAATACCATTTTGCTGGGGAGTTTTAGGTGAGGAGAACTCTTGAAGAATCCCTAGTTCTTCACAAAACCTTATCATGCATTCAGACTGAAATTCAATCCCATGATCACTTCTGATTTTGACCACTGAATTATTAAGTTCATTCTGAATTTGCCAATCAAAATTGTGGAAGACAGTAGGGGTTTCAGATTTCTGTCTCAGGAAGAAAACCCATGTAAATCTAGAATAGTCATCCAAACCACAAGTGTATAGGCTTTCCTACCTACACTATGAACTGGCATAGGACCAAATAGACCTATATGCAGGCGATACAAACACCTCACTGAATCTTTGGTATCAAGATTATGGAAGGAGGTTTTGGTCTGTTTGCCTTTTTGACAAGCTAAACACACACCCTCCTGGATGCACTTGACCTGGGGACCATTCCTCACTAACTCCATACTATAGAGTTAGCCTATTGACTTGTAGTTCAGGTGAGCCAGCCTCTTATTCCATTTGACACAATGAGAAGCTTTCTCATCGGTAACTAGACAAATAGGGGAGTTCTAATTCTCACAATCAAAGTTAAGACAGTTAACATTTTCTTTTCTATAACCTGACAAGATGATGTCTTGATCACTTGTCCTTCTAATCTGACACTCATTCCTAATAAAAGAGGTGTGATAACCAATCTCACTCCGTTGGCTTATGCTTATTAAGTTATGTTTCAGACCTTTCACATAAGCCACTTGGGTGATAGTGATAGAACTACTGGAAATGTTACCAAACCCTTTGATGACCCCCTTTTCAGATCCACCAAAAATCACTTTGGGTCCATTCTCTGTGGGATAGTAGTCCTTCAGCATCCTTCTTATTCCAGTCATGTGCCTAAAACATCCACTGTCCAAGTACCATATTGGGGTATGGCCACTTGGACTAACCTGCATCAAATAAAATTACTTAACCTTAGAACCCAAATAATTATTGGGTTCTAGGTTCAGGTTAGACAGAAACTTGACATGCCTGCCTGCAGCCTTTCTAATAGGTAAGCTGGCAATTTTCCAGACTGAAGTGTTGTGCAAACAATCAATGACATAATGACCCACTCTTCCACAACACAAGCACTCATATTTATTGTATCTTCTTTTAAGTACAGTCTTAACCGCATTGCTGTCAACAGTCCATTTATTGAGTGTTGGGACTGGTGCAACAAAACACTGATGATTCATGAAGAACATTGTGTGTTTGTTGATGGGCTGCCCTATTGGCATTTGCAACCCTGTCATTCTGATCACCAAGCTTTCAGTGACCATATGTAATGTCATGGTCATACCTGTTGGTAGGCTGTATCACTTTCCTGAAAGCAATAGGGGGTTTGAAGGCTAGTGGCTGAACTGGGGCTTTGCCTTTTCTTTTGGAATTAGCTGCCCTAGTTCTTCCCTTGAAGCCTAATCCTGTCTTACCCTTTTGGAGGATGAAGTCATCAATTAAGGGTAAGACTGATTTTGGCTTTGAGAATTTAGCCACAAGATCCTTCTCTCTCTGAAGTCTAACTTCCAGACTCTTGATTTGATCATTTTTGAATGTAATTGTACCCATCTGAATAAATGTTATATTTTCAGTTTGACAACTTCATTCAACTTCAGATCCAACATTTTTGCTGAATATGATACAGCCAATTTAAGAGATGCAATTTCCTCAGCCTGTTTCTTGTTAAGGATTCTGCTTCTCTTAAGAGCTTGCAACAAATCACCATACTCATCAATTAGTTGATGAACTTCCCCTTCAGATTCAGAACCATCCTCATCTCTTGATGCAGATGCTTCTGATTCTGATCTAGTGTAATAATCAGAAACTGAAGATAGGTTGTTTACCTTACTTGGACCAGGCTGATCCTAGCATTGATCTTCCTCAGATATAGCCATCAGCCCTTTGCAATAAAGATCTTCAATCCCATTAATAGAGTAAAACATTTGCAAGAACTCAGATTCTACTGAATCCTCTTCAGTAGTGAACAATCCTATATATATGCTTCAGCTTCAGTCTCTTCTCTTTCTGATGATGATGAGTCAGTCCAACTCTTCTAGTTCTTTGCAACAAAGGATCTCTCCTTCTTGCCCTTATTTTGATGCCTCTTTTTATCTTTAGATTCCTTTATTTTATCAGGATAATCAGCCATGACATGTCCTGGCCTGTTGCAATAATAACAAAAAATTTTAGAAGAAGTTTTTTTTACTAGGATTAGTGACATGCCTGTCATCCTTAGATGTTTTCTTCTTCTTGTAATAGTCATCCTTGGAGAAGGATGAAATTGGCTTTGATCTCCATTTCTTCTTCTTCATGAACCTTTGAAACTGCCTTGTGAAGGCAGCAAAGTATTCATTAGATTTGTGACTGTCTGAAGTGTTGATGTCCGAATTTTTAGATTCAACTTCATCCATTCTCTTGGGAGGAGAAGGTGAATTTCTCCTCCCCTTTCTTGTGGTTTCAGCCTTAAAAGCAATTGACTTCTCTCTGTATTCAGACTTATTACTTTTCTCCTCCTCCTTTCTGGCAGTGAGCTGCATCTCATAGGATAATAGTTTTCCAAATAAGGTTGGTGGAGGTGTATCTGCAAGCCTGGACACCTCTCTGATGGCACATATTTTAGTATCTCAATCCTTGGTTAGTGATCTGAGAAACTTGTCATTTAATTCAAAAGTGCAAAAGGCTCTTCCATACGTCATTAGCTCATTAACAATTCTAAAGAATTTCTTATAGCATTCAACTATGCTATCTGTCTTACCTTGTCTAAAGCTTTCATACTCTTGATTTAACATAGACTTCTTATCATCTATCACTTCTTCTATTCCCTCCATGTAGACAATCAAAGTGTCCCACATCTCCTTGGAGGTTTTGCAATGGACCAGATTCTGGAATGTAGAGTCATCTATGGCACTCACAATTATATTCTTTGCCCTCTTGTCTAAGGTTTCTAGGATGATCTCTTCCTTAGTCATTTTTGAATAACTTTTTGGAGTTTTGAGGTTAGCATCAATAACTGATATGTTCATAGGAATAAATGGCCCTTCTAGCACTGTGATGTAAATTCTTGGATCAGATGCTTCTATGAACAATCTGACCCTCTCTTTCCATATGCCAAAATTTTCTTTCTTACAGATAGGAAGTTTCATGGATCCAAGTTCCTTCTGATTCTCACCTGAACCCATTCTGTATAACTGATAACTACCTTATAGATCAACTCAGACTGTTAAGTCTAATCTTGAGCAACCTGGCTCTGATACCAATTGAAAGAATTGGTTTCAAGATATCCTAAACACCTAGAGGGGGGGGGGGGGTTAATAGGTTCAATTTCTTTTTATTAAGACAGTCAGTGTATTTTACTAGTAATTATTCTATGCAATAACTATCACAGCACAAGTTAAAAACAAACATAGCCAACTCAGATTGCACACAGATTTATAGTGGTTCCCCAAGAGATGGGTACATCCACTTTCCCCCTTCGCCT
The DNA here is from genome assembly GCA_039583875.1 of Platanthera guangdongensis. Lineage (NCBI taxonomy): Eukaryota > Viridiplantae > Streptophyta > Magnoliopsida > Asparagales > Orchidaceae > Platanthera > Platanthera guangdongensis. The sequence continues at coordinate 91,263,881 of CM077150.1, forward strand.
ATCTAGCAGTATACTAGATTCGGCCTAACTCCCTTCCTCTTCTCAGATCCTCAGATCTTACAACTTAGAACACAGAATGGTTCCTACAACTCATACTTCAGCAAGTCCTACAGCTCAGATCCACTCAGAGAATTCTACCTCGGAGTGAGTCTACACTCCTACAACTCAGGCAATCAAGCCCTACCTCAGCCTCTTCCACAAGGCATACACCTCAGAGAATTCAGTCTCCTACCTCAGGCACTCAGCCCTACCTCGGCCTTTATAAATATAGGCTTACAACTCAGAGAGATAACTCTCTTACACTCAGATCTATAAAATATCCTATAGAGAAAAATTGATTATAAGAGAATAATTCCCTCACCCTGGTAGATAGAGAAAAGAGTGAAGGCTTCTTGGTCAGTTCTTGATAGATCTGACTGCTTAAGATCCAACCTGTCTTAGCCTATTCAAGGCTTCTTGAATCTGAACAAAGTAAGGTTGATCTTCTTGTGAAGTTGGGGATTATCTTCAATCCAGCTTCCTATATAATTTGATCTGAATTCTTCTTGCAGACTTGTTCAGCATCTTCCTTCTCTTGATGACTTGAAGATGACAAGTCCTTTCTTCTTAGATCTCTCTCTTCTATCTTTTTTTTTATTTTCTTGTTTGTTGATATAACAGGTCTTTATATTGATCCTTCTGAGGTAACCGGCTGATCCGGTTCATAACGGCCTTCCGATAGCTCTGACAGATGCAACAACATTGTTAGTTATGATAACTGTCAAGTCTTCAGTCGTGACACTTGATCCCTCATTGTACTCTATCTCAGCAGAAAACGTTTCGAGACAATACTTCAAATGTGTCGACACAAATAGACCATGTGTCGACACAACTCTTGATGATGTTGACACAGCTCTCAGAATGTCGACACAGCCCTTCTTTATCTTCTCAACACAGCTTTAGTGGAATGTGTTGACACAAGTCCTGTGTATCGATATAATTTCTTCTAGTCTCGACAAAGTTGGTGTTGACAGAATTCTGGAGTGTGTAGACACAAGTCCTGTGTGTCGACACAATTATTGTCGACAGAATTCTGGAATATGTCGACATAAGTCCTGTGTGTCGACACAATTATTGTCGACAGATTTTCAGTGTGTCGACACAAGTCCTGTTTGTCGACACAATCTGGCTTCTGGTGTCGACACAGCCTTTCCCAAGTGTCGACATAATTCTTCTCAGCTGTCGACACTTGTACTTAGAAACTTTTTTTTCATTTCCTTAACCTGCACATTGAAACTCAACACACCATCAATTACACATTGATGAATATCATTGAGTTAGGTAAGGCTTCTCCAAATATGGTACACATTTTCTAATGTACCCAACACTCATTTTTCAAGGCAATTCAAGAAATTCTTGAACAAGAAGAAACAATGGAGAGGCAAAGATGCCTCGCACATAAGATCACATCATGATGGTGATCGACACAAGAATGGCTCAAGTATCCAAGACAGGTATCATACTAAACAGAACAAACATATTTCTTCTAACATCGTTTGTTATTATTATAATAAGCATGGTCACGTCATTGCTGATTTCGCTCACAAGAAGAAGGTGGGTGGAAAGAGAGAGGAGAAGAAATCTTCATATAACAAGAAGAGAACTGAAAGAAGCTTAGTTTCCAAGAAGGGCAAGACTCTCAGTGACTCTGACTCATCTGAGTCAAGTGAAGAAGAGGAAGACTACTTTGGGCAAATGGAACAAACTGATGAAGAATAAGAACCCCAGTTCACTGGGAAGGTAAATTCTCACACCCCTCTTTCTGAGTCAGATTCTTCTGATCATGATCTTGAGGACTGCTCTTCTGATGATGAGTATGAACTTATGACCCAATATAAGAAGTTAATCATGACTTACGATAAATGTTGAAAAGTTGTGAAAATGCAGGCCAAGGAGATTAAATCTCTCAAGGCAGAAGAGAGCACTCTGAGATAGGAAGTCGCCAAGATGGACTCACTAAGAGAGAACTTCAATGCTACTATTGAAGAGTATAACAAGTCTCTCGAGCACGTAGATCTAAAGGAGAAGATCATCAAAGAATTGGAAGAACAACTTGATGGGGAGAAGAAACTTGTTGAAAGTTTCTCCAAGCCCAAGACTGTCCTTCCTTTTGTTGCTGAATTCTCAGCTAAGGATAAAGGTGCTGGCTTAGGCCAATTCAATGCTCAAAGTAAATCCTCTAGGAGAAATAAGGCTCAAAGGAAGAATAAGATGGCCAAGAAGGCTTTGCCCAAGGAGAAGGGGAAAGCTCCTCAAGATCTGACATCATTTAAGAAGGTTATATTTCCAACGAATGAGTTTGATCTTGGTTCGTCCTACGGTCACTTTGCTAGGCCTACTTATGTAGACTCCAAGTCTCGGTACCAAGGATGGACCCGTCCACGGAACTTTGGCGAAAGTGTCTTCAAGGCACCTTATGAAGAGATTACTCTTCAGATCTATGGCACTTATAATCATGGTCATATCATCAAGAAAGCATCAAAAGAAAAAACCGTTGTGGAAAAGCCTCCCATGGGGAAGAAGACATGTGAATGTCATCATCATGAAGCTTCTACATCCAAGACTGTTGTCCCTGCTAGACCACACTCTCAAAAGGTCAAGCAGGAGAAGTTCAGGAAAAGATACAACAGATTTGACTGTTGGTGTTGCGGCAAAGTTGGTTACTTCGCCATTGATTGCTAGTTTAATCCCAGAAATTATGTTACTCCTCAAGTTAACAATGTGAGAAAGACCACTCATAATGTTAATACACGTAGGCGGAGTATCCTAACTAGAGACCAAGGACCCAAACGAGTTTGGGTTCCTAAGGAAAAATGATTTGTGATTGCAGGTGTAACGTCCTGATATGCACTAGGCCCCTCGTGCGCATTTTTGAGTCAGGAGAGCTGACTTGGGCTCAGGGAGGTGCTGGTGTAACATCCCATATTACTTATATAACCCTTAACTTAGATTGGGTTAGGCATGGGGTGGGTGTTAGGAAAAATTAGCTAGGTTTGACCCTAGGTAGTGGGTGTAACGCCCCCACTCGTCACATGACATATAACGGTGTGTCCGTCCGGGGCCCCATGCCATATGTCACAGACAAGAGGCAGAATTACTTATGGAAATCAAAATCTACTCACATCCTAACTCAATCCATTCTAGCATGCTGGAGAAGTCCTGGGATGGGTGACCTCCTGGGAAGTCCCCGTGTTGTCCGCTTATCGGGAGAATTTCACTCATCAAAGGGAGGCTGTGGCCACCAACAACCCGCCTGTGGAGGGAGAGGAATTGGGGTGCTTGTGCTACAGCCCGGTAACAGTCTAACGGAGGCCTAGTGGGCTGAGGCCCACGGACGGCCTAGGAGACGTTACAGTGGGTTATAGCCATGTGGGGCCCACTAAAGGGCCAAAGTCAAACTAGGTCAAACTCGCCAAAATAGGAACCCTAGCCACACCATGACCCCACCACATTGCCCTAACCCTAAAATAATCTAAGTGGACCCTAGGACATGTCATTAGGTCAACCCTTTGACCCTAGTTGACCAAAGTCAACCTTAGCCCTAAGTTGGTCAAACCTATACCTATAGGCCCACTTAGCCCAAGTAGAGCACCACAATGACCCAACCTAAGTTGGGTGGTGTCATAGGGTCCATGACCCTCAAGTGGGGTCAACCCACTAGCCATGTTGACCAAGTCAACATAAAAAGTCAACTTGGTCAAACATGTTGCCTAAAGAAGAAAATAAGGGCTAAGCCCATTCCCAATAGGCAAAGCCCACCCAACATGGCCCATTATCAGCCCAAGGTGTCAAAGACCATCCCTACCTTTCTGGTTTTGGAGAGAGAGTGCATGCATTGGGGCATTTTGGATTATTCACCTAAAAGAGGAGAGAGAAGGTGGGATTAAGAGGAGGAGGCCACTTGGCCTTGGCTTCTACCACAAAAAGGTGTTGGCCGGCCTCCTCAGAAAATTCCAGCAGGATTTGGCAGCATGGTGGCCACTTGGCACCTTGGGTGAAGCCTCCAAAGCCCCAAACCGAGCTCACCTTGGAGTTAACTCCACATACAGTCCTCCCCAGCCTAAATCACCCTCACCATCAGCTTCAGAGACAGGAGAGGAGTGTAAATCGACTACTGGATTAGGGCAAATGGTGGAGAATTAAGGTTTTGAGCAGGAAATAGCCGGAGTAGCTCAACCATGGCCAACCGCCGCCGCACTCGCCGCCAAGGCCTGAGTCAGGTCCGTTTCGCCGTCTCTCTACCCGTACTAGATTTTTAAATCCTCTAGGAGAGACATCAGGCTCAATTGAGCCCGATACCATGTGAGGAAAAGGAGAGTTTTCTGAGCTTTTCTTCTTGCTCGGGTTTGCCGGAGGAGCCAACTCTGGCAGCCTCATTGCCGGGAATTGCTAGCCAACACCTCAGTGAAGGTGTTGGCAACATCCGCCGGCGGTGGTGGTGGACTAGCTGGCCGGAAACTGCCAGCAAAAGTGGCCCAGCAAGAATGAATCCCAGCTGTCGGCTGGAGGTAGAAGGTGACCAGATCTCGTCCATTTTGCGTAAAGATTCGTGCAACCTGATTTTCAATTAAATAAAATAAAACTATGGTATATATGTATATCTGTCACATAATTTCAGTCATTTTGCATGTTTATTGTAGGCCTCGTAGATGTATTTTTAGATCTGGTGATTAAGATGAAAGTTGTAGCCCTTCCTCTTAACTTTAATTTACCACCTTAATCTTATAATTTGGTGTAGTATTTTGTCCTGTAGGGCTGTTTCGCTAGGACTGGTCCTACGCTAGGGCAGAAACCAAAACCAATGCCCATGCCAATCTAGATGTCCACATGTCATAAAATTTTGTGCCCCTGCCAAAAATTGAGAATTTTTGGGGAAATGTTTCTATAGTTTTATTCATATTACACAAAAGTAAATAAATGAAATATTTGGAGTGTTATGCCTCCAAATGCCCCCAAAATTTGGTGGGAGGTCCCTGGAGACTATACACGTGCATGGTAAAACTTTCAGCGCATTTGGACAAATACATGTTGGGTAAACTCACTTTCATGTGTTGGTTATACATAGGCTTGGGGTGCAAATAGCCAATTTTGAAATATTGTATATTAGGCCTATTAGGAACATCCAAAAATCATGGAATTGATTTCAGAGGCTCATTAGGGTGAAGTATACCCCACATTGTAATAATGGGATTTTTGGAAGCAAAAATCTCATTATTTGGAATTTTTGAAATAATAGGACTTTTGAAAAATTAATGTAAAACTAGGATCATCATTGAGATAAAATCCCCAATTTTTGTCAAGGTCAATATAATGTTAGGTTTAACTCCTGAAAAGTTGTATGTCTTTGTTTGAAGAATTTTGATAGGAGTTATGTGGAAATTACCTTTTTACACTCATTATACTTAATTAGAAAATTGATGAAAATACTCAGTAGAAAAGTTTGGAAAATTTCTTGGTGAATTATTTGAGTATGAATAATCTTGTATAACTTTCTCAGCATTTTTGGATGATCAGTAATTTTTAAAATCTCATAGTGGCATTTTGGTAATATAATTAGTAATGAAATTTTGTATCCCTTGTTCCATGGAAGTTCATTAAATTCTGTCTTTAGCATTATTTTACCAATTTATGTATGCTGTAATTTTCTTAGATTTTTTAGTAATGAACTCCTTATACTTCCTTTAGAAAATGACTATTATGTGAGTTTTGTATTAATTAAGGAATAAATAGAAATATTCAAAGGAAAATTGTGAATTTTGGTAGACAGCAATATTTTACCAAGATACAACTCAGGAAAAATTCCTTAGGTCAGTGGATTATAATTTGTAATACTTCATGTATTAAATAACCTAGGGGATTAATTAAATGATTTAATTAGAGGCTTTAATGACTTAAGAAAATTATGAAAATCAATATGCTCACTTCATTAGTCCATACCATCCTAGGATAAATAGTTAGGGGTAGGTGGCCTAAGGAATTGGAAGTTCTATTTCGGGGTGGTATTAGGTCATGGGTTCCGCATAGTGTAAGTAGGTTATACTATAAGGACCACCGGGGGATAGACCAACGGTCAGGATAAGGTCATATCTAGAATATAACCCCGGTTGGCAGTTTTGTCTTAGTGACGAGAGTAAAAGTGCAACCCTTGGATAGAAACTGGAGTAGAGGCTGGCGGAAGAACGTCGCCCTTCTGAAAATATCTTAAGTCATTAGGATCACTCAAGATTAATAAAGAGAGCTGGGGGTGAATTATGGGTAGACATCAATAAAAGTAAATATCCTTGCGAAAGGGAGCTTTGGGCGTAATCCCATCGTAGTTCCTAGTGCCCCCGAGAGCCCTTCACTGGGTATACCTTGAGCAGTCCTGGGATTAACCTTAAATCACTAAGTATAATAACCCGTAGACAAGAGTAGTCTAATAGGTTAAGACGTTGTGGTTCATTCTTGCCCGTGATAGGTTTGAGGGATACTGAATACGGTACTATTATGCGTTCTCACCCGCTATGGGTTGGAGGGAAATATGTTGTAGGCTCACCCATGAAGGGTTTGAGGGATTCAGGACAGGTTGGTCCTGCGAGCTGAAAGCTCGGGTTGGAATATCTTGCATGTGCATAAATTTAGTGGCGGGTCATGCGGTACTGGCCGATCATCACACCGATGGCAGTATGGTGAACCAGGAGGGTGTGAGGGTTTGAGGGGCCAGTAGGTTATTTATACTGATGTCTGGAGGACGATCCCCGATAACGCACACCCGACCCAACAAGACTGACAGGTAGTCAGCAAAGTACGTACGCTTGGTCATAGAGTGCACCTTATACGTGTACAGGCGCGTATGAGAGGGGTCTAGGTTTGGTAGCGTGTATACCTGCCTAGAAGTGGAGATGCCCACTCCGCTACTGCCATAGCCACAACGGTGGTACCCGAGAGTGAAGCTAGCTCTCAAAAAGTGGGAACTAAAGGTCTGTGATCACAGAGTCGTTGTGTGTGAGTTGCACTTGCCTGTTGCATAAATTGCATCATAAACATTCATTCATATTAGAACATACGCTTCATAGATCCTTATCATATAAATTAGTAAGGGCTCTTTTATATGATAAGTTAAATTTCTTGGAAACCTTAACTTATAAATTTGTATGGACATTTTTATAAGTTAAGGTACGATTTGTGATGGTAGAGTAGTGGTAGTGTAGCTTTAGTTTTCTGCTCTTACTTTCAGTTCTTTACTTACTTGTACTGTACATACTTTTACTTTTGTACTATATACATAGAACTGCTAGTGTAGATTTACTGCTTACACTCTTACTTGGTAGCATAGATTCCTTGTCACATGTTTCTTTTGTTACCCATTGATAGTCCTCTGCTTCGTCCTCTCGCACGGTGCCTAGGAGTTGCGGGGAGAGGTGCGGAGGAAACGACTAAGTATTTTTGACTAATGGTCGGTGACCAAACTATTTTTAGGAGCTCGAGGAGATGGAGCACCAGCACGACCGGCAGGACGAGGTGACAGGGCGTGAGGAGTTGATACCACCTACTATTATTACTACAGCGCTATATCAGGTGGGACGAGATTAGCTGATTAGCTTCTGTTGTTTTGATGTTTTGTGAGAAGAGTTATTCATATGATGTACTAGGCATAAGCCCTTATTACTCTTTCTTTATTATTATCATTTTGTACTGTGTACTATTTCATTCATATATATATGATTTGTACTGTGATTGTGGACTACTAGTGTTGTACTCTGATATGTGTTACTTCCATTTCTCATATTGGCCTACAGGTTATATGATCGTATTAGCCGGCTGAATTGGCGTGTTGCGGTGTCGACTAACCCGTGCGTTAGTGCCACCGTAAGACGGCAGTTCTGGGCATAAGACCGGGAGCCTCCTTGGTAAGGGGAGGGGTCTTACAAACTGGTATCACTTTAACAAACAATCATATGATAAAGAAGTCCACAACACTGGACCACCCCGCTCGAGCATTAGTTTGCGGACAACCTATGCAGCGGAAGCAGTGGTGTGCCCATGTGTAAAAAGTCACATAAAATAGTCCATTAAATACAATGAGTTAGACCAGTTCTTTTTTAACCTTACCTTTATACAATTTCCACAGGTTGCTGCGCTGCAAAATGTGGTTCCTCCCCCTCCAATTGCCACTCCATTTCTTCAGACGGAGATGGGGCAAACCTTGACGGCTATCTTGGAAGCCTTCAAAGCCCAGCAGGTCCCGGCTCTGCAGCCAAATCCGGGGTCAAGTTGGTTGAGTGCCTTCAAGAGCTTGTACCCACCGATGTACCGTGGGCCAGAGGATGCTGTGAAGACTGAGGAATGGTTGGAGGCCATACATGAGATATTGGCAGGCATCAGCTGCCCGGTCGGCCAGGCAGTTCCTCTAGCCACCTCTACATTAGAAGCTCATGCAAAAGGATGGTGGAAGTCCGTGCGAGAGTCCACTTATGCTGACTGGGAGCTGTCGGACATATCTTGGGAGGAGTTCGGTGAAGTATTCTTGGATCACTTTGTATCCACCACGGACAGAGATGCACTAGAAGGGAGGTTTCTGAACCTCAGGCAGGGGAGCAGATTGGTGATTAAATACCAGAGGGAGTTTTCCCACCTTGTCAGGTTCGCAGGGATACATGATACAGATGACAGGAGGTATGCCAAGAGATTCTACCGAGGCCTCAGAGACGACTGTAGGCAAGCCCTATTGTTCATTTCTCATGGCATATCAGCCTAGATCATCGAGATTGCAAAGAAGCTGGAGGCCGACCAACTGATGGTAAAAGGTAGAGGGAAGAGACCATACGATGGGTCGACACCAGGAGAGAGTAGCAAGGGCTCTCAGAGATGCGGGACCATTGGATATAAGAGGGGTGGGTGACGTCGTCGTCCTAACTTCAGGAAGGAGCAGCGGCCTCCTCCAGCATTAGCTCCCCCACCTCTACAGGTGCATGTTCTAAGGAGGCAAGATGACCTTGGCCACCGGCCGGTAGTGTATTATGGATGCCACCAGCCCGGGCATATTAGATCGGATTGTCCGTATCAGTTTCCTCCACCTCCTCCTCCTCCACCTCTAGTGGCCCCTCTAGTACAGCAGGGCCGAGGCCGAGGACGAGGATGAGGTCGAGCTCGAGGCCGGGGATATCACGGCCGAGGACGTAACCAGGAGCAGATGTATGCATTGGACCTCAAGGAGCAAAGGAACCCCGAGGAAGTGATTACATGTACTTAAATTATTTTAAATTTAGAATTCCAACCTTAGTAGTACCTTGAAAACATAGAAATAACATCCATTTTAACTCAAATAAATCACAGGCATAGTTATGATCAGCGGCAAGCCCGCAAATACCCTCTTCGACATGGGTGCTTCGCACTCATTCGTGTCAGACACTTTTATTGAAGGACTAGAGGGAGTGGAGAGATTCCCTGGCATAGAGATGAGGGTGCGTCTTCCTGATGGCTCGGAGCTACGTACCACAGATAGCTGCAACATGGAGGACGAGATTGGACGCAAGGCATTCGGAGCTCCAGCGGCGGTCTTGAGATTGTCGGACTTTGATTTGATTCTGTGCATGACCTGGCTTCATTGGAACCATGCCCAGATTGACTGCCCCCCGAAGAGGATCACACTCCAGCATGGAGACTGCTACGTCACTATTGAAGGTATCCGACCTGTCCCCCATCTTTAATTATCTTCTATACAGGATGTCAAGGCCTATGAGCAGGGGGAAGAGGTGTATTTATCTACTTCGAGATGGTGGCAGCAGAGAGTTATATAGCTGATATCCCGGTGGTTCAGGATTTCTCCGATGTATTCCGGGAGAAATTGCTCGGACTACCACCAGCTCGGGACTTTGATTTCAGGATTCAGTTGGTGCCTGTGGAAAAGCCAGTGTCCCGGGCACCTTAGAGGATGGCTCCCAGAGAGTTGGTAGAATTCAGGACTCAGCTTCAGGAGCTTGTGGAATCGGGAATTGTACGGCCGAGCTCGTCACTATGGAGATCACTAGTTCTTTTTGTGATGAAGAAAGATGAATCATTATGGCTGTGCATAGATTACTGGGAGCTGAACCGGTTGACGGTTCGGAATACCTATCCACTACCTCGGATAGACGAGCTATTTGATCAGCTTCAGGGGGCCTTCTGGTTCTCTAAGCTGGATTTGAGATCTGGTTACTATCAACTGCGCATCCGAGAGGAAGACATCCCGAAGATGGCTTTCAGCTCACGATACGGATTATAAGAGTTCACGGTGATGCCTTTTGGGCTCACGAATGCTCCTTCCGCATTCATGAGTCTAATAAACTGTGTATTCTAGCCCTACTTGGACCGCTTCGTCATTGTATTCATCGACGATATTCTGATCTATTCCCAGACTCAGGAGGAGCACAAAGAGCATTTGGCATAGGTTTTGTAGAGGCTGAGGGAGTCCCAGATGTATGTGAAGTTTTCTAAGTGCAGTTTTGGCTACAGGAGGTGGCCTTCTGGGGGTATACGATCAGTGGAGCTGGATTGGCGGTGGATCCAGCCAAGATAGAGGCAATGAGAGATTGGCCACGACTAAAGACAGCGTCAGACATTCGCAGTTTCTTGGGATTAGCGGGTTATTATCGTAAGTTCGTGGAGGGGTTCTCGAGGATAGCACTCCCCCTCACGTCCTTGACGAGGAAGGATGTAGAGTTTGCTTGGACAAAGCAGTGCGAGACAGCCTTTCAGCAGTTGAAGGACCGACTCACCTCATCCCCTATCCTTGCACTCCCATCTTGGAATGAGGGATTTCAGATCTACACGGATGCCTCTTATCAGGCGATGGGTGTTGTACTGATGCAGCACGGGCATGTTATTGCTTATGCTTTGAGACAACTGAAGAAGCATGAGCATAACTACCCAGTGCATGACTTGGAGCTCGGGGCGGTCGTGTTCGCACTAAAGATATGGAGACATTACTTGTATGGGGTTCATTGTGATATCTACTCGGATCACAAGAACCTCAAATACGTCGACATGTAGAAAGATCTGAACCTTCGGCAGAGGAGATGGCTGGAATTTCTTTGTGATTATGATTACAAATTGCACTATCACCCAGGGAAAGTGAACACTGTGGCAGATGCGTTGAGCAGGAGAGCCGACACTACTGGACCGGAGCCCTGGGTGATGTATATGGGATTTATGCAGATGATGGATGATATGAACATCACCATGGTTTCAAAGGACGAGCCAGCAGTTTACCGGGAATATCTGAACTCCTTGATCGGGGAGAATGATCTTCGGGAGCGCATTGTGGCGCATCAGAGGCTGGATGCTGCGTTGGAGCTGATTTTCAGTGCCTTGGAAAGGGGCAAGGTTGAGGATTACACGCTGCAGGATTATCTCCTTCGATTCCGTGGACGCGTTTATATACCATCAGGGGACGATATCTGGGATGATATACTTAGAGAGGCACATTGCTCCAGATATTCAGTGCATCTTGGCATCCCAAAAATGTTGGCAGATTTACGGATGACTACGTATTGGCCTGGGATGAAGATGGAGATCACCCACTTTGTGACACATTGCGAGATGTACCAGTGTGTAACAGCGGAATGCAAGAGCCCGGGAGGTTTATTATAGCCACTGCCCGTCCCAGAGTGGAAGTTCGAGGACATTGCTATGGATTTTATGCACGGAATACCTCGCTCCCACTCTGGGCACAATTCCATATGGGTTATAGTCAACAGGCTGACCAAGGTAGCGCGGTTTATACCAGTCAGGAAGGATGCTCAAGTTGTTGTTCTAGTGAGATTGTTCGTGGAGTAGTTCGTCATGTACCATGGCATCTCCAGAACGATCGTCTCGGACCATGATGGTCGGTTCATATCAGGGGAATGGAGGGCTGTGCATGCTTACTTGGGTTCTCGACTCACTTTTAGCACTGCCTTCAATCCGCAGACCGACGGCCAGACCGAGCGGACCATCCGGACCATGGAGTATCTACTTCGTCTATACATATTGGATACAGGGAAGCCTTGGGAGAGGCTACTACCATTGATCGAGTTCTCTTACAATAACAGTCACCAGGAAAGCATCGGGATGGCGCCTTACGAAGCTTTGTACGGTAGGAAGTGTCAGACGCCTCTGTCTTGGGTTCAGGATGTGGATACGAGGACTCTTAGTTCTGATTTTGTGAAGGATACGGAGGCTTAGGTTCGTTTGATTAGGGGTCGGCTGCTAGAGGCCCAGAGTAGGAAGGCGAAGTATTACGATGCTCGGCACTAGGAAGCTGGAATTCCGGGTTGGAGACGAAGTTTTCTTGAAGATACATCCGGTACACGGTGTCTCTCGGGTGTGGAGGCACACGAAGCTCAGTCCTCAATACATGGGGCCATACTTGATCCTGGAGCGGATCGACACCTTAGCTTACCGACTGCAGCTGCCACCAGAGTTGGCTACCCTACACGACGTCTTCCATGTCTCTTCCTTGTAAAGAGCTCTCCTACGGCCGGAGCAGTACGTTTCTACTATAGCCGGTATGATAGCGCCAGACAGATCATTAGATTGGAGCTGATCCGGATTGATGATACAGATGTTCGAGTGTTGTGGAAGAAGAAGGTCCCTCTCGTGAAGGTGTTGTGGTCCAACCCTGGACGGGAGGAGCACACATGGGAGCCGAGGGATCTGATGATGGAGCAACACCCAAAGCTGTTCACTTCAGGTATACTTGAGTTTATGCGTTTAAATTTCTTATAACTCTTACAAGTAGAACCCCGTAGACCCGAACTTAAATTTCGGGGACGAAATTATTTTTTTTTGTTTATAGGATTTGTAACATCCCATGTTACTTCTAGACCCCTTAACTTAGATTGGGTTAGGCATGGGGTGGGTGTTAGGAAAAATTAGCTAGGTTTGTTCCTAGGTAGTGGGTTGTAGCCATGTGGGACCCACTAAAGGGCCAAAGTCAAACTTGGTCAAAGTAGCCTAAATAAGAACCCTAGCCACACCATGACCCCGCCAGATTGCCCTAACCCTAAAATAATCTAAGTGGACCCTAGGACATGTCATTAGGTAAACCCTTTGACCCTAGTTGCCAATGTCAACCTTAGCCCTAAGTTGGTCAAACCTATACCTATAGGCCCACTTAGCCCAAGTAGAGCACCACCATGACCAAACCCAAGTTGGGTGGTGTCATAGGGTCCATGACCCTCAAATGGGGTCAGCCCACTAGCCATGTTAACCAAGTCAACCTAAAAAGTCAACTTGGTCAAACATGTTGCCTAAAGAAGAAAATAAGGGCTAAGCCCATTCCCAATAGGCAAAGCCTACCCAACATGGCCCATTATAGGCCCAAGGTGTCAAAGACCAGCCCTACCCTTCTAGTTTTGAGAGGAGGAGGCCACTTGGCCTTGGCTTCTGCCCCAAAAAGGTGTTGGCCGGCCTCCTCAGAAAATTCCAGCAGGATTTGGCAGCATGGTGGCCACTTGGCACCATGGGTGAAGCCTCCAAAGCCCCAAACCGAGCTCACCTTGGAGTTAACTCCACATACAGTCCTCCCGAGCCTAAATCACCCCCACCATCAACTTCAGAGAGAGGAGAGGAGTGGAAATCGACTACTGGATCGAGGCAAACAGTGGAGAATCTTGGTTTTGAGCAGATCGCCGGAGCAGCTCAACCATGGCCAACCGCCGCCGCACTCACCGCCAAGGCCTGATTCAGGTCCGTTTCGTCGTCTCTCTACCCGTACTAGCTTTCTAGATCCTCTAGGAGAGACATCGGGCTCAATTGAGCCCGATATGATGTGAGGAAAAGGAGAGTTTTTCCGAGCTTTTTTTCTTGCTCGGGTTCGTCGGAGGAGCCAACTCCGGCAGCCTCATCGCGAGGAATCGCTAGCCACCACCTCAGTGAAAGTGGTGGCGACATCCGCCGGCGGTGGTGGTGGCTTCGCTTGCCGGAAACAGCCAGCAAAAGTGGCCAACCAGAATCAATCCCAGCTGTCGGCTGGAGGTAGAAGACGAACATATCCCGCCCATTTTGCGTCAAGATTCGTGCAACCTGATTTTAAATTAAATAAAATAAAACCATGGTATATGTGTATATCTATCACATAATTTTCAGTCATTTTGCATGTCTATTTTAGGCCCCTTAGAGGCATTCTTAGATCTGGTGATTAAGATGAAAGTTGTAGCAATATACTGTCCTGTATGGCTTTTTTGCTAGGACTGGTCCTAAACTACGGCAGAAACCAAAACCAATGCCCATGCCAATCCATATGTCCACATGTCCAAAGGTTTGGGCATGTGCTTAACTAGGGTATATCTAGCCCCTGCCAAAAATAGAGAATTTTTGGGGAAACTTTTTCTATAGTTTTATTCAAAATACACAAAAGTAAATAAATGAAATATTTGGAGTGTTATGGCTCCAAATGGCCCCAAAATTTGGTGGGAGGTCCCTGGGGACTATATAGGTGCATGGTAAAAATTGCAGCACATTTGGACCACTGCATGTTGGGTAAACTCACTTGCATGTGTTGGTTATACATAGGCTTGGGGTGCAAATAGCCAATTTTGAAATATTGTGTATTAATCCTATTTGGAACATCCAAAAATCATGGAATTGATTTCAGAGGCTCATTAGGGTGAAGTATACCCCACATTGTAATAATGGGATTTTTGGAAGCAAAAATACTATTATTTGGAATTTTTGAAATAATAGGACTTTTGAAAAAAAAATGTTAAAATAGGCTCATCATTAAGATAAAATGCCCAATTTTTGTCAAGGTCAATATAATGTGAGGTTTAACTCCTGAAAAGTTTTATGTCTCTGTTTGAAGAATTTTGATAGGAGTTATGTTGAAATTAGCTTTTTACCCTCATTATACTTAATAAGAAAATTGATGAAAATACTATGTATAAAATTTTGGAAACTTTCTTGGTGATATATCTGAGTATGAATAACCTTGTATAATTTTCTTAGCATTTTTGGATGAATCAGTAATTTTTAAAACTTCATAGTGGCATTTTGTTAATATAATTAGTAATGAAATTTTGTAGCCCTTGTTCCATGGAAGTTCATGAAATTCTGTCTTTAGAATTATTTTACCAATATATATATGCTGTAATGTTCTTAGAAGTTTTAGTAATGAACTCCTTATACTTCCTTTGGAAAATGGCTATTATGTGAGTTTTGTATTAATTAAGGAATAAATAGAAATAATCAAAGGAAAATTATGAATTTTTGTAGACAACAATATTTTACCAAGATGCAACTCAGGAAAAATTCATTAGGTTAGTCGATTATAATTTGTAATACTTCATGAATTAAATGACCTATGAGATTAATTAATTGATTTAATTAGAGGCTTTAATGAGATAAGAAAATTATGAAAATCAATATGCTCACTTCATTAGTTAATACCATCCTAGGATATATAGTTTGGGCCAGGTGTCCCAAGGAATTGTAATTTCTATTTCGGGGTGGTATTAGGTCATGGGTTGCGCATAGTGTAAGTAGGTTATTGTTGGGTACATTGGAAAATGTGTTCCAAATTTGAAGAAATCTCACCTTACTCAATGATATGCATCAAGGTGTATTTGATGTTATTTTGAGTTTATATGTGCAGGTTAAGAAAATGCAAGAATGCAGGAAAAAGTTTCTAAGTCCATGAGTCAACACCAAAAGAAGCTGTGTCGACACTTATGAAGGCTTGTGTCGACACTGGAGAAAAGCTGTGTCGACACTTGGAGACAATTATGTCGACACTTAGAAATGGTGTGTCGACACCAGAAGAAACTGTGTCGACACATAGAGGCAGTGTCAACACACTGAGAAGTTTAGTCGACATCAACTATGTCGACACACAGAGGCAGTGTCGACACACAGAAAAGTTTAGTCGACATCAACTGTGTCGACATACAGAGGCAGTGTCGACACACAGACGACTTGTCAACATCAACTGTGTAGACACATAGCAGAGTTTCAACAAAGTTAATTTTTGTAAAGAGAAGAAGTGACTGTGTCAACACAACAAAACTAGTGTCGACACATTCTACAAAAGTTGTGTCGAGATGCAGTGTCGACATCAAGGGAGCTGTGTCGACACCACCAAGGCTTGTGTCAACCCTTAGTCTACTTGTGTCGATACATGATGAAGTTCAATCTCGACACTTTGCTGACAGAGACAGAGTTTCAAGAAGTGACTGGAAGACTTGACAGCTGCAATATCCAAACGGTCTACTGCAACTGTCAGTGCTGTCAGAAGTTCGTTAGAAACCGGATCAGCTAGTTACCATGAAGAAAGTCTATATAAAGACATTCTCTATCAAAAAAAATGTTAAGAAGTATTACACACATAAGAAAAAAAGAAAAACCGGAAGAAGATTTTCAACAGAAGATCTAAGAAGACATTCTGAAGTAGTAATCTACTCAAATTTTGTCAAGAGAATTCAAAGGAGAATTCAAAAGAATCTTCAGAAGAAGTTGGAGAGAGAGAGAGCTTCATCTATTTAAGTGAAGAATGAGACTTACATCAACAAGTCTCTCAAGTGCAAAGTTTGAACCAGTCTACCAAGAAGGATTCAGATTGATTTCTGAATTTCAAGAAAGAAGCTGATTGAAGATCAACTTCAAGGGAGATCACCCTACCGTGTTCAGATTCAAGAAGCTTTGAAGAAAGCTAAGTCAGGTCAATCTCTATCATCAGATTCTATCAAGAACTGATCAAGAAACTGTCCATCCTTTCTCTCTCAACCAGGGTGGTGGTTAAATTTTAGATTCACATCTATTTTCTGTAAGATATTTTTAAGATCTGAGTTTTAAGCCTGATTTATAAAGGTTGAGTAGTAGGAGATAAGTTCTCCGAGTGGTAGGCCTTGTTCAAGGCTGAGGTAGGGCTGTGATCCTGAGTTGTAGGAGATTGTTATCTCTGAGTTGTAGGCCTCGTTGATGGCTGAGGTAGGGCAGATTGCCTGAGTTGTAGGAGTGTGGACTCACTCTGAGTTGTAGGAGCCTTGTTTGGATTCTGAGCTGTAAGATCTAAGGATCTGAGAAGAAGGAAAACAGTTAGGCCGAATCTAGCACACTACTAGATAGGCAAAGGGAGAAAGTGGATGTACCCAGACTTTGGGGAACCACTATAAATCACTGTGCAATCTGTGATTGTGCGTGGTATTATTAATTCTGTGCTGTAATAGCTGTAGAAATATCTGTTTTAGTTAATTAACTAAATTACAAGTTCTGCCTTAGAATAAAAAGGATTAGCACCTATGCAACCCCCCCTAGATGTTTATGAACCAATTCTTTCAAGTGGTATTTGAGGGAGGTTCCTCAAAGATAGACTTAACAGTCTGAGTAAGATCTGTGAGGCAGAATAAATTGCAGAACTAAGTTAAAGAAGATGGGTTCAGGAGAAAACCATAAAGAACTTGGTTCAATGAAATTGCCCATCTATAGGAAGAAAATTTTTGGAATATAGAAGGAGAGGGTCAGATTATTTATGGAGGCATCTGATCCTAGAATTTATATAACAGTTCAGGAAGTACCATATATTCCAATGAAGTTTTCTGTTCTTGATGCTAATTAGAGAATTCTTAAGGATTTTTCAGAAATGAAAAAGGATGAGATCATGTTGGCTACAATGGATAAAAGAGCACATAATATTATAGTGAGTGTCATAGATGATTCAACATTCCAAAATCTGATTCACTGCAAAACTTCCAAGGAAAGGTGGGACACTTGGTTGTCTACATGGAGGGTTCTGAAGAGGTTAGACAAGATAGAAAGTCTATGCTTAATCAAGAGTATGAGAGTTTCAGACATGCCAAGTCTGATAGTATAACTGAATGTTATAAGAAGTTCTACAGAATAGTAAATGAACTAATGTCCTATGGAAGAATCTTTAGTACATATGAGCTGAGTGACAAATTCCTTAGGTCTTTGACTAAGGATTGGGATACAAAAATCTGTGTCATAAGGGAAGTGGCCAGAATGGCAGAGATTTCACCTCCAACACTGTTTGGTAAATTGCTGTCATATGAGATGCACATGTTGGCTAGAAAGGAGGAAGAAAAATATACAAAGGTTTACCATAGAGAAAAGTCTGTGGCCTTCAAGGTAGAAGCCACAAGGAAGAATAGGAGAATGTCTCCATCTTCTCCTAAGAAAGATGCAGAAGTGAACTCAGAAAATTCTGATAATCCCAGTTAAGACAGCAGTAATTCAGATGAAGTCTTTGCTGCTTTCACTAGGAAGTTTTAGAGATTCTTAAAGAAGAAGCAGTGGAAATCTAAGACATCCTCATCTCAGTACAGGGATGACTATTATCAGAAGAGGAAATCATCCAGGAAGGACAAGAGTGGGACAAAGCCTAACAAGTCAACTACATCAAAGATTATTTTCTACTGTTGCAACAGACCTGGACATATTGTGGTTGACTGTCCAGACAAAAGGAAGGAGTCTACTGATAAAAAGAAGTCTCAGTACAAGAGCAAGAAGGAGAAATCCTTGGTAGCTAAGAGAAAGAAAAGTTGGACAGATCAATCAACTTCAGAGTCTGAATCTGAGGTTGAGGCTTATATTGGTTTGTTTACAACTGAAGAAGAGGATGAATTCCTGAAATTACTGGACTCTATCTATGAGCAAGAAGACCATCAGTGCAAAGGACTGATGGCTATGTCTGAAGAAGACCAGTGCCATGATCAAGCTGGCCCCAGTAAGGTAAAAAGTTCATCTGTAGATTCTGATTACTTCACTGGGTCAGAATTAGATGCATCTGCATCAATAGATGTGGATGGGTCAGAATCTGAAGGAGATATTCATCAGCTAATAGATAAATATGGGGATTTGTTGTAGGCACTCAAGAGAAGAAAAAACCTGGCCAAAAATCTGGCTAAGGAAATTGCAGCTCTTAAGTTGGCTGCATCTGATTCAAATAAGCTTCTGGATCAGAAGATGAATGAGATTGCCAGGCTGAAAAACATAACAGTTATTCAGATGGGTACAATCACATTCAAAAATGATCAGATCAAAAGTTTGGAAGACAGACTTCAGAAAGAGAAGGAGATAGTGGCTAGTTTCTCTAAACCAAAATCTGTCCTACGCCTAATTGATGACTTTGTGTCTCAAAAGGGTAAGGCATGATTAGGATTTAAGAGAACTGCATGAGCTGCACAGTCCAATAAGAAAGGCAAAGCCCCACCACAAAACAAGAGATCTGCTGCTAACAATACAGCTAAGATTATACCTAAAAAGAGGTATTATAAGTATGAGTGCTGGTGCTGTGACAAGATAGGTCATTATGCCTTAGACTGTTGGCATAATATCAGTGTCAGGGAGAATAGCAATCTACCTGTTAAAAAAGCTGCAGGCAGATTTGTCAAGTTTCAGGCTAACTTGAACCAAGGACCCAAAAGTTATTTGGGTTCTAAGTTTAAGTAATCTTTGTTGCAGGTGAGTCCAAGTTGCCATGCCCCTATATGGTACTTGGACAGTAGATGTTCCAGGCACATGATTGGAACAAGGGGTTGCTAAAGGACTACTCACCAGTATTGAATCGGCCTAAAGTAATCTTTGGTGGTTCTGAAAAAGGAGTCATCAAAGGGTTTGGTAACGTCTCTAACAACTCAATCACTATCACTCAAGTGGCATATGTGAAGGGTTTGAAGCACAACCTAATAAGCATAAGCCAGCTGAGTGATCTTGGATATGACATTTCATTTATCAAGAATGGGTGTCATATCAAGAGGTCTAGTGATCAAAAAGTCATATTGACTGTCTATAGAAATAGAAATATGTATTGCCTAAATTTTGAGTGTGAGAATAAAAATTCTCCTATTTGTCTTGTGGCTGACGAGAAAGCCTCTCATTGTATCAAATGGCATAAGAGGCAAGCTCATCTTAATTACAAGACTATTGGCCAACTCTTTAGTAAAGAGTTTGTGAGGAATGATCCTCAAGTTAAGTGCTATAAGGATGGAATATGCTCAGCTTGTCAAAAAGGCAAGCAGACCAGATCCTCCTTTCATAGCCTAGAAACCAAAGATTCAGTGAGGTGCTTATACCTCTTGCATATTGATTTATTTGGTCCTATGCCAGTTCATAGTCTAGGTAGGAAGGTCTACACTTTTGTGGTAGTAGATGACTATTTTAGATTTTCATGGGTATTCTTTCTGAGGCAGAAATCTAAAACCCCAAATGTCTTCTGCAATTTTGTCAAACAAATTCAGAATGAATTAGATAGCTCAGTGGTCAAAATCAGAAGTGACCATGGAACTGAATTCCAATCTGAAAGTATGACAAGGTTGTGAGAAGAATTTGGGATTCATCAGGAATTCTCCTCACCTAGAACACCACAGCAAAATGACATTGCTGAAATAAAGAATAGGACATTGATTGAGGCTGGAAGAACACTATTGAGTGATACTACTCTCCCAAAATATTTCTGGGATGAGGCAGTAAACTCTGCATGCCATGTGCTCAATAGGGCTTCCATCACCAAAAGCCACAAAAAGACACCCTATGAGGTTATGAAGGCCAGAAAACCAAACTTATCCTATTTTAGGATCTTTGGTTGCAAGTGCTATGTACTTAACAATGGCAATTCTCACCTAACTAAGTTTGCTGCCAAATCCCAAGATGTGATATTTGTTCGGTACAACAACCATAGTAAGGCTTATAAGGTGTACAATTTAGCTACTCAAGTTATAGAAGAGTCAGTTCATGTCATATTTGATGAATCTAGACTTATTAACAGTGAGTTGCAAAGTAGTTCTTGTAGCTCCACAAGTATACAGTAGAAGATGGACCAGCTTACTATCAGAGAAGATCCAACTGCAAAGCAGGTTGAGAAAAATGGTAGTTGCTGTCCAGGGGGAGTACAACACACTCAAGAGGAAAATGAAGACCATGAGGTGCAGCATAATGAAGAGATTGAAGAAAGTGAAACTGTTGATAGATTACCTCCAGTAGTTAGACAGTTAAAGGATCATCCTGCACACCAGATCATTGGTGATCCAAGACATGGAGTACAAACAAGGAGCAGGAACTTAAATACAGTTCTTTGCTCAAGCTTCTTATCTCAATTAGAACCCAAGAGATTTCAAAAAGCTATTCAATGTCAATGCAGGAGGAGTTAAATCAATTCAGAAGGTGCAAGGCCTGGGAGTTGGTACCAAAACCAAAGGGCCACAATGTCATAGGGACAAAGTGGATTTATCAAAACAAGCTTGATGAGAGTGGGATCATAGTGAAGAACAAGACAAGACTAGTTGCCAAAGGATACAGACAGGAAGAGGGCATTGACTTTGTTTAGACTTTTGCTCCTGTGGCAAGGTTGGAAGCAATCAGGATATTAAGTCAGCATTCTTGAATGGAGACGTAAAAGAGGAGGTCTATATAGAGCAGCCCTCAGGTTTTGTTGATCCACTCAAACCTAATTATGTTTATAGACTTAGGAAAGATTTGTATGGGTTAAAACAAGCTCCAAGGGCTTGGTATGAAACCCTGTCTACTTTCCTCATTGAGAACACATTCTCAAGGGGGAAAATAGACAAGACTCTATTCCTTAGAGAATCCAAAGGAAAGATTATACTTGTCCAAATATATGTTGATGACATAATATTTGGTTCTACTGAGAATAACCTTTGTAGAAAGTTTGCAAAACTTATGCAAGGGAAATTTGAAATGAGCAGTATGGGAGAACTTAAGTTCTTCTTAGGTCTCTAAGTAAGACAGACTGATGATGGATTGTCCATATCCCAGTCTAAGTTCACCCATGAGTTAATTAAGAAGTATGGTATAGAGTCATCCACTACCATGAGAACTCCAATGGGGACAAGTATGTATCTAAGCAAAGATGATGCATGGAAACCTGTAGATGAGTCTTTGTATAGAGGGATAGTTGGCTCCCTCCTATATCTGACTGCTAATAGACCAGATATCATGTATGCTACAGGTGTCTGTGCATGGTACCAATCCTGCCCTAAAGAATCTCATTATACTGCTGTCAAAAGGATTTTGAGATATCTTAAGGACACACCTAATCTAGGCCTTTGGTATCCTAGGAATAGAGATTTTCTATTAATGGGCTATTCAGATGCAGACTTTGCAGGTTGCAAAGTAGATAGGAAAAGCACAACAGACACCTGTCAATTTCTAGGAGGAAGACTGGTGTCATGGAGCAGTAAGAAGCAGACTAGTGTGGCAATTTCCACAGCTGATTTTGAGTATGTTGCTGTAGGAAGTTGTTGTGCACAGTTGTTGTGGATACAACATCAGTTAGAAGATTATGTTATTCAGGTAAGTAGAACTCCATTATTATGTGATTCTACTAGTGCTATTTCTATTGCTCATAATCCTGTTTCTCATAGTAGAACTAAGCATATAGAAATAAGATACCATTTTCTTAGAGATCATGTAGATAAAGAAGTTATTTCTTTAGAATTTGTTAACACTAATTTACAAATTGCTGACATGTTCACAAAGCCTTTAGATGAAACTAAATTCAATAATTTCAAAATTAAATTAGAAATGTTGAACATAAATTAGTTTAACAGATATGGCTAAGTAAAATTGTGTCGACACAAAAAGTTGTCTGTGTCGACACATAGTAGTTGGTGTGTACACTCCAGGAAAGTGATGTCGACACATCCAGAAAGTTGGTGTCGACACTTCGGAGAAGTAGTGTCGACACATCCAGAAGTGGTAACGACACTTAGAATCGACATATATCGTAGAGCGCAGATTCGTCGACCTCTGATCGTTGACTTCACGGGCTCTTCATCGAACATGACCAAGACAAATAGAATTGAGTCGACATATAGAAGTTAACACTTCTGTCGAGACATTAGAAGTCTGTGTCGACACATTTTAACTGTGTTGACACATTAAGAGAATTTTGACGGGACTTTTGACCTTCATTATTTAGAAGGGTATAAATAGGTCAACAACATATTCTGTCGACACACTCTCCATATTTTCGAGACCAAAACTCTGTGTCGACAACTTCTCTCTTCTCAATCCAAGATTTCTCTCAACCCCAATGGCACCAAAGCTTGAAGATAACGTCAACGTAGGCTATGAGCTGGTTTGCAATGCCTTTGATAATGCGGAACCCAAGAATAAAGCAGTAGTAACCCTAATTGCAGAAAATGGGTTGGAATTTCTGGTATCTGAACCTACAAAGATATGGAAGAAAGAAATACTAGAATTCTATGGCGCAGCTACTTTAGATTCAACTGGACTTAAGATTAAATCTACAGTTCAGGGAGCTAAAGTTAATCTTACCTTGAAGAGCTTGAGGAAAACTCTTCAACTCCCAAGAACTCAGGAAGAAGAAGAAGTACCCTCATCCAAGACTAGGGAAGCACTTCAGGGGTGTGGATTGGATTTCACCATGAGGATTGGTTCTAAAATGAACAGAAAAGGGATGAATCTGCAAGGAAAATTTATTTCAGAAGTGGTTGGAAAAATCATTCTCTACAAGCCAGGGGGACATGATAGGGTTTCAGCCTATATGTTCAGCCTGATGACCAGGATTATTTTCAGACTGAACACAGATTGGTCTGCAGTAATCTTTGAAAAGATTAAGGAAAGTATTAAGAAGCCAAATCTGGGAAGAATCATGAGTTTATACTTGGCTGGAACAATTCCATAAGTAATGGAACAGACTGCTGGTTCAAAGATCAAACATATGAGAAGGATGGATATAAGGATAATCTCCAGATGGGACAGAGTCTTAACAAAGGACATGCCTGATGAAAAGAGGCCATAGATTCCTGAAAAATCTCATGCACAAGAAATTACAGA
The DNA here is from genome assembly GCA_039583875.1 of Platanthera guangdongensis. Taxonomy (NCBI): domain Eukaryota; kingdom Viridiplantae; phylum Streptophyta; class Magnoliopsida; order Asparagales; family Orchidaceae; genus Platanthera; species Platanthera guangdongensis. The sequence goes on from CM077150.1 coordinate 91,287,692, forward strand.
TGGTGCTCAGGTGCAGGGGGAGCCTCATCTCGAGGAAGAGCCAACACAATTAGAAAGTGAAATGGCTACTCAAACTATACTTAAGGTAATCCATGAAGTCAATCAATCAATTTTCAATAATGAGGATGAATCACTAACTGTGCCTTTGATTGATGCTGACCAGACCACTCAAGAACAGGATGCTATCATGAAGAATACATCTACAGCTATTGATGCTCCTGAGTTGGTGGTGCCTCAAGTCCCAACTCAACAAGAGTTTACCCTTGAAGAGTTGTTCCCTGATATAGATCAATTAAGAACTTAGGGGGAGCAAGCTGAAACTGAGGGGGAGCAAGCTAACATTGAGGGGGAGTATGTCAGGACTGAGGGGGAGGAGCAAGGGACTCAGGGGGAGAAACCTAGGACAGAAAAGGAATAGTCTCCTAGTCCTATGGATAAAGTTGATATTGCAAGTACCTCAGCTTCTGAAGATGAAGCAGAAATTCAAGCCAAAAAGAGAAAGTTGATGGTTTTCAAAAGGAGAAGCCAAAGTTATAAAAGGGCATTGCAAACTGCTCCTCAACCTGCCCCAGCAACTGATTATAGCTCTTTATTAGTCTCTTTGCAAGTAAAGTTTGATGAACAAAGGATAGCCATGGAGAAATATATGGATGAGACCCATAAAGATCTGCAATTCTCCTTGGCTCAAGATATCAAATCCATAAGATTTGAAGTCAATCAGAACAAGAAGGAAATGACAGATTGCTTTCACAAAGGTGGCAATGTTGTAGTCTATCTAGCCAAACAACAAGTAGGCATAAATACTCAAGTTGATGATATAGTTGTTAAGCAAGGCTATGTCCTTGAAAATCAACTAAGGATGAATGACAATCTGACTGAATCACATAATATGATTGTTACATAGTTAAAAAATACTATTGCTGCCCAGGCTGAGGCAAGTGCTAAACCAAGTCAGATTTTGACAAACAATTACAGGAAGAACTAGCTGCTGTCCAAACAGTTATTAAGACTTCACAGAAGATCATTTTTGATCAGCTACTGAAAATAAGGTCCTTTTATAAAGATGATGTTAATTATCTAGATGAACAAGTGACATTTCAGAAAGATGACCTTAGAGATCACATTAAAAGAGAAGTCATAAAGGGAGAGAGAGTATTGGTCAAAGCAGGCTCAGATCATGCTAAATGGATATCTAATAGCATTAGAGCCACCCTTGCATATCCACCCCTCTGTGATGATGATAATGTAGCTGAGTTAGGCATGCAACCTGCTTATTTAGAAGGTGATCAACCTGAAGTTGCTCAGGTTATTTACCCTCCAGTAGATTTTGAGATGATTCAGCAAGAAGTACAATCAATGTACAGCCCTCCAGAGGGTACTAAAAATGTTATCCTTGATAAGGTAGAAATGTCAGAGGCAGCTGTGAATAAGGAGCAAGAAGCTCAACTGTCAAAGAAAAGATTCAGAGAACAGGCTGAGTTGAAGCCTGATTTTGAGCAGTGGAGTCCAACTTCAAGGAATATCATATTGACTGCCTGGAATGCTGTGAAGGACAAGACCCATGATAGGGGTAAATGGTACACAGAGCAAGAATGGCAAAAGCATGAAGCTAGACAGGAAGCTATTCTGTAATATAGAAGAAAGGCAAAAGCTGGGAAGCTACCTCCTAATGCTCAGGAGCCTAGCAAGTATTTCCCAAAGCCTTTTCACTATTTTGAAAGATAAAGAATAAGGGCTGAAGAACAAAAGAAGAAAGATCTGAAGGGCAAAAAGCCAGCTGAAGATACTGATGCTCCATTACAAGCCAAGATCCAATCAGGCAAAGGAATAATCATCAAGGAGCCTGAGCAGCCTTAGGATAGATTTACTAGATTTTTCAACACTGTAATATTTAGTGTTAAAAAACTATGTAAACTATTTTAAAGAAACTTTTGAAAGTTTAAACAAAACTATGGTTAATGCTCATTATGTTTGCATCATTATTTTGTGATGTTATTTTATATATGTTTTGTTTATAAGTTATCCTGTCATATAATATTTTTATACATCATAATGTGTGTTTATTATGAATGGTGTATATCATTGACTAAGGGTTATGACTTCTCCAAATAGGGGGAGATTGTTGGGTACATTGGAAAATATGTACCAGATTTGAAGAAGCCTCACCTTACTCAATGATATGCATCAAGGTGTATATAATGTTATTTTGAGTTTGTATGTGCAGGTTAAGAAAATGCAAGAATGCAGAAAAACGTTTCTAAGTCCATGAGTCGGCACCAAAAGAAGCCGTGTCGACACTTATGAAGGCTTGTGTCGACACTGGAGAAAAGTTGTGTCGACACTTGGAGTCAATTGTGTCGACACTTGGAAAGGCTGTGTCGACACTAGAAGAAATTGTGTCAACACACAGAGGCAGTGTCGACACACTGAGAAGTTTAGTCGACATCAACTGTGTCGACACACAGAGGTCTTGTCGACACACAGAAAAGTTTAGTCGACATCAACTGTATCGACACACAGAGGCAGTGTCGACATACAGAAGACTTTGTCAACATCAACTGTGTCGACACACAGGACTTGTGTCGACACATAGCAGAGTTTCAATAAAGTTGATTTTTGTAAAGAGATGAAGTGACTGTGTCGACATAACAAAACTAGTGTCGACACATTCTACAGAAGCTGTGTCGAGAAGCAGTGTCGACATCAAGGGAGCTGTGTCGACACCACCAAGGCTTGTGTCGACACTTAGTCTACTTGTGTCGACACATGATGAATTTCAGTCTCGACACTTGCTGACTTAGACAGAGTTTCAAGAAGTGACTAGAAGACTTGAAAGCTATCATATCCAACCGGTCTACTGCAACTGTCAGTGCTGTCAGAAGTTTGTTAGAAACCGGATCAGCCGGTTATCATGGATAAAGTCTATATAAAGACATTCTCTATCAAAAAATGTTAAGAAGTATTACACACATAAGAAAAAAAAGAAAAACCAGAAGAAGATTTTCAACAGAAGATCTAAGAAGACATTCTGAAGTGGTGATCTACTCAGATTTTGTCAAGAGAATTCAAAGGAGAATTCAGAAGAATCTTTAAAAGAAGTTGGAGAGAGAGAGCTTCATCTATTCAAGTGAAGAAAGGGACTTACATCAACAAGTATCTCAAGTGCAGAGTTTGAACCAGTCTGCCAAGAAGGTTTCAGATTGATTTCTGAATTTCAAGAAAGAAGCTGATTGAAGATCAACTTCAAATGAGATCAACCCTACTATGTTCAGATTCAAGAAGCTTTGAAGAAAGCTAACTCAGGTCGATCTCTATCATCAGATTCTGTCAAGAACTGATCAAGTAACTGTCCATCCTTTCTCTCTCAACTAGGGTGGTTTTTAAATTTTAGTTTCACATCTATTTTCTGTAAGATCTTTTTAAGATCTGAGTTGTAAGCATGATTTATAAAGGCTGAGTTGTAGGAGATAAGTTCTCTGAGTTGTAGGCCTTGTTGAAGGCTGAGGTACGGCTGTGAGCCTGAGTTGTAGGAGATTGTTATCTCTGAGTTGTAGGCCTTATTGAAGGCTGAGGTTCGACAGATTGCCTGAGCTGTAGGAGTGTGGACTCACTCTGAGTTGTAGGACCCTTGTTTGGGTTCTGAGCTGTAAGATCTGAGGATCTAAGAAGAAAAAAAGAAGTTAGGCCAAATCTAGCACACTACTAGATAGGCGAAGGGGGAAAGTGGATGTACCCAGACCTTGGGGAACCACTATAAATCAGTGTTCAATCTGTGATTGTGTGTGGTATTATTAATTCTGTGCTGTGATAGCTGTAGAAATATCTGTTTTAGTTAATTAACTGAATTACAAGTTCTGCCTTAGAATAAAAAGGATTAGCACCTATTCACCCCCCTACTATGTGTTTAGGAACCAATTCTTTCAATTATACAATAAGGACCACTGGGGGATAGACCAACGGTCAGGATAAGGTCATATCTGGAATATGACCCTGGTGGGTAGAGTTGTCTTAGTGACGAGAGTAAAGTGCAAGCCCTTGGATAACAACTGGAGTGGAGGCCAGCGGAAAACCATCGCCCTTCTGAAAACATCTTAAGTCATTAGGACCACTCAAGAGTAATAATGAGAGCTGGGGGTGAATTATGGGTAGACATCAATAAAAGTAAATATCCTTGCGAAAGGGAGCTTTGGGCGTAATCTCTTCGTAGTTCCTAGTGCCCCCGAGAGCCCTTCATTGGGTATACCCTGGGCAGTCCTGGGATTAATCTTAAATCACTAAGTATAATAACCCGTAGACAAGAGTAGTCTAATAGGTTAAGACATTGTGGTTCATTCTCTCCCGTGACAGGTTTGAGGGATACTGAATAAGCACCATTGTGCGTTCTCACCCGCTACAGGTTGGAGGGATATATGTTGCAGGCTCACCCATGAAGGATTTGAGGGATTCAGGACAGGTCGGTCCTGCGAGCAGAAGGCTCGGGTTGGAATATCTTGCATGTGCATAAATTTAGTGGCGGGTCATGTGGTACTGGCCGATCGTCACATCGATGGCAGTACGTTGAGCCAGGCGGGTGTGAGGGTTTGAGGGGCCAGTAGGTTGTGTATACTGAGGTCTGGAGGACGATCCCCAATAACGCGCACCCGACCCAACAAGACTGACAGGTAGACAGCAAAGTACGGACGCTTAGTCCTAGAGTGCACCTTAGACGTGTACAAGCGCGTATGAGAGGGGTCTAGGTTTGGTAGTGTGCATACCTGCCTAGAAGTCGAGATGCCCGCTCCGCTGCTGCCGTAGCCACAACGGTGGTACCCGAGAGTGAAGCTAGCTCTCAAAAAGTGGTAACTAAAGGTCTTTGATCACAGAGTCATTGTATGTGAGTTGCACTTGCCTGTTGCATAAATTGCATCATAAACATTCATTCACATTAGGACATACGCTTCATAGATCCTTATCATATAAATTAGTATGGGCTATTTTATATGATAAGTTAAATTTCCTGGAATCCTTAACTTATAATTTTGTATGGATATTTTTATAAGTTAAGGTACGATTTGTGATGGTAGAGTAGTGGTAGCGTAGCTTTACTTTTCTGCTCTTACTTTCAGTTCTTTACTTACTTGTATTGTACATGCTTTTACTTTTGTACTATATACATAGAACTGCTAGTGTAGATTTACTCTTACATTCTTACTTGGTAGCATAGATTCCTTTTCACCTGCTTCCTTTTGTTAACCCTTGATAGTCCTCCGCTTCGTCATCCCGCACAGTGCCTAGGAGTTGCGGGGTGATGTGCGGAGGAAATGACTTAGTCTTTTTGACTAATGGTCGGTGACCAAACTATTTTTAGGAGCTCGAGGAGATGGAGCACCATCACGACCGGCAGGACGAGGTGACAGGGCATGAGGAGTTGATAACACCTACTACTACTACTACAGCGCTACCTCGGGTGGGACGAGATTAGTTGATTAGCTTCCGCTGTTTTGATGTTTTGTGAGGAGAGTTATTCAGATTATGTACTATGCATAAGCACTTATTACTCTTTCTTTATAATTCTCATTTTGGACTGTGTACTCTTTCATTCATATATATATGATTTGTACTGTGACTGTGGACTAGCTGTGTTGTACTCTGATATGTGTTACATCTATTTCTCATATTGGCCTACAGGTTATATGATCGTATTAGCCGGCAGAATCGGCGTGTTGCAGCGTCGACTAACCCTCACATTAGTGCCACCGTAAGACGGGGGTTCTGGGCATAAGACCGGTAGCCTCCTTGGTAAGGGGGAGGGGTCTTACAGCTGGTGGTTGGGCTTACACTAGTGTGGGGGAGGTGAAGTCAGCCCAGAGCAGGACACGGGTGGAGACACGGGCGTGTCCCTACACGTGTGTGTCCACCCACTACTCGAGTCGACGACTCGAGTTATCCCCTAGAAGGACACGGGTCGTGACATGGGCGTGTCACTACCCATGTTTATGAGGACACGGTTGGGACACGGCCTGTCCCGCCCCGTGTGAGTCGAGTAGAGGTTGACGAAGAGTGTCCCGAGAAGGACACGGGTAGATACACGGGCGTATCCCTACCCATGTGCCTCCAGCCAGCACTCGAGTCGATTACTCGAGTAGTTCCATAGAAGGACACGGGTATGGACACGGGCGTGTCCATACCGGTGTGTGCGAAGACACAGGTAGAGACACGGGCGTGTCCCTACCCATGTGCGTTAAAAGGAACTCGACAAAGCAAGACACGAGCAGGACACGGCCAGCCATATGGCCGTATCACTTGGACATGGGTTGAGACACGGGCGTGTCCCTACCCTTATTTGTGTATCAAAATGGCTGTCGAAACCGTCGACGACGCTTTGCCCGAGTAGGACACGGGTAAGGACACAAGCGTGTCCCTATCGGTGTCACTTTTCACTTATAAGGGAAATGAAAACCCTAGCCATTTTCACTCTAATTCCAAGCCCTTTTTCCTGGAGAAACTGCTGTAGAGAGGGAGAAGGTGCTGTAGCAAGTCCAAGAGGTGAAGATCCGCTGCCGCCGAGGAGAATAAGATGCCACCGAGAAGAGTTACAAAATCCTTGGCTTGAAATGGTTGAAACGCCGGAAACGAGGTGAGCTTCCTCCCCTCTCCATTCGTGCTAGATCTCTAGTTATATTCTTAGGAGAGATATCGACTCAAGAGAGTCTTGATGGATAGAGGAAGTCTTCTAGGAATGTCCATGCTAGGACATGTTGTAACATCCCACTTGCAATTAGACCCCTCTACTTAGGTTGGGTTAGGACATATGGTGGGGACATGGGTTTAGACTAGGTTAAACCATGGCATTTGGGTCTAACTACATGGGACCCACAACAGGTCCCAAGGGGATTTAGGTCCAACCAGCTCAAATTGGGGTCCTATCCACACATTGATTCCACCACTGCATCCCTATCCCTAACCCCAACCTAAAGGAACCATAGGACATATCACAAGTCACCAATGACTAAAGTTGACCCAAGTCAACCCTAGTCTTAATTTGGTCAAACACACACCTAAATTCCCAAATAGTCCAAATAGGACACCACCATGGCCAAACCCAAGTTGGGTGGTGTCATAGGGTTCATAACCTTCAGGTGGGGTCAGCCCATTCATCAAGTTGACTATGTCAACTCTAAAAAGTCAACTTGGTCAAACATGTGGCCTAAAGAGGAAAATAAGGGGTAAGCCCATTTCCCTTGGGTTAAGCCCACCAACCTTGGCCCATGACCAGCTCAAGTGGTCAAAGTCAGCCCCTAACCCCCAAAATCAGGAGAGAGATTACATACAAAGGGGTAGAAAAGGAATTTAGAGAAAAGAGGAGAGAGAGAACAGGAATGAAGAGGAAGGATGGCCACATGGCCACACATTCAGCTGCCTAAGCTTGCTGGCCGGCCTCCTCGGGCAATTCTAGAGGATTTTGGAGCATGGTGGCCACTTAGCACCATGGGTGGAGCAACCAAAGCTCAACCCGAGCTCCCCCTTGGACTTATCTCCCCATACACCCACTCTCAGCCCAATCTAGCCACACCATCAACTTCAAAGAGGGGAAACGACTGGAGAATGAGTTCTGGAGCAAGGCAATTGCTGGAGAGTCGAGGAAACGAGGAGGAGTTGCCGGAGCAAGCTCGGCCATGGCTCACCGCCGCCACACTCGCCGTCAAGCCGCCCTAATGGTTCGTTTCACCTCACCTCTACCCGTACTAGGATTCTAGATCGTTTAGGGGAGATATCAGGCTCAATTGAGCTCGATGCCATGTGAAAATGGAGTTAATTTCTCGATTTTTTTCTTCTTGCTCAGGATCGCCGGAGGAGCCGCCTCCGGCAGCCCCACCGCAGGGAAACGCCAGCCACCACCTCAATGAAGGTGGTTGCAATAATCGCCGGCGGTGGCGCTAGCCCAGGTTGCAGGAAATAGCCAGACAAGGTGACCCATCCAGGCTCAATCTCAGCCGTTGCTGAACGAGGATGATGAACGAATGCCGTCCATCTTCTTTGATATGATTAATGAATTACATTAATATGAATAGTAGCCTGTATGTCACATATTTACAGTAATCTTGCATCATTAATTTAGCCTACTTAGAGGCATTTTTAGAGATCGTTGTTAAAATCAAAATTTTATGTCTTGCTCTTAACGTTCATTTGTCACACTAAAGTTTAAATTTGGATCAATAGAACTCCTTGCAGGGTTGTTCTACTAGGACTGGTCCTAGGCAAGGGCAGAAATTCAAATGCATGCCCATGCCAAACCAGAAGTCCACAGGACCCAAAATTTTGGACATGTGCTTGACTAGGGTAAGCTTAAACTCTGTCCAAAAATTGGAATTTTTGGGAAAGAATTTTCTATATTATTTGTGAAAATACACAAAAGTAAATTAATCAAATATTTGGAGTAATATGACTCCAAATGGCCCCAAATTTTGGTGGCATGTCCTCGGGTTCATTTTAGGCCGATGATAAAAGTTTCAATCACCTTTGACATCTGCATGATGTGTATTCCCTCTTGCATGTGAAGGGTTAACATAGGTTTGGGGTGCATATAGTCATATTTACCAAAATGTGAATTTACCCTTTATTACAAATGGTATGACTACAAAACTCTGGACATGAGTTCATAGGGATGGAGTTTACACCTCATAGAAATATTGCGATTTTTGGAAGCAAAAATCCCATTATTTGGAATTTTTGAAAATTAGGCCATTTATATGTAAAATTTTGAAAATAGGGATATTGATGATTTTAAAACCCTAGATTTTCTCACAAGCTCAAAGGAGTCATATGTAATCCATGGAAAAGTTATGGCCCGGATTAGTTGATTTTATGATTATTTTATGTAGTTTTGACCATTTTGCCCTTTTGGGGAAATTATTTATCTATAGTGGAAATTACAATACAAATATTCTGGAAAAATTCATAGTGATGTATTTATGCGATATTGACATGGTATAATTATCTTAGAATTTCTGGATACTTTATTAAATTTAAAACCCAAGGAATGACATTTTAGTGATGTTTTCATATGGGATAATAAAGGACCTAATTACTGTTTCAAGTTATGAATTTTGGCACTTAGTATTATTTTAGTAATTTACATCTATAGTAACGTTTATAGAATTTTCAGTAACATGTTTCTTGTACTTCATTTGGAAAGTGGCAGATTAATGGATTTAACAATAAATAGAATTAAATAGAAACATATATGGGAAAATCACAATTCTTGATATCAAGCCATAATTAACCTAGATGATCCTCAAGAAACATTATTAGACCCATAGAACCATTTGTCATAGTATCTCATGCATAAAGTGACATAGACCACTTAATTAAAGAATTTAATTTAGGGTTTTAATGACGTGGGAAAATAGTAAAATTTCATATGGTCAATAGTACATATCATACTACCCTATGATAAATATTTATGGTCATGGTGACCAAAGGATTGGAAGTCCGACTATACGGGTGGTATTGGGTCATGGGTAGTGACTAGCACAGTTAGCCTAAACTACTAGGACCACAGGTGGATATGATTAACTATTGAGGTGAGAATTGCAATAGAGGAATAAGCCCTGATTGTTCTCCTATAGGTCACTACTGGATCATGAGGGGTGGAGAGCAAATCATAAGGACAGTGGTTAAAACGGAGATCGATGGAAGACCGTCGATTTCCCGGTAATTTCTTAAGACATTAGGTTTGTTCCAAAGTAACACCGAGTGCTGGGGGTGAATTATGGGTAGTCATCAACTAAAGTAAATATCCTTGAGAAAGGGATCTTTGGGCATAATCCCATCATAGTTCCTAGTGCCCCCGAGAACCCTTCACCGGGTATACCCTCGGCAGTCCTGGGATTAACCTTAAATCACTGAGTATAAAAACCCGTAGACAAGAGTAGTCTAATAAGTTAAGCAACATATCATCATTCTCACTCGAATTAGGTTGGAGGGCTTGTGGTAACATTCTCAGCCGTGTAGGGTTGGAGGTCTTATGGTAATATTCTCACCCATATAGGGTTGGAGGGATTCAGGACGGGTCGGTCCTGCGAGCTGGAGGCTTGGGTTGGAATATCTTGCATGTGCATAAACTTGTGGCGGGTCATGCGGTACTGGTCCAATCATCACACCGATGGCAGTACAGTGGCTCTGGCGAGGTGTGATGGTTTGAGGGGCCAGTGGGTTATTTTAAACTACGGTCTGGAGGACGATCCCCGAAAACGCACACTCGACCAAAAAGACTGGTGGGTAGCCATCAATTAGTACGCAGAGACTCTAGAGTGCACCTAGGATGTGTACAGAGGTGTATGGAAGGTCTGGGCTTGGTAGTGTGATACCCTCCTAGGAGTGGAGATGCCCGCTCCACTGCTGTCATAGCCACAACGGTAGTACCAGAGAGTGATGCTAGCTCCGAAAAGTGGGAAATAAAGGTCTGTGATCACAGAGTCATTGTGTGTGAGTTGCACTTGCATGACTTATAAATAACTGCATGCATTCATTCATATTAGGACATACGCTTCATGGATCCTTATCATATAAATTAGTATGGGCTCTTTTATATGATAAGTTAATTTTGGAAACTCTAACTTATATGTTAAAGAGACCTAAGGTTACGTGGCACTTGCCGTTGGCATAGATGAGGGTCTTCGGCGGTCTATGGTTTTAATTATCGTGACCCATGCCGGGAAGAGAAATTGCTCATTGATTGGTCGTCCAAAGGGACGGTGTTGAGTCGGCAGACTTAGACTGTGTTCACCGAGAATGTGCCCAGAGTGCACGGGGTGTATGGCCGTATGAGCCTACGTCTGTGATTAAATGAATATTGATATATTGCTCGCTTATGCTAATGAAATGCAGGGAAGGAGCATCGCCGCCACGAGTTGGGGGCGGGATCGTTATAATTTGGTCAGCATTGCTGACCGTTGCTTTTGTTTGCCACTGTGCGGTGGTTTTGTTGCTTGCAGGTGCTGCTAGATCAAGCGGTCAATAGCGGGCTAAAGCCCAAATTGCGAAGCCGGCCCTCAAAGGCCTAACTGGAGTGTTTACTGCTTTTATTCATGTATAACCGGCCTGCGTGCCGTGGTTTGTAAAACATGTAATATCAAGTAAATCATTTTGTAAGGCCTTAAGGTCTGTACTTGTGTATGTACAACATTCTTATTTGGTATTAGTGGACATTCATGCTTTTGTGCTGGGTTCTTTATTGCAACTTATTAAACTGCTTCCGCTAGAATGCTCTGTGTAGGACGTTATGATTGGTTGGATGGTTTCCATGAGTAACCACTCGGTCTGTCTGTGGTATATGGCGTCGGGCCCCGGCCGGACCTACTGCTATATGCTATGCGACGGGTAGGGGGTATTACAATTTGGTATCAGACTACTGGTTTTGGTCGGGCTTAAGATGAATTCTTGACCGAATTCTTTTTATGGGGTGGTGAGCACATGTGTGTGCGTCATCGTTATAACACTAAAAGAACCTATGAATGTCCACTTAGGAATGAAATACATGTGTTTGAGGAACCTATGTGTTCCTATAATTGCTGTTTGCAATTTTATTTGGTCGCTTAACGAGTTTTTGTACCACTATAGGTGACCAGAAGTGGTGCTGGGCCGTCGGAACGTCGAGTTCCTGAGGCTAGCAGTGCACCAGATGTTGCTCCTACAACACCTATATCGGTTGAGACCATACGATTGGTGGCCAAAGCAGTGTTGGCCATGATTAATATTCAGCCTGCAAGGTAAACACAGCAGCCCACTCCTGCGATGGAGCAGGAACCTCTTCCAGAGGTTGAGCCGAGGAGAGTGGAACAGGTGGTAGTGGAGCCGGTGGTGCCAAGGAGGGCAGCCGAGAGACAGCTCAAGCATGTCATGAGCTTTAATCCTCCGGTATTCTCGGGGTTGGGGACCCCATATCAAGCTGAAGATTGGCTCTCCAGGGTGAAGAGAGTCATGACAACAACGGAGATGGAGGAGTGGCAAATGACCACCATCGCTACGTTCCTTCTGGACGGTGAAGCAAGAATGTGGTGGGAAGGATTGGAGCTGCACCTATTGAGAGGTAGGCAACTTGTTGATGTCTCGATGGCGGAGTTCTCGAGATTGTTCTTGGCTAGATACCTCGCTTCGGCGCAGAGGATAGCGTTGGAGAACGAGTTCCTGAAGTTGTTTCAGGGTGAGAAGAGCGTGGATGAATATCTCCATGAGTTTACTCGTTTATGTCGATATGCTAGCTCCACCATCGCGGATGAGGAGCGCAAGACGAATCGATTCTACAAAGGCTTGAGAGATGAGTTGAGGTTACTACTCTCGGGGCCGATGATGCAGGGTTTCTTGACCTTGGTTAACACGGCCCGGTCCTTGGAGAAGGACATGAAGAATGTTCAAGCGAAAAAGAACGTTGGTGAGAATAAATCTGGGTTCAAAGTGCTGACTACTTCAAAGTCTGGCTATCAACGATTCTTCAAGAAGCATAAGACTTCGGGTCTAGCTCCTTCTGGTGCTTCTGGGCGACTACGAGTCGGACCCCGGGCGCGTGTTTTACTTGTGGAAAGCCGGGGCACTTTGCCCGCGACTGTTGGAGCGGACGTCCCAAGTCCGAAAGAAAGCCGGGAGCAACTTATGAAGAAAAGGGCAAGGCGGTGGAGTCAACCGCGTCCCATTATAATCCGGCCCAACCAAGGGTGTATAATCTTGGCCAACAGGAGGCCATCAAACAGGTGTATGTGGTGACAGGTACGGTTTAATTTATAGCAAGTTAATTTCTTTAAATACTTGTTATGCACATGTTACCTAACCACTGCTTGTTTAGGATTTGTTTTGATTTGTTAAAATCCGGCAAGAGCACTCTTCGATACGGGAGCTTCACACTCCTTGTCCGAAGGATTTATATCACGCATCGGAGTACCTTCTTCGATGGCGAAGGATAAGTTGGATGTGTTGTTGCCCAATGGGTGTTCGATGCGCGCGGATAGGATCTGCGATGTTAAGATTCATATTGGGAATCATGAGTTCGATCTGCAAGCGTCGTTACTTCCGTTTGTGGAGTTCGACGTTATATTTGGCATGGACTGGCTCTCGGAGCAGCAAGCCTATATCGATTGCGGTCGCAAGGAAGTCAAGCTGGGAGCAAGTCGTGAGATGACTTTTATGGGCTTAAAGGGGTCGAGCAAGACGTTAATGTCTGCTCTTCAGGTGGTGAAGGCGGTTCGTGCCGGTGCAGAACTGTTCTTTACACTAGTGGAGGTTTCGAAGCCAAAACCCGCATTGGATAGTATTTCAGTGGTATCGGAATACCCTGATGTGTTCCCCGCAGATCTTCCTAGAGCCCCGCCTCAGCAGGAGATAGATTTTACGATATTGCTCGTACCAGGTGCAAAGCCTGTGTCATGCTCTCCATATCGGCTAGCGCCTAAGGAAATGGCGGAGCTGAAGGTTCAACTGCAAGAGTTGTTGGAGCAAGGGTATGTTCGCCCAAGTTCTTCGCCTTGGAGCGTGCCGGTCCTCTTTATTAAGAAAAAGGACGGAAGCTTGAGGCTATGTATTGATTATCAGGAGCTCAACAAGTTGACGGAGAAGAACAAGTACCCGATCCCCCGGATTGATGATCTTTTTGATCAGTTGGTCAGGTCGACGGTGTACTCGAAGTTGGATCTCAAGTCTGGGTACTATCAGCTGCGAATAAGGGGGAGTGATATCCCGAAGACAGCATTTAGTACGAGATACGGGCATTATGTGTTTACGGTCATGCCGTTTGGGTTGACTAATGCGCCGTCAGTGTTCATGGATTTGATGAACAGGACTTTCAGGGAGTACTTGGACCATTTTGTGATCGTCTTCATCGACGATATTTTGGTGTACTCGCAAAGTGAGGAAGATCACTTCAAGCATCTTCATCTAGTTTTGGAGATGCTAAGGAGGAATCAACTGTATGCCAAGTTCTCGAAGTTCGAGTTTTGGTTATCCTAAGTGGCGTTCCTCGGTCATATAGTGAGTGGAGAGGGTATTACTGTGTATCCGGCGAAGATTATTGCGATACGGGAGTGGCCTGAGCTTGCTACGGTAGTGGAAGTCCGGAGCTTTCTGGGGCTTGCCGGCTATTATAGGCGCTTCGTAGAGAACTTCTCGCGGATAGCGTTACCTCTCACTACTTTGACGAGGAAGGAGCAGAAGTTCATTTGGACGCCGGAGTGCATGCGAGCTTTTGTGGAGTTGAAGTGTCGGTTGACCACGACGCCTGTGCTGAGTTCGCCATGTGGGACCTAAGGCTATGAGATTTATAGTGATGCTTCGGGCAGCGGTTTGGGTTGAGTGCTACTGCAACACAGAAGTGTAATAGCTTATGGCTCGAGACAGCTGAAAGTGCACGAGAGGAACTATCCGGTCCATGACTTGGAGTTAGCGGCCGTGATTTTTGTCTTGAATCTGTGGATGCATTATTTGTACGGTGTGAAGATTGATATCTACACCGATCATAAGAACCTGAAGTATCTGATTGATCAGAAAGATCTGAATATGCGGCAGCGTAGATTGATGGAGTCCTTGGGAGACTATACATTCAAGATCCACCACGTGCCTGGTAAAGGGAATGCGGTTGCGGACGCATTGAGTCGCCGGGCCCCAGCTCAAGCCAATTGGCTATCGGTGCATGATGAGCGGTTGGTTCGGGAGTTGGAGGCGTTGGAGATTGTTTGTGTGGATAGGCAATCAAGTGCTGAAGCAGTACTGAATTGGACTGAAGTCCAATATGACCTGGCTGATTGGATTCGGCAGGCTTTGGATTTGGATGTCCATATGAAGCAGTTCATGATAGAGGCTCTGGATGGGTCAAATTCCCAATTCGTGGTGGAGGACGGATTGCTTTGGAGAGACAGTCGTTTGTGCGTCCCAAGTGTGGGCAATTTGCTGGTGGAATTGTTGTACGAGACACACCATACCAAGTACTCAATTCACCCTGGGAGCACGAAGATGTACCACGATGTAAAGAAACTGTTTTGGTGGCCGGGTTTGAAAAAGAATGTGGCGCTCTACGTAGCGAAGTGCCAAACTTGCGCCTTGGTGAAGGCGGAGTGCCAAAAGCCGGGAGGATTTCTTAAGTCCTTGCCTATTCCGGAGTGGAAATTCGACGACATATCTATGGACTTTGTGCACGGTTTGCCAAGGTCGCAAAAGGGGAACAACGCCATTTGGGTGGTCGTGGATCGGTTAACGAAGGTGTCACATTTCATTCCGCATAGGAAGGAAGATCCGATGGAGAAGTTGGCAAAACTATATGCGGATAACATAGTACAACTTCATGGTGTGTACTGCAGCATCGTGAGTGACCGAGATGGGCGGTTCACGTCCAACGATTGGAGGCTAGTGCAGTAAATGTTGGGAACAAAATTAAAATTCAGCACAGCCTTTCATCCGCAAACGGATGGGCAGACCGAGAGGGTCAATAGAACTATGGAAGACATGCTTCGCATGTGTTTCTTGGATTTTGGAAAGCAATGGGAAGACCATCTTTATTTGGTGGAGTTCGCATACAACAATAGCTACCAAGTGAGTATTCAAATGGCGCCCTTCGAGGCCTTATATGATAGAAGATGTCGCACGCCGTTGTCTTGGTTAGAAACGGGTGAGTCAAAGTTGTATAAGTGATTGGAAGTGGAGGATGCTACTTCGTTGGTGCGTACCATTCGGGAGAGGTTGCTTATCGCTTAGGACCGGCAAGCGAAGTACTATAATGCCAAGCACAGGAACGTGGAGTTTGCTGTGGACGACTATGTGTACTTAAAGATCAAGCCGTTCAAGGGTATCTCGCGGGTGCGGCGATTGGAAAAGTTAAGCCCGAGGTACCTTGGGCCGTTTGAGGTTCTGGAGCGAGTTGGTGAAGCGGCCTATCGGTTGAAGCATTCAGTGGAGCTTGGTGGATTACATGATGTATTCCATATTTCGGTGCTTCGGAAGGCGGTGCAAGAGCCTACGCAAGTGATCGCGGTTGATCAAGTGCCGGTGGATAGTGGGCTGACGACAAAAGTCAATCCCGTGCGGATTGAAGACTCGAAGGTCAAGCGGCTACGCAATAAAGAGATCAGGATGGTCAAGGTTCGATGGGACAATTGCGGTCGTGAGGAGCTCTCTTGGGAACGAGAGCAGACTATGCTTGACGAGTATCCAGAGTTGTTCCGCTCAGGTACAAATTTTGGTTTTGTACATGTCTTTCCTTTATATAATTTCGTGGATGAAATTCTTTTAAGAGGGGGAGAGTTGTAACACCTCGAAACTCAAAAGAGCGACGAGGGACATTTTGGGCCAGTTTTGGGTTCTGGCAGGAGACACACGGCCTGGGACACGGGCGTGTCCCAGGGTGTGTTAGGCTTGTGTCGACACTTAGCCCACGAAGTCGACATTTTGCACTCGACGTTGTGTCGAGACAGGGCACACGGCCTGAGACACAGGCGTGTCTCAGGGCGAGTCGAGCCCGTGTCGACACTCAGCCCGCGAAGTGGACATTTTACGCTCGACGAAGTGTCGAGACATGTCACATGGCCTGAGACACGCGCGTGTCTCAGGGCATGTCGAACCCGTGTCGACACTCGTCCCGGGGAGTCCACGAAATTTGCTCGACCAAGTGTCGAGATAAGGCACACGGCCTAGGACACGGGCGTGTCCAAGGCCGTGTCGTGAGGTCGACAAACTTCGCTCGACGAAGTGTCGAGACCGTGAACACGACCTGGAGCCCAGGCGTGTTCGAGTGGACACGGCTCAGGACACGGGCATGTCCAAGAACCCGTGTTGTTCTCGGGTTGTTTTCGGGATAAATCGTTGGGGGCACACAGCCAACCACACGGCCGTGTTCGTTGGAACACGGGCGTGTCAGATCGAACACGAGCATGTTCGATACCCGTATGTTGTTCCAGTCACGTCGATTTTGACGGCGAATGGGGGACACGGCCCTGGACACGGGCGTGTGCCAGGCCGTGTTCGGTCCAGATTGTACATTTCAGGCCCGAATCAAAGCCGTTCGTTTCTTTAATTGGTGATCCAACGGCTGGGGGTTGTTCCCGATGGTATATACCCGGGATTGGACCTTTGAAACCCTCCCTTTTACTTGAGTGGTTATCTTTCTAAAGTATAGAGAGAGAGGAGAGCCAAGGAAGGAAGAAGAAGCTAGATCCAGCCATTGGAGGAGCTTCGAAGCTCCAAATCGCGAGTCGACTCCGGATCCACGGAGGCGAAGAGAGTGCGGTGCTTTTCATCCGCTTACTTTTCCATGGCGCCAAAGAAGAATGCTAGGGTAACGATTCTCTTCTTGAGCATGTGTACCTCTCCTTCTTTGCATAGGAAGCCCACTCTCGCGAGTTTGCGGTGAGTTGGAGGCGTTCCTTCGGGTAGATATGTAAAGTCCCCGTTGTGTAGAGTCCGTAAGCGAGAACAGACATAGGCATGATGTGTGAAGCCTATCCGGACATGTTGGTCTGGATCGGTGATGTTGCATTGCATAAATGTCGGAGAAGACTCTGTGCGATTGATTGTTTTTTGGGTTTTCTACGTGGTAGATTACAACAGGGAACCTTTGGGATTAACCCAAAGGTGCACCCAGAAAACTGGGCGGATGCGTGATCTTGCCAACTTGGTGGACTGAGAGCCAACTTGAACATAACCGAGTTATTTGAATTGTGATGGAAACGGGACTCGGGAGAAGTTTGACCAGCGCATATGGTTTAAATTACCGTTGCGATGTGAGCACGGGTCAGATGGAACCCTACCCGTTCTATGTCGTTCGGGTTAAAGAGACCTAAGGTTACGTGGCACTTGCCGTTGGCATAGATGAGGGTCTTCGGTGGTCTATGGTTTTAATTACCGTGACCCATGCCGGGAAGACAAATTGCTCATTGATTGGCCGTCCAAAGGGACGGTGGTGAGTCGGCAGACTTAGACTGTGTTCACCGAGAATGTGCCCTGAGTGCACGGGGTGTATGGCCGTATGAGCCTACGCCTGTGATGAAATGAATATTGATATATTGCTCGCTTATGCTAATGAAATGCAGGGAAGGAGCATCGCCGCCCCGAGTTAGGGGCGGTATCGTTATAATTTGGTCAGCATTGCTGACCGTTGCTTTTGTTTGCCACCCTGCGGTGGTTTTGTTTCTTGCAGGTGCTGCTGGACCAAGCGGTCAATAGCGGGCTAAAGCCCAAATTGCGAAGCCGGCCCTCGAAGGCCTAACAGGATTGTTTACTGCTTTTATTCATGTATGACCGGCCTGCGTGCCGTGGTTTGTAAAACATGTAATATCAAGTAAACCATTTTGTAAGGCCTTATGGCATGTACTTGTGTATGTACAACATTACTATTTGGTATTAGTGGACATTCATGCTTTTGTGCTGGGTTCTTTATTGCAACTTATTAAACTGCTTCTGCTATAATGCTCTGTGTAGGACGTTATGATTGGTTGGATGGTTTCCATGAGTAGCCACCCGGTCTATCTATGGTATATGGCGTCGGGCCCCGGCCGGACCTACTGCTATATACTATGCGACGGATATGAGGTGTTACAGTGGAGGTGTAGGCACCGCAGCTGGTGCCGTACTTTCATCAGAATGCTGGGGCTATGACTGCCCAGCTCCACTCCGTGTCACCTAAAGGTGGACAAGACACACACATTAGCGGCCTTACACAAGAAAACAACAAAAAATAGGAACACGCGGGTTCCTTAAACACATAAATTTGTATTCCTATCATGGACATTCAGGAGTTCAATCGTATAACTTGGTTTGTACAGACACGTGCACGCCAGCCGACAAAAGAAGTCGACCACGACTTCGAGAGGAAAAGACCGAGTCAGCTGATACCAAAAATGTAATAACCCCATCCGTTCATATGGTATATACTAGAAGGTCCGGCGGGGGCCCCGCAGCATATATCACAAAACAGACGGAAAAGTTACGGGATGATACCAGAGTAGTGCAGCGCACCTTAACACATTGCATTCTAGTGGAAGCCTATACTAATACTTGAACTCCACACTTGAATGTCCAACAGATAAAACAACTCAACATTGTATATCTATAATAGGAATGTCTTACAACAACACGAAAGTTGGCCTTATGGCCTTACATGTCTTTCAAACAGTGGCCAAAACATTGGCGCGCAGGCCGACCACAATAAAAGAAAACACAACATCATTCCAAATAGCCTTCAAGGGCTAGCAGCAGCAGCAGAGACATCAACTTTATGCATCCCACTTGGCTCTCCAGCACCTGTACAGGGACAATCCACCCAACGGTGGCAAACAGAAGCAACGGTCAACGTTCAGCTGACCCAATTATAACGACCCAACCCCTTTTCCTGGGGCAGCGGTATTCTTCCCTGCAGGCATAACATTCACAAGCATGTATATAATTCATACAAATGTGCTTCTCACGCACACACATGCCATCACAACCGTCAGCCACCCGACCCGACGATCCGTGCACTCAGGGCACATTCTTGGTGTACCGGCGAACCAGTTTCCCACCACTGTATCAGGGCCACAACCCAACGACAACTCTCTTGAGCATTTACTCCATGGTGTGTAGCCGGAGTTCTAGTCTTAAAACACCGGGATGGCCCGTAGCCCCCCATTGTGTCATGGCACGCAGGCCTAAGACTCTCGCTATGCGCTCCAACAGACCGCACCTTCTGGTCCACGTCGGACGGCATAACGCAGGTCGGATCCTCCACCCCCCGTTGCTCAAATCGCTTTGCCTTCACCGAGTACGGCGTACTCGCGGCTTAATCAAAGGCGCGGGTCGGTCTCACTAATCCTATTCTTGGCATTCAAGCCTGGGTATTTATTACACCCATTCATCTTACAACATCAGTGGGTCTTTCCTGGGCACACCAGTATTTCTTGTTACTCGTTCACAGGTACGACACCGCAAGATCACAAATGTCAGGGGTCTTTCCTGGGCACACCGGTACTTCCTGCTACTCTCTTCACAGGCACCACCTACGACATCAAGCATCACAAAGGGCCTTTCCTGGTCACACCAGTACTTCCTGTTACTCATTCACAGGTACGCTCTAATAGCACAAGCATAACACGGATATTTTCCTAGACTACCACTCCAGTACTTCCTGCTACTACCCTTCACAGGCATAACCCGTTGACTCCTTAAACTACAGGTTTATCACAGAGTCTTCTCCGGTTCGTATGCAACATCACCAATCCAGACCAACATGTCCAGATGGGCTTCACACAACATGCCTATTCTGTACTCCATTTCCGGATCTATATGCCAACAAAAGGGAATTCCATGAATCACCCAAAAGACTCCCAAACTCAGCCACCTCTTGGTGGGGGAATCACACACATATTGCAAAAAGGAAGCCTTCACATTGCTAGGAAGAAAGTCATTACCCTTGAAGCCCGCTTTGGTTCCATGAAGTTCCTAGCTGGCTAGAAAGATCGTTTCCTCCGCAAAATTGGCCTCGGATCACCGCTGGACACTCACCAGCTCCACCACTGAATAGCCCCTCTTCTTCTTCTCCGTCTTCCTTTCCCTTTCTCTCTCTAAACTTTTAGAAAGATAAAGGCAAAAACAGAATGAGAATACGTTCTCTATTTTCGGCCATAAGGAAGCAGGAAAGAAGTTCAGCCCTTGGATCCAAGCTGAGAAAAATGGACGGCTACGAAAATTCTTGAAAACCGATTTTCGCGTCCGACACACCGTATGACACGCCGTGTCACAGGCCGTGTCGCTAAGCGGTGCCCAACCCGCCTTATCCCAAAATAGGTCACCGCCACGGGACACGCCCCGTGTCATCCAAGTCACGCCCGTGACACAAATCTGCGCTCGACGATCTGCGTTCGACGATTAGGCAGCGATCGTCGAGCTCACCAACGATCGTCGAGCCTGCCAGCGATCGTCAAACAGTGCGTTCGACGATTTCCGTTCGACTATCAGCGCGTTCAACAATATCCATTCGACGATTTGGCAGCGATCGTCGAATTGGCCTAGCGCTCGACGATTGGCCCACCGTTCGACGATCTCTATTCGACGATTCCACGCGTTTGATGATTTCCCCAGTGTTTGACGATTTCCATTCGACGATTTGCCAGCCCATGAAGCCTTTGCGAAATCATCGAGCTCAATTCGTTGAACACAACATTCATCGACCTAACGCCGAACCTGAGCGGGACACGCCCTGGGACACGCCCGTGTCCCAAGCCGTGTCACCTAAAATTTTGCCTGATGAAAAGTTTGGGCTGTTACAACTTCTCCTGCCCTTTCTTGTGGCTTCAGCCTTCAAAACAACTGACTTCTCTCTGTATTTGGACTTATTGCTTTTCTCCTCCTCCTTTCTGGCAGTGAGCTGCATCTCATAGGATAATAGTTTTCCAAATAAGGTTGGTGGACGTGTATTTGCAAGCCTGGCTACCTCTCTGATGGCACATATTTTAGTATCCCAATCCTTGGTTAAAGATCTGAGAAACTTGTCATTTAATTCATAAGTGCTAAAAACTCTTCCATATGTCATTAGCTCATTAACAATTCTAAAAAATTTCTTATAGCATTCAGCTATGATATCTGTCTTAGATTGTCTAAAGCTTTCATACTCTTGATTTAACATAGACTTTCTATCCTCTCTCACTTCTTCTATCCACTCCATGTAGGCAATCAAGGTGTCCCACATCTCCTTGGAGATTTTTCAATGGACCAGATTCTGAAATGTAGAGTCATCTATGGAACTAACAATTATGTTTTGTGGCCTCTTGTCTAAGGTTGCCAGAATGATCTCTTCCTTAGTCATTTCTGAATACTTTTTGGTGTCTCGAGGTTAGCATCAAGAGCTATTATGTTCATAGGAATAAATGGCCCTTTTAGCATTGTGATGTAAATTCTTGGATCAGATGCTTCTATGAACAATCTGACCCTTTCTTTCCATATGCCAAAATTTTCTTTCCTACAGATAGGAAGTTTCATAGATCCAACTTCCTTCTGATTCTCACTTGAACCCATTCTGTCTAACTGATGACTGTCTTATAGATCAACTCAGACTGTTAAGCCTAATCATGAGCAACCTAGCTCTGATACCACTTGAAAGAATTGGATTCAAGATGTCCTAAGCACCTAGAGGGGGGGGGGGGTGAATAGGTTCAATTCTTTTTCTCAGGCAGATAATGTAAATTACTTGTTAGAAAGCCTTGACAATATCAATCACAGAATAAATTATAGAAAACATAGGCAACACAACATATACACAGATTTATAGTGGTTCCCCAAGTGATGAGTACATCCACTTTCCCCCTTCGCCTATCTAGCAGTATAGTAAATTCGGCCTAACTCCCTTCTTCCTTTTCAAATCCTCAGATTTTTCAACTCAAAACCCAGAATGGTTCCTTCAACTCAGACTTCAGCAAGTCCTACAACTCAGATCCTCTCAGAGAATCCTACCTCAGAGTGAGTCCACACTCCTACAACGCAGGCAATCAAGCCCTACCTCAGCCTCTTCAACAAGCCTACAACTCAGAGAAATTAATCCCCTACCTCAGGCACAGAGCCCTACTGTCACAACCCGTATTTTCTCAACGATAAAATCGTATCAGAGCAAGAGAAAACACGTGCCGTGATGCCACGTCGTGTAGCGGGTAACTGCACACGCCCAGCCAAAACTCCAGACCTTTGATTTTAAGGAAAATCGTTGATTATTTAAGGAAACTAGTTAGGTTGAAAGGCCGTATCCCTCGGCACGGTGGATCAGCTAGTCCACAAATAAAAAGTATATTTATACGCAGCAGAAAATACTTTGGTTCAATTCAATTAACACTCTAATTGAGCATAAGTGTCCCCGAGGGACGACTCATGGTACGCTCGACTCTAAAGTGAATATAATATATATATGAAAGATAGTCTTTTTACGCTAAGGAAATATAGTGTCTTTGTTTTATAAATATGTTATGCATGATGTACATATAATAATGCTTTTAGGGTTTAAAATATCTAACATGCAACCTAGCATAAATCATTCCCAGAAGCAAGTAAACAACCACAAATAGGCAAAAACAGCAGTTTAAGTTCATACCCAGCATCGCAAGAAGCCACCAGTGGGCGCCAACAACCTGACACGAACCCACTGGTGAGAATGTATGTCTATACAGAAAGGTAAAGAACTACCTCACAAAATCGGGGTTCGACTATCTCAACTACCCGAGAGGCCACCAACAAGCCCTTCCAAAAGAACTAGCCGCAGAACCGGCTACAACCTGGACCTGAGGCATTCAAGAAAATAACACCTCAGCAAGAAGATAAACAAAAAGTAAATAGAGCATTAGATTAATGAGCAAACAAAAGAAAGGGTTTACCAACCCGGCAACAAACTGCAATAAGCAAAAGAAAGGGCATGACAGTAAGAAAAGAGTACTGTCTAAAGCACAGCAAAGCACACCAAGTGCGAGCAATAAAATCAGCATGCCCTACAAAGAGTCTGCAACAGCAACAAGACATATACATATATGCCAAAAGAAAGAGAAAACATAAATAGGAAAGGGACTAACAGTCCTAACACGTGGGTGAGTGGCAGTGGTCAAAACATGGATCTGAATACGTAACCAAAACCAGATCCAAAAAGGGCTAAGGGGTCAAACAGTGGCAGTACTAGGGACCCACACACGCCAACCCAAACCGGGGAAAAAGGCGGTGGCCACATCTCACCACATAAAACCACCCCTCCAGAGGCCACCAAAATAACACCACCTGCCACAACCCAAGAGTCAGCAAGCAAAAAATTAGCCGAACACCCAATACCACCCCCTAGAGAAAGGGAAAAGTCACACTAACAATCCTAAGGAAACACACGAATCCAAGACAGAATTGTCGAACCACTCGATGCGGCGTTGAGTAATCTCCGCTTACTTGACGCCGAAAATACTGAGCCGCAAATCCTACGCTAGGAGACGGCGTTGAGTGAACTCGGCTCACTCGACGCTGTCAGCGCTTTCCACTTAGGGTAAACGTAAGTTTTAGTCAAACCGCAGCCTAAACTCTCTCAACGCGCGAAAACAAGGAGTTGGAAATTTAATCCCAACCCTCCGTTCCATCCTAACTACTCGAGGCTACCGCAACTAAACCTAAATTGTAACTAACCACAGCCTCACCATAACTCTAGCTACCCAATGTACACCAAGACCTCAGACAATGAGAGAACATTGATTTAAATTTAAAAAGAACAATGAAACAGCCCATGGATGAAATGAAGGAAGAAGGCATCCTATTGTTCTAATTTCTAAGGAGGAAAGAAAATAATGAAAACAGAAGTATTGCACAGGAAAAAGAGAACAGAGCAAGTGTTAGAATAATTTGGCAAGGGCAAGGGAGCCACTTGCCTCTACCTCCAGGAAAAACAACAGCTAACACCCAAGTTTGGCACCGGCGGCAAGATCGGCCACCTAGAAGACCAAAACTGAAACTTGAGGAAAAGAAAAGAAATCAGATATTCTAGAATCAACCCTAAATCAAGAAAAACTTACATGGAAGGGAAGATCTAGACGAGAGCAAGCCAAATCCGCTATCACACGAGAAAAACGGGCTCTAACCCTCCCGAAAGCGCCAGCCAAAACAACCACCGCCTCCTCTCAAAACCCTTCCGCTGGAAGCTCTCCAGACTCGGGAACGATGGAAATGAGGAGGAAAAACGGTTCACGGCAACAAAAGATGATCTCAGGAGAACAATTACGGAACACGCCCAAGACACGCCCGTGACACGGCCCGACACGCCCGTGTCACGAGGCGTGTACTTACTCGACGAACGTCGATCTACACTCGACGAAAACACGGGACACGCCCCAGACACGCCCGTGTCACGGGGCGTGTACTCACACACCTACCCACTCGACGACCGTCGATCTCAGCTCGACGAAATAGGTGACACGCCCTATGAAACGCCCGTGTCACAGGCCGTGTACCAACTCAAACACCACTCGACGATCATGGAGCGCCGATCGTCGAACGGAGAGACACGCCCCGTGTCATGCCCGTATCCGATACGACACGCCCGTGACACGGCCGTGTTCTCACTAAAACTCCGCCTGATGACCATCGAGCGCAGCTCGACGAAGGGGGACACGCCCTGTGACACGCCCTGTGACACGCCCGTGTCACAGGCCGTGTTCCTACAAAAACCCCGTCGACCAAAAATTCATCGACCAGCGAAACGGGAGCTCTACCCGAGCGATTTCTACATCCTGATTCCTCCATAAAACCTTAACATAATAATAGTCTTCTTCCACAGCGCACGAACCTAAGAATCCAGAATGCGGACAGGCAACTCCACATAAGAAAGATTCGGCTCCAACTGAGGCACAAAATCCAAAACCTGCCTGTCATTCATTACATATTTCCACAGCTGACTGACGTGGAAGACATCATGCACGCCAGGGAAATTTACGGGCAAAGCCAGCCTATAAGCTGATATCCCAATCTGCTCAACAATCGGAAACGACCCCACGTACCTCGGGTCCAACTTCCTGTCCTTGCCAAACCGCTTGACTCCGATCAACGGGGAGACCTTTAAGAACACTGAGTCCCCCACCACAAATTCCAAGTCCGATCTATGCCGATTGGCGTTTTCCTCATATCTCTCCTAGGCTATCCGAAGCTTTTCCCGTATAAGCTTCACAACGGTTTCCATCTCCTCGAGCGCTTCTGGACCCAACAAAGGTCTCTCGCCAACCTCAGCCCAAAACAAGGGAGTCCTGCAGCGCCTCCCGTACAAAGCTTCAAAAGGAGCCATTTGCAAGCTTTCTTGATAACTGTTGTTATATGCAAATTCCATAAGACACAAGCGCTCATCCCACGCTCCTCCGTGGTCCAGAATATAGTATCGGATCATATCTTCAATAATCTGATTTACTCGCTCCGTCTGACCATTGGTCTGCAGATGATAAGTCGTGGAATATCTCAAATCTGTACCCAACCCTTCTTGAAGGCTCTTCCAAAAACGAGACGTAAACCTGGAGTCTCGATCTGATATGATACTCACGGGTACACCATGCAATCTAATAACCTCATCCAGATATAGCTCGGCTATCTTCCTCATCGGATAATCGATCTTAAATGGTACGAAGTGAGCACACTTCGTCAATCTGTCTACGATCACCCAAACTGAATCATGCCCTTTAGGAGATCTCGGTAAGCCTGTAATGAAATCCATCGAGATACTCTCCCACTTCCACATCGGAATCTCCAAGGGAGTCAGCTTGCCACCAGGCCTCCCATGGTCGGCTTTCACTCGCCTGCAGGTGAAACACTCTGAAACAAATTTGGCTATGTCCTTCTTCATCCCATACCACCAGGCAATCTGCTTTAAATCATGATACATCTTGGTAGACCCTGGATGGTAGGTAACACTAGATCCGTGGGCTTCTCTGCACACCATATCCCGGATATCTCCAACTGCGGGGATGCAAAACCTGCCACGATACTTCAAGGTACCTGCATCATCTACAGAGAAATCTGGTAGTTCACCTTTTTCAGCTTGAAGATACAAATGCAGAAGATCGGGATCATCCTTCTGATGCAGTCTCGTAAGCACAATCCACGAAGGTTCTGCCACTACCAAGCTACTCTGCGAATCGCAGCTTCCCACAAAAATGTCCATCAAAAGAAACTCTTCCACTAGACGCTCGGCGGAGAGATTGAAAATCTTACCTGACTTCCGACTCAGGGCATCGGCCATCACATTCGCTTTACCCGGATGGTACTGGAATTCAACATCATAGTCGGCCACGTACTCCAACCACCGCCGCTGGCGCAGATTCAATTCTTTCTCAGTGAAGACATATTTCAGACTCTTATGATCCGTGAAAATCTTGCACTGCGCGCCGTATAGCAAATGCCTCCACAATTTCAACTCATAGATCACAGCTGCAAACTCCAGGTCATGCGTAGGGTAATTCCTCTCGTGAGTCTTTAGCTTCCTCGACCCGTACGAAATCACCTTCCCGCCCTGCATCAATACGTAGCCTAGTACGACATGCGACACATCCACATATATATCATACTCACTATCTTCAGTAGGAAAGGACAAAATTGGAGCTGAACATAACCTTCTTTTTAGTTCCTCAAAAGCCTCCTCACATTTGCCATCCCATATGAAGGCTATATTCTTCTCCGTCAACCTAGTCAATGGCGCAGACAAGGTAGAGAATCCCCCTACAAATCTTCTATAATATCCAGCCAAGCCCAAGAAGCTTCTGATCTCTTTGGGAGTAACAGGCCTCGCCCATTCCATAACAACAGTGATCTTTTCTGGGTCCACCGATATTCCCTCCTTATTCACCACGTGGCCGAGAAAAGAAACTTGAGGCAACCAAAATTCGCATTTGCTCAGCTTGGCGTATAGCTTATGGTCTCTCAGAGTCGCCAAGATCAGTCGCAAATGTCGATCATGCTCCTCCGCATCTCTAGAGTACACCAAAACATTGTCTATAAAGACAATCACAAACTTATCTAGGAAATCCTTGAAAACCCTGTTCATCAGATCCATGAAAGCCGAGGGCGCATTCGTCAAACCAAATGACATAACCAAAAACTCAAAATGCCCATGAGGAGAGCGGAACGCCGTCCGCGGAACATCTGACTCCCGAATCCTCAACTGGTGATAGCCCGAACGAAGATCTATCTTGGAAAACACGGCACTACCACGTAGTTGGTCAAACAAATCGTCAATTCGAGGAAAAGGGTACATGTTCTTAATAGTAACCTTGTCCAGCTCTCTATAGTCGATGCATAGCCTCATCGACCCATCTTTCTTTTTAACGAACAGCACTGGTGCACCCCAAGGTGAAGAACTCGGGCTTATGAAACCTTTTGCCAACATCTCATCCAGCTGAATTCGCAACTCTTCCAGCTCTCGCGGGGCCATCCGGTACGGCGCCTTTGCAATAGGACGCGTGCCTAGCTCCAAATCTATAACAAACTCGACATCTCGATCGGGTGGAAGACCGAGAAGATCATCAGGAAACACATCAGAGAAGTCACATACCATAGGAATCTCTTCCAAACGCGGCACCCTAACAACTGTCCCTACCAGAGAGACCACACAGGCAAAACAGCCAGAATCAAGCAACTTCCGAGCACGCACCGTAGAAATGACTGGAGACTCCTGGAGATAATACCAATAAACGCTCCCTGGCTGACCGTTGTCTTTGACGAAGTCCAAGCGCTTACCCTTGCAATGGATCACAACATCGTACCTTGACAACCAGTCCATGCCCAAGATAACATCGAAGTCCTCCAGGTCAATCACCTTCAGATCTGCCTTGGCTAGAAAATCCCCCAACAAAATCGGACAATCAAGGACACCCAGGTCCGTAACCACAGAGTCACCGGAAGGGAACTTAACGCAAAAGGCACTACCAACACGATCTAGGCCCAAACTGAATCTCTCCACAAAGGCTCTAGCCACAAACGAGTGGGTAGCGCCTGAATCGAAGAGAACGCGCGCCCAGCGGTTCTTTACCTTAAATCGTCCTACAAATAGCGCACGCATCTAAGGCAACAAATGCAAAAACAAAACTACAACCAAAAAGGAAACATAACGAAACGACTGGGGAGGAGTCGAACCTGAAATAACCTGGGTCGAAGTCTGCGCTTCGTCTGCCGAAAGCACATTCAGCTTCCCCTTTCCTCTATCCAATTGCTGAGACGGTGGCAAAGCCTGGAGGGGAACTGGCTGCAGAGCAGGCTGGAACTGCGGGCACTTTGTCTTGAGATGGCCCTTCTGGCCACACTGAAAACAAACCTTATCTTTTAACCAGCAACGGGCAGCCTCATGCCCCTTCCTTCCACATAAGGAACATACCAAGTCTCCTCTGGGAGCACCCTGAATCGCATGCACCTGTTCCTTCTTCTGCGCTCCCAACCTTTTGAAACACTTCTCAAAGGGGTGGCCTGGCCGACCACAGAAACTACAAACCTCCTTGTTCCTCTTTCTCGAGGCAGCATCAGGTTCCTGAGGGCTCTTCCCTCCAACAGACTTCCGCTTATCCTTCCTCAACTGCTGGCCTCTATTCTTGGCATTCTCAATGGCCTCAACTCTCAAGGCAGCTTCAACCACGCTGGCATAACTAACTGCTCCGTAGGCATTTGCTAACTGCTGAATGTCGCTTCTGAGTCCACCAAGGAATCGCTTAACTCGGTCTGCTTCAACACTCACCAGACCAGGGGCAAACCGACTCAACTTACTAAACTCAATCTCAAACTCACTAACCGTTAGTTTCCACTGCTCAAATGGAGAAAGTCATTCATCAGCCGGTCCCTCTCGACTGAAGGCAGAAATTTACTCAACAGCATCACCTTAAATGACTCCCAAGAGCATCCAGCCACCAAGCTTTCTTTCTCCCTCAGCCACCAATTCTTTGCTAAGCCCTTGAGCTGGTAGGCAGCGAGCATCACTCTCTGATCGTCCGTAATCCCAGAGTAAGAGAACATCTCCTCAATGGTAACCAACCAGTCATCCAAAATAATAAAATCTGCTTGCCCATCATAAGTAGGGGGTCTCAGCCGCTGAAACTGGGATATAAACGCCATCTCCGGGGGCACCACAACCACGGGCACAGGAGGAGCAGGAGGGAAGGAACCGCTACCCCCTCAGCGGGGTCCGGAACCCTCGGAGCCTGTCCCGCCACCACTTCCACAAGGGACTGAATCTGAGCCTGCATAGCCACCACCTGTCTCGATAAGGCCTCATTGCTCTGCCGCAGGTTTTCTACCAATGCCTCGCTCTGCGCTCCTGACGTCTCAGACTCGGATTGGGGGGTCGATCTCGTCGCAGGACGTCTCGCCATCCTATAATCGCACAAGCTTTAGACAAAACCTAGCACTACAGCTAGAACAAAACTACCCGGTACAAACAAACACACTTAAATATGAACTTCAACTGCAAAACTTGCTCTGGGAGTTATTTTTACCATGATGATGTTATGCTTAACCTAAGATGGTTCACCACCATCATACTAACTCATGTGCCTAAACCATGAATGCATGTATTTGTATTCTTTTTGACTCAAAACCATGTGTGTACATATGTCATCTTGCAAATCTTTAGCTTGGCACGTTGTGCTTATGAAATGTTATGCTATGCATGATGTGCTATGCATTATATAAAAAAAGGCCTTAATGCATGCCATGGGCGACGTACACATGAAAATGTTATGCATCCCATACTACATAACATTCCCATGTAACGAAAAAAGAAAACGTGCTAGCCGCATTCATGTGGTGAGGTTATGCATCCCATACTACATAACCCTCACATGTTGCCTCCTATAGTGGATCCATATACGAACACATATTATGCATCCCATACTACATAATATGCCACGTATACTTCTTTATGCTCATGAGTGTAGTGTTCGTGCTTTAGCCAAGACGTGCTGATGATATATCGGTGTGTGTATGGTATGACGCTAACCACTAATGCAAACAAGGGAAAGGTTGCCCGACCATTTGTCAAGCAACCTCCCTTTGATACCAACTGTCACAACCCGCATTTTCTCAACGATAAAATCATATCAGAGCAAGAGAAAACATGTGCCGTGATGCCACGTCGTGCATGGGATAACTGAACACGCCCAGGCAAAACTCCAGACCTTTGATTTTAAGGAAAATCGTTGATTATTTAAGGAAACCAGTTAGGTTGAAAGGACGTATCCCTCGGCACGGTGGATCAGCTAGTCCACAAATAAAAAGTATATTTATACGCAGCAGAAAATACTTTGGTTCAATTAAATTGACACTCTAATTGAGCATAAGTGTCCCCGAGGGACGACTCATGGTACGCTCGACTCTAAAGTGAATATAATATATATATGAAAGATAGTCTTTTTACGCTAAGGAAATATAGTGTCTTTGTTTTATAAATATGTTATGCATGATGTACATATAATAATGCTTTTAGGGTTTAAAATATCTAACATGCAACCTAGCATAAATCCTTCCCAGAAGCAAGTAAACAACCACAAATAGGCAAAAACAGCAGTTTAAGTTCATACCCAGTATCGCAAGAAGCCACCAGTGGGCGCCAACAACCTGACACGAACCCACTGGTGAGAATGTATGTCTATACAGAAAGGTAAAGAACTACCTCACAAAATCGGGGATTGGCTATCTCAGCTACCCAAGAGGCCACCAACAAGCCCTTCCAAAAGAACTAGCAGCTGAACCGGCTACAACCTGGACCTGAGGCATTCAAGAAAATAACACCTCAGCAAGAAGATAAACAAAAAGTAAATAGAGCATTAGATTAATGAGCAAACAAAAGAAAGGGTTTACCAACCCGGCAACAAACTGCTATAAGCAAAAGAAAGGGCATGACAGTAAGAAAAGAGTACTGTCTAAAGCACAACAAAGCACACCAAGTGCGAGCAATAAAATCAGCATGCCCTACAAAGAGTCTGCAACAGCAACAAGACATATACATATATGCCAAAAGAAAGATAAAACATAAACAGGAAAGGGACTAACAGTCCTAGCACGTGGGTGAGTGGCAGTGGTCAAAACATGGATCTGAATACGTAACCAAAACCAGATCCAAAAAGGGCTAAGGGGTCAAACAGTGGCAGCACTAGGGTTCCACACATGCCAACCCAAACCGGGGAAAAAGGCGGTGGCCACAGCTCACCACATAAAACCACCCCTCCAGAGGCCACCAAAACACCACCACCTACCACAACCCAAGAGTCGGCAAGCAAAAAATTAGCCGAACACCCAATACCACCCCCGAGAGAAAGGGAAACGTCACACTAACAATCCTAAGGAAACACACGAACCCAAGACAGAATTGTCGAGCCCACTCGACGCGGCATTGAGTAAGCTCCGCTTACTTGACGCCGAAAATACTGAGCCGCAAATCCTACGCTAGGAGACGGCGTTGAGTGAACTCGGCTCACTCGACGCTTTCAGCGCTTTCCACTTAGGGTAAACGTAAGTTTTAGTCAAACCGTAGCCTAAACTCTCTCAACGCGCGAAAACAAGGAGTTGGAAATTTAATCCCAACCCTCCGTTCCATCCTAGCTACTCGGGGCTACCGCAACTAAACCTAAATTGTAACTAACCGCAGCCTCACCATAACTCTAGCTACCCACTGTACACCAAGACCTCAGACAACGAGAGAACATTGATTTAAATGTAAAAAGAACAATGAAACAGCCCATGGATGAATTGAAGGAAGAAGGCATCCTATTGTTCAAATTTCTAAGGAGGAAAGAAAATAATGAAAACAGAAGTATTGCACAGGAAAAAGAGAACAGAGCAAGAGTTAGAATAATTTGGCAAGGGCAAGGGAGCCACTTGCCTCTACCTCCAGGAAAAACAACAGCTAACACCCAAGTTTGGCACCGGCGACAAGATCGGCCACCTAGAAGACCAAAACTAAAACTTCAGGAAAAGAAAAGAAATCAGATATTCTAGAATCAACCCTAAATCAAGAAAAACTTACATGGAAGGGAAGATCTAGACGAGAGCAAGCCAAATCCGGTATCACACGAGAAAAACGGGCTCTAACCCTTCCGAAATCGCCGGACAAAACAACCACCGCCTCCTCTCAAAACCCTTCCGCTGGAAGCTCTCCAGACTCGGGAATGATGGAAATGAGGAGGAAAAATGGTTCACGGCAACAAAAGATGATCTCAGGAGAAAAAGTACGGAACACGCCCAAGACACTCCTGTGACATGGCCCGACATGCCCGTGTCATGGGGCGTGTACTTACTCGATGAACGTCGATCTCCACTCGACGAAAACACGGGATACGCCCCAGACACGCCCGTGACACGGCCCGACACGCCCGTGTCACGGGGCGTGTACTCACACACCTACCCACTCGACGACCGTCGATCTCAGCTCGACGAAATAGGTGACATGCCCTGTGACACGCCCGTGTCACAGGCTGTGTACCAACTCAAACACCACTCGACGATCGTGGAGCGCCGATTGTAGAACGGAGAGACACGCCCCGTGTCACGCCCGTGTCCGATACGACACGCCCGTGACATGACCGTGTTCTCACTAAAACTCTTCCTGACGACCATCGAGCGCAGCTCGATGAAGGGGGACACGCCCTGTGACACGCCCGTGTCACAGGCCGTGTTCCTACAAAAACCCCGTCGACCAAAAATTCGTCGACCAGCGAAACGGGAGCTCTACCCGAGCACGACACGCCCTGGGTCACGGGCGTGACCCAGGCCGTGTCACCCAAACTTACTCAGAAAAGGAAACCTGCTAACACCTAGCAAACAAGAGACAAGGCACCAGCCTACTAGCTCGGCCACATCAGGCACGCACAACACAACAAACATTACAAACATTACAGCTAACAGAACAAATGCCGAAACGACGCGAAAGCAAACGATCACGGATTTCGACCAAATCTCGCACCGTAGCTAAACTCCCAAGCTACGAAAACAATGGTGAGGTCGAAAACAACATCCGACGATCGCACACTCGGGCTAACACCTCCCGAAGCCAACATACAAGCATTTCCCTAAGAGGCCCAACCGAGTCACTAAAAGAGACTCCGGCTAGCTGGGGTAATTTGCCAACAGGCTACAACCAGGCTACATCAGGAACCTAAAGAGCTAAGACCACGCTCTACAACGGCGAAAGGCCGGAAAAAAATGCGTCATCGTAACGCCAATCCAAGATCAAACAAAACCAAGAAAAACCGGGGCGTTACACCTACCTCAGCCTTTATAGATTTAGGCTTATAACTCAGAGAGATAACTCTCCTACACTCAGATCTATAAAAGATCCTACAGAGAAAATTGATTATAAAAAGTATAAATCCTTCACCCATGTAAAGAGAGAATGGGTTGAAGGTTTCTTGATCAGTTCTTGATAGATCTGATTGCTTTAGATCCAACATGTCTTAGCTTCTTCAAAGCTTCTTGAATTTGAACAAAGTAAGGTTGATCATGTTGTGAAGTTGGAGATGATCTTCAATCCAGCTTCCTTCTTCTATTCAGATGTGGCTTTGAATTCTTCTTGCAGACTTTTTCTGGATCTGCCCTTAGGGCCCGTTCGTTTCACTGGAATTCGGGTAAGGGAATTGGAATTGGGTATCCCAATTCCAATTCTGCTGTTCGTTTCGTCTAATTTGAGGGCGGAATTGGCATTCCTTGAAAACCCATGGGTTTTCAAAAAAGAAAAAACAGGCTGTCTTGAAAACCTACCCTACCCGGTCGGTTTTCGTCATTTTTGGGACAGAAGAAAAATCACGACTGGCGCCCTCCATCTTCCTTCCTGTGCGCGATCGTCTCCCTGGCTCCGGCAATCTTCCTCTCCTTCTCTGGTAGGTCTTCTCTCCGGCAATGGATTCTGTTCTTCCCCTATAGGTCTTCTCTGGTAGGTCTTCCACTGGAGCTATGACACTGGTAGATGGCAAACCTCTGGTACTCCTCGAGCACGGCGGACTTGCACCAGCTCTGCGGCTTCCTGAAGCAGCTGACGAGGAAGCCGATTCGATGCCGAGGCATAAAACTTCGAGGAATATGAGTTGATTCCGGCTCCGATTTTTTAAAAAATAAAAGATCGTTAATGTTTAGGGGTACCTTGCCGCTGTTTGCAATGAATTAGAACCGGATGATTCCTTGCATCTGAAAGAGCAAAAGCTGAGAGTTTGGCAGGAGGAAGCTGTCACTCATGTTGATGAATCATTGTTAATGTTCATGTGGGATTCCTGTCAATTCCTGTCCCTGAATTCTATCCTGCAACCGAACAAAAATATTGAAATATTCAATTCCTGTGACTGAAAATCTTCCTGCAAACGAACATAAGAATTGGTTTTGACCCAATTCCAAAACCTTTGCGCCATAGGTTTTCGGCCAAAACCAATTCCTGTCTCTCAAAACCTACCAAACGAACGCAGCCTTAGAGACTTGTTGATTTCTGGATGAAGACTTCTCTTCTTCTTAGTTGTTGGTTCTCTCTTCTCGTTTATTATCGTTTGTTGATAGAATAATTCTTTATATAGACCCCATCCGAGGTTACCGACTGATCCGGTTCCTAACGGCCTTCTGACAGCTCTAACAGATGTAACTGCTTTGTTGGTTGTGACAGCTATCAAGTCTCCAGTCATGACATCTGATACTTCATTGAACTTTAACTTAGCAGCAAAGAGTCGAGACAATAATTCAAATTTGTCGACACAAATAGATCATGTGTCGACACAATCCTTGGTGATGTCGACACAACTCACATAATGTCGACAAAGATCTTCTATTTCTTCTTGACATAACTTATGTGGAATGTGTCGACACAAGTCCTGTGTGTCGACACAATAACTCATAGTCTCGACAAAGTTGATGTCGACAGAATTCTGGTGTGTGTCGACACAAGTCCTGTGTGTCGACACAATTGCTGTCGACAGAATTCTGGAGTGTGTCGACACAAGTCCTGTGTGTCGACACAGTTGTTGTCGACTGATGTTCTGTGTGTCGACACTAGTCCTGTGTGTCGACACAATCTGGCTCCTGGTGTCGACACAACCTTTCCCAAGTGTCGACACAATTCTTCTCAGGTGTCGACACTTGTACTTAGAAACTTTTTATGCATTTCCTTAACCTGCACAGTGAAACTCAAAACACCATCAAATACACATTGATGAATATCATTGAGTTAGGTGAGGCTTCTCGGCTGCTGCTGAGTCTGACTCTGAAAGTTCGGAGACATGCACATTAGACTGCCACATGTTTGATGAGGAGTTTGTTGCCTTCTCTAGGAAGTTTATGAAGCTAATGAAGAGGAACCAGTGGAGAAGCAAGCCCTCCTCCTCCTTTCATCATAAGGAGGACTACTACAAGGAAAAAAGAAATCCTCCAAGGAGGACAAGTTTGGTTCTAAACCTGGTAAATAGATTTCTACTAAAGTGGGTTGCTATTCTTGCAGCAAACCTGGTCATGTAATTGTTGACTGCCCAGTCAAAATAAAGGAGGATGGTGAGAAGAAACACAACCATCAAAAGGGCAAGTAGGAGAAGTCATTCATGGAAAATATGGAGAAGAGATGGACTGACTCTAAAGGGAGAAGAGAATTGTGGCTAGCTACTCGAAGCCTAATTATGTGTTGCCCATCATTGACTCCTTCTCTTCTCAGTGAAACAAGATGGGATTAGGATTCAAGGGAAACACAAGAGCTACCACTTTCAAAGGAGAGGAAAAAGCTCAAGTTCAGCCACCACTTTACTTTGAAAGGGTAATACTCCCATCTAACATGTATGACCAGAACTCCATGTATGGTCACTAAAAGTATAGGAATCCTTCTTGGAAGGATACAAGTGTACCTACCAATGGAAGGAGAAGAGGAATAGGGATGATTGCCTTCAAGGGAGCCCATGAAGAAATTCAAATGGTCCATCTTAGTTCATTTGTGTTTGGTGATCCAGCCCCTACTCCCAAGAATGTGGCTGCAACCAAAGTTCAGGGCCATCCAATAAAGACTCTGACGATGGATCCGTCTATCAGCAAGCCTGATATGGCTATTTTTGATGTATCAAGATCATGTCTTTTGAAAAGAAGATTGCTGGTGATGACATTCAGAGAAGGCCTAAAAAGCCTACTAGAAGACATACCTTCTGTCAGATCCTTGCTGAAAGGAACCTGAAAAAGGCTGCTGATGTTCCTTTTGGACAGAGAGCTGCTGTCAGAACAACTAGCAAACCAGCTCAGAAAATAAGGTACAACATTGATGAGTGCTGGTGTTGTGGGAAAGTGGGCTACTATGTCATATATTTCTGGCATAATCCAAGTGTGGCCAGAACTAAAGTCAGTCTACCAGTTAGAAATACTGCTGGTGGACATGTTCATTTTCAGAATGACATGCACCAAGGACCCTATAAATATTGGGGTCCTAAGGTAAGGTAAATATTATTTACATATTATTCGATGTGCCCGTACCCCTATATGATACTTGGACAATGTTTTTTCCAGGAACATGACTGGAACAAGAAGTAATCTGAAGGAGTATGCTCCATTGAAGGATGGAACCAAAGTTATCTTTGGTGGTTCAGACATAGGAGACACCACGTGTTATGGTAAAATCACTAATGACATAGCAACTATCACCAAAGTTGCTTATGTGTAAGGTTTGCAAAATAACCTAATAAGAATAAGCCAGTTATGTAATCTAGGCTATGTCACCTCAATCCACAAGGATAAGTGCCAGCTTAAGGGGTCAAGTGATCAAAAGGTCATCTTGATAGGAACTAGGAGTAGGAACATCTATTGTTTAAATTTTCTATGCTTATATACAGACTCCCCTGTATGCATAGTTACAGATGAGAAAACTTCATATTGTGTCCAGTTGCACAAGATGCTAGCTCATTTTAATTATAAAACCATAAGCAAGCTCTTTAATGAAGAACTAGTTAGGAATGGTCCTAAGAATAAGTGCAATAAGCAGGGTATCTGCTCTGTATGCAAAAAGGGAAAACAGACCAAGACCTCCTTCAAGGGAATTGAGACCAAACACTCAGTGAGGTGCTTATACCCCCTTCATATGGACTTGTTTAGTCCAATGCCAGTTTATAGTCTGGGTAGGAAAGTCTATACCGTTGTTGTTGTTGATGACTTTTCCAGATTTGCTTGGGATTTCTTTCTTAGGAAGAAGTCTGAAACCCTTGATGTCTTCAAGATATTTGTCAAGCAAATTAAGAATGAATTTAACAGTACTGTGGTCAACATCAAAAGTGTACATGAGACTGAATTTTAGTCTGACTGCATGATAAGGTTCTGTGAAGATCAAGAGATTCACGAAGAATTCTCCTCTCCCAGAACACCCCAGCAAAATGGGATCACTAAGAAAGAATAGTACTCTCATAAAGGTTGGAAGGACCTTATTGAGTGACACACTTTTGGCCTGAGGCAATTAACACTGTATATCATATCCTTAACAGGCTTCCATCACCAAGAGCCATAAGAAGACTCCCTATGAGATTTTGAAGGGCAGAAAACAAAACCTGAGCTATTTCATGATCTTTGGTTGTCAGTGCTATTTGTTAAACAATGGAAAGTCCTATGTGACTAAGTTTGCTGCTAAGTTCTATGAAGGGATTTTTGTTGGGTACAACAATCATAATAAGGCCTATAGAATTTACAACTTGAAAAATCAAGTTTTAGAAGAATCTATCCATGTTGTATTTGATGAATATACAATGATTAACAATGAGCTACCAAGATACTTTTCTAGTCCCTCAGGTGCTGAACTGATGATGGACAAGTTGACTATCAACGAGATTGCCCATTAGTTCAAGATGAATCTGATAGAGTATGCATTATAGAGGAAGCATAAGGCACACAGTTTATGAATGATGATCAACAAAGTGAACACAATGAAGGTCAACAAGATGCAGACAATGAAGCACATGATGTTGAAGCAAGATTGGCTCCAGCTATCAGGCATCTAAGGTATCATTCAAGACACCTGATTATTGGTGATGCTAGCCAAGGAGTGGTGACCAGGAGCAGAAGTTTCAACACTACACTGTATTTTAGTTTCCTGTCACAGGTTGAGCCCAAGAGATTTGAAGAGGCCAACACAGATCAGTTTTGGATTATATCTATGCAAGAGGAAGTGAATGAATTTAAGAGGTGTAAGGTTTGGAAGCTAATTCCCGGATCACAAGGACATAATGTCATTGGAGTCAAGTGGATCTATAGGAATAAAATTGATGAAAATTACATTGTAGTAAAGAACAAGACTAGACTGGTGGCTAAATGATACATGCAAGAAGAAGGGATTGATTTTGATCAAACCTTTACCCGAGTAGCTAGAAAAGAAGCCATCAGACTTTTCCTTGCATTTGGTGCATACCGAGGATTCAAAGTCAACCAAATGGATGTGAAGTCAGCCTTTCTGAATGGTGACTTAAAGAAAGAGGTTTATGTTGAACATCGTCCAGTTTTTATTGTTCTTAACTGACCTGATTCTTTTTATAGACTTAGGAAAGCTCTATATGGGCTGAAGAAAGCTCCTAGAGCTTGGTATGAGACATTGTCTAGCTTCCTCAATGAGAACAAATTCTCAAGGGGGAAGATAGACAAGACCCTATTCCTAAAGAAATCTAAGGACAAGATCATCCTAGTCCAGAGTTATGTTGATGACATAATCATTAGATCTAATGATAATAACCTTTACAAAAGGTTTGCCAAACTTATGTAAGGGAAGTTTGACATGAGCAGCATGGGTGAGCTCAAGTTCTTCTTGGGCCTCCAAGTAATATAAATTGATGATGGCTTGTCCATATTGCAGTCCAAGTTCACCAGGGAGTTGATCAAAAGGTTTAGTATGGAGAATGACTCCACCATGAAAACTCCCATGGGTCAAGTATGCACATAGACAAAGATGGGATAGGGAAACCTGTTGATGAAACTTTGTATAGAGGGATAATTGGCTCATTTTTGTATCGTACTACAATTAGGACAGACATCATGTATGCTACAGGTGTTTGTGCTAAGTATCATGCCTGCCCTAAAGAATCTCACTACTTTGCTGCTAAGAGGACTTTAGGGTATCTTAATGGCACACCAGATCTTGGCCTATGGTACCCTAGAAATATGGATTTTGAACTAACAGGATACTCAGATGCAGATTTTGCAGGATGCAAAGAGGACAGGAAAAGATTCAGACACCTGTCAGCTCTTGGGAGGAAGACTAGTGTCATGGAGGAGAAAGAAGCAAACAAGTGTTATAATTTCAACTGCAGAGTCAGAATATATAGCTGCTGGGAGCTGCTGGGCACAGTTGCTGTGGATCCAACATCAGCACCACGACTATAACCTCCAGATAAGAAGAAGTCCTTCATTTTGTGATTCTACTAGTGCAATCTCTATAGCTAGGAATCCTGTCTCACATAGCAGGACTAAGCACATTGAGATTAGGTATCACTTTATAAGAGAGCTTGTAGAATGTGAAGATATCAGTCATGAAATTGTCCCTACAAACAAGCAGGTGGCTGACATCTTCATTAAGACACTAGATAAAGCAAAGTTCAACACCTTCAAGTTTGAGTTATGTATGTTAAACTTGGTCTAGCTTTAGATGCTCCTCATATTATTTTTGTTGTAGATTGTACAACCTCTTGCATGTCGAAAATCCATTCAGTGGTATCAAGCTCTCCAAGTGGTTCAAGAGTTTATTAGAAAGGATGATAGAAGATGCTCTAGTTAAGGGGGAGCAAGCTCAACTTCCTATATAGAAGTTGCAAGCAGCTGATTATATGTAATCAAATAGGGGGAGAAGATGTTCAGAGGAAGAAAAGGCCAGCACCTCCCTGACTAATTTATAGAAGTCAAAAAGGGGGAGAAGGAAGGGATCAAGGAAATGATCAAAGCTATGTAGCAAAATAGGGGGAGCAGGGAGCAAGTAGTAGTAATGATCACCCTGCAGGCAAGGTAAATGGGGAGATTGTTGGGAATAAGGCAATGATCAAGCATCATGCAGCAAGATAGGTGCAGAAAGATAGGGGTAGTTGCAAGCGATCATCATCACCTTGTACGCAAGGGAAGTGTGGTAACATATAACTTGATACTCATGTCATAACTCTTATTATATGGTTCTCTTGTCATAACTCTTGTTATATGCTGTTAAGCTTGCAAATTTACTGTTTTATCTGCTGCATATGTTAGTGTATATCATTGACTAAGAATTCTATTTCAGGGTTTTGACTTCTTAAAATAGGGGGAGATTGTTGGGTACATTGCCCACAATGTTCAAGATTTGAAGAAGTCAAATAAGTCAATGGTATACACACAATTGTATGTGAAGTATGTTTAAGTTCATGCATGCAGGTTGGATATGTATTCCAAGTGGTTGTGACAGGTGGTCACAAGGTAGAGGAGTGGAGAGACAGAAATCTATCTAAGTCCACAGGCATTGAGTGAAGCTAGGTCACTCAACGTTAGATGTCAAAGAAGGATGCTGGAAAGGCTGAAAATTTCCTAAGTACAAATTCATTGAGTGAAGCCCGTTCACTCAACGCTAGATACCGAAAAGCGCTGAGTGTGGCGTGGACAGTCAAAGACCAGCAGTCTGCAAAGTAATTACGCGGTTAAGTCCATAGACATTGAGTGAAGCAAGTTAACTCAACTCCAGACAGCAAAAGTGCTGAGAAAAGACAGGACTGTCAAAGCCCAGCAGGTTGCAGAGACAATTTTATGGCTAAGTACACATGCGTTGAGTGAATCCAGTTCACTCAATGCTAGTTGAGCAGAAGCGTTGAGTCATGCTACTGCAGTCAAAGCCTAAGAAGAAAGAAGATAGAAATTGACTAAGTCTAGAGGCGTTGAGTGAAGCCAGTTCACTCAACGCACTCAACACCTCAGCAAGCTGACAGATTTCAGAATTGCGGCTAAGTACAGAAGCATTGAGTGAATCCAATTGATGTAGCCATCGATTTCAAAGAATAATATTAAAATCATGACTTTTGGTGTGAGCTACAAGGTGTTGAGCTCAATAAAACCTCCTCTCTACAAGAAGAAAACCATTGGAATATGGAAGCTGAGGGTCAACATTTTTTACTTATGACCCTATATACAACACAATTGAAGAGGGTCCTTTCATCTCCATGAAGGGCACTTCCATTGATGCTAACTAGAGAGTTCCAAGGCAATACTCTGAAATGACTAAGGATGATGGTATTCAGGCCACAATGGACAAACAGGCTTAGAATATAATTGTGAGTATTATAGATGATTCTACATTTCAAAATCTGATTCACTATACTACTGCCAAAGAAATGTGGGACTGTCCGATAGTCTATTTGGTGAGCACTAAGGAATTTAGGGATGCTAGGAAATCTATACTAAATCATGAATAAGAAGCCTTCAGATAAGGGAAAAAGGATTCCATAGCTCAGTGCTATGAAAAGTTCTTTAAGATTGTTAATGGGCTGAAGACCAGTGGCAGAAAGTTCACTAACTATGATCTTAATGATTAATTCTTGAGATCCCTCAATAAGGACTGAGATATCAAGATATGTGTCATAAGGGAGATGAGAAATATAGCAAATATCTGACCCTAAATTCTATTTGCGAAGCTGCTATCCAATGATATGCAACTAAATACATGGAAGGAAGAGGAGGACGCTGCCATATCCCACTCCAAGGAAAAGAATGTCTTTTCAAGGTGGAAGCTCAAGGAGATGTCGAGAGAAGACCCCTTCACCACCAAGAAGGGATACTGACAATCAAAGCTCTAAGCCCAACACTTCTGATATCGAGCTAATTGATGGAGAACTTACATTGTTTTCTAAGTAGTTCATGGGATTGCTGAGCAGGAGACAATGAAAGAACAAAACTTCCTCCAAATCCGGATAAAAGATTCCCTACAATAACTTAGACAGATCGAAGAAAGGTCCTAGGAGGGATGGTTATGATTTCTATTAGAATAAACATTTTAGTACTAAGATTGGTTATTATTACTGTAATAGGCCTGGACATATCATTGCTGACTGTCCATTCAAACGAAATGTGAGAAAAGCATTAGTGGAAAATAAGCACTATAAAAGCAAGAAGTATGAGAAGAGCTTGTTAGCAAAGAAGAAGAAGAGCTGGAGTGATAGTGAATCTGACTCATCTAAGCTAGCTGAAGAAGCCTTTAATGGGCTTATGGATCTGTCAGAAGAAGAGAAATATCCAGTAACCAAGGTGGGCTTCAGGGCTCCTCTATCACTGTCTGACAGTGACAATGGCGAATAAGATAATTATGGTGTTATGACCATGTCAGGAGAGGTAGATTAGGAAGACTCTCATCATAATTAGGTAAACATTAATTTTTCTTTATCTTTATCAGAATCTGAATAAAAATAGGTGCTGATTCAGATGCATGCTACTCATTTATCGATGAGGTTGCATCTAAATTTAAAAATAAATTAAATGATATGGTTGAGAATTATAGTACGCTCTTGGGTACACTAAAGAAGAGCAAGAAGTTTGCTATAAAGGAAGCTGAGGAGTTTGTATCCCTTAAAGTAATTCTAAAAGCCATGAGAAAACTGAAAAGCTAAGCCAAATGATGCAAGAAATAAGAACTACGTGAGGGATTTTAATCATCCATATCAGGACCATAACAAATAATAACGAGATCATTATGGATCTTGAAAAGAAGATCCTCAATGAGAGGATGGTAGTGGTTAAGTTCTATAAGCCACAAACTTTACTGTGCATAATTGACAGATTGTTTGCACCATATAGAGTGGGTATAGGATATAATAAGAATCCAGAAGTTAAAAATAATAATAAAGGAAAAACTCTAGTGCAACTTACTACCTTCCAAAGGGTGTTGCTGCCATCCAAAAACTATAATCATGACAACATGTATGGTAATTAGAAAAATGGTTGCTCCTCTAGTGGAGCTTGCAATGCTCCTCACGGGATATGAAGAAAAGATATGGGGTTAAGTGCACTTAAATCTCCATATGAGGAAATACAAATGGAAAATCATGTACTATTTGTATTTGGCACACCTGCTCCAACACTCAAAGGAATGGAAAAGTCCATTCTTCAAGGGACTCTTCCAAAGAAAAATCTATTGGCTGTGAAATCT
Source organism: Platanthera guangdongensis (assembly GCA_039583875.1). Classification (NCBI taxonomy): domain Eukaryota; kingdom Viridiplantae; phylum Streptophyta; class Magnoliopsida; order Asparagales; family Orchidaceae; genus Platanthera; species Platanthera guangdongensis. The sequence goes on from CM077150.1 coordinate 91,331,265, forward strand.
ATTTACCATTATGCACACAGTTATAAGATTGCTCAAATAAATTAAAAGAATGCAAAAGCCTACTCTTATGAATATGAGCATACTCATCTCGCACCAAAAATAGTTCAATGGATAAGGTATAATATGTATGAGTGCTGGTGTTATGTAAAGGTGGGCCACTTTGCATTGGACTGTTGGTATAATCCAATAGATGATTAAGCAAAGAATGTTAATTCAGTAAATAATTCTTTCATTCAAACATCTCTTCCAAAAGCTAACAGGAACTAAGGAACCAAGGTTGGTTAGGTTCCTAAGATAAGCTAGTTCTTTGTTATAGGTATGTCTAAAGCCCAATTAAATGCCTACATGGTACTTAGACAATTGGTCTCTAAGAACAAGAATAGAATAAGAAGTCTTCTAAAGGATTATGCCCTAGTGAAAAATGGACAAAAAGTTATCTTTGGGGGGTCACATAGAGGGGTAACTAAAGGCTATGGTAAGATTTACAATATCATAATCTCTATTACCAAAGTATCTTTTGTAAAGGGGTTGCAACACAACCTCATAAGCTTAAGTCAACTTTTTGACTTAGGCAATGTCATTGAATTCCACAAGGACAAGTGCCTAATCAAAAAGTCAATTGACTTTGAAAACTTCTCTCAGGTACTATGTGTGGAAATGTTTATTGATTAAACTTTATATGTTTTGATTCTTCCATTCCTATATGTCATGTCGCTAATGAGAAAGAATCACTTAGCATACAATAACAAAAGAGATTAGCTCATCTTAACTACAAGACAATTAATAAACTATTCTCTTAAAATTTGGTTAGAGATGGACCTAATCTAAAATGAATAAAAGATGGGCATGTTATGTATGCCAAATGGGCAAGCGAACTAGGGTAACCTTTAAAGGCATAACTCATAAAGATTCTATTAGGTTCCTATATTTATTACATATAGATCTGTTTGTTCTAATGACAATTCACAGTTTAGGAGGGAATTTATATACCCTTATGATAGTTGATGATCACTCTAGATATAATGGGTCTACTTCCTAAGAAAGAAGTTGATACTCTTAATACCTTTAAGACATTTGTCAAGTCTACCCAGAAAGAAATAAAATGTACTATGGTTAAAGTAAGAAGTGACAATGGATCAGAATTCCAATCTGGTGCTATGATAGATTTATATTAAGGAAATGTATCTCACAAGAATTATCTTCTCCTAGAACTCTACTATAGAATGAGGTGGCTGAGAGAAAGAATAAGAACCTTATATAGATTCATAGAACCATGCAGTGTAACTCCTCGTTACTAGAATATTTCTAGGCTGAAGCTATCAACACAAGATGTTATGTGCTCAATAGGGCCTCAATCACAAAAAATCACAAGAAGAATCCATATGAAATGCTGAAGGGAAAAAACCAACTTTATCCTACTTTAGAATATTTTGGAGCAAGTGGTTCATTTTTAATAATGGAAAATATTATCTAACTAAGTTTGTAAAAAAGTGTTGTGAGGGCATTTTTGTTAGATACAACTCCCATAGCAGAGCATATAGAGTATTTAACAAGAAAGCTCAAGTTATAAAGAATCTATTCATGTTATATTTGATGAGACTAGCACGATCTATAAGGGTTGGTCTAGTTCTTCTAATGCTATATATCCTGAGCTAAAGATAGAGCCATTTATTAATGACAAGCATAAAGTAAGTGAGATAACCTTACCTAATGCAATTATCAAAGAAGTAGGATAACCATTAGAAAAAGTATAAGATACTACAAAAATTACTCAGCAAGCTAAAGATGGAATTGAAACATATGGGACTGCAGAAAGGCTACTAACAACCACAAAAAACCTTACAAATCATCCAAGAAACTTGATCATCAGGAGGTAAGACAGTGAGTCACAACCATAAGAAAAGTCCACAATGAAGCAATGTTACTGAGCTTCCTCTAACAGGTAGAACAAAAGAAAATGAAGAAGCTAATAGAGACCCATTTTGGATAATAGCCATGCAAGAAGAATTAAATCAGTTCAAGAGATGCAAAGTTTGGAAGCGTGTTCCAAGACCCCAAAGACAAAACATAATTGGAAGAAAATGGGTTTACGGGAACAAAATAGATGAGCTTGGAGTCATAATGAAGAATAAGGCTTGGATGGTTACAAAGTGATATTGACAAGAAGAAGGCATTGAATTTTATCAGACCTTTGCACTTGTGGTAAGGCTAGTAGCCATCCGATTGTTTCTTTCCATATGATGTCCACAAATGATTCAAGGTCTATCAGATGGTTGTGAAGTTAGACTTCTTAAATAGTGACCTAAAGGAAGAAATATATGTAGAACAACCATCAGGTTTTGTCAATCCAAGTTTTCCTAATTATGGCTATTTTCTTAGAAAGCGTTATACGGGGTTAAGGAAAGCTCCAAGAGTTTGTAATGAAACTCTGTCAACCTTCCTCATTAAGAATAAATTCTCAAGGAGGTAGATAGAAAAAACATTAATCCTATGGGAAGTAAAGGGTAATAGTCTCCTAGTCCAAATACATGTTGATGACATTATATTTTGGTCAACACATGATCACATTTGTAGGATGTTTGCTAACCTTATACAAGAGGAATTTGAAATGAGCAACATGGGAGAGCTTAATTATTTTTTTGGTTTCCAATTGAAATTTAATAAAGATTGAATATTAATCTCTTGGACAAATTCACTAGGGGGTTAATGAAAAGTAAAATAAAGTTCTTTGAGATTGTTTGGAATTGAATATTAAGTTGGATGAAGAAATTATTCATTTGTGTGTTCTATTTCTTTTTGTTTTTTACTTATATACTATGATTAAGGCAAGCGTACCCATCGAGTAATAGTACTGTATTTGTTTTTAATATCAAGGTCGTATTTTTCCATGGATCTGTCTCGAGTACTCTACTTTAAGGAATGAAATAATTCTTTTATCAAAAAGAGTTGATGATTTTTAAAAGTGAAAACAAAACTAATAAGTAGGATTTTGAAAATAGATGAGGTAGAGAGCCCTGAATTTTGACGTACGTTGGAACATAATTTTTACGCAAGAAAAACACTACTTTTCTATTAATTTACTTGATCGTGGAGGTTCAATAAATATGAGTGCACCTCTATCGAGGATACATCCACATGAGATTACGTACTTTAACTGAACTTTCGTATCTAATAAAAGAAATACTTTAATACACGCTTTATGTTGTGAACCCTGCTATTGACCTCCTACTGATCTTCGAAGGTTAAACTCAGAAGGCTTACGTTCATCTCTTTCGAGAGTGAGGCATATTTTCTCTTTTCCTGAGAGTGATCAATTCGTGGACCCGATCATTTCGACTACTAGGTATAAACTACAGAAAGGAAAACTATATATCGATTATATGGTTCCACTCAACTTAATTCTTAGGTAAATCTTAAGTTATTATTTATTTAGAAAGTAGGGTTTTAAATTGTAGAATGAATATCCTTAGCAAAGCTCATCTCAATCGAGTGTAAAAAAGTTCCAATCTTCTCATTTGGGATGGGGGCAGTAGTAGAAAAATAAGAAAACTATTTTTAAAAAGTAAACTTTTAAAATGCAGAAATAATATATGTCCCAACCATATTAATCAAGAGCAAAACATTTCTTAGCCTCTCATCCAGGATGAGGATGGTAGTAAAAGAATTGCGAAAAAAAAGAAAAAGGAAATACACACACACCCTGTGCCAACAAAAATGGAAACTAGGTTAAAAGAAATAAAAGTTGAAGAATTACTTGAAAACTGAAATTTTATTACTTTAAAAAGTGTTACACGCTAGGATACTAAACTAGGGTTAGGAAAATATAACTAAAAAACTACTCCTAACTACTATATACCCCTATTTGGAACCCTACTAGTTCTCCTATAAACCTCAGGCTTGGACATCTATATATAGCCGAAAAATTTGAAGAACATGCCCCCTTACATGCCCCTTAGGGCATGTCTCCAGGGCATGTTGCTAACGTGGCATCTATGGATAGAATTTTTGGTGGATTCTGGATCGATTTGAACAATTACAGGGTGTGACATGAGGGTATGGCCGTGTCAGCAGGGTGTGTCTGCGAGCGTGGCATATAAACTTCGGCTGGGCGTGATAGCTGGACTTCCATCTTGGTCACAACAGAGTTCACAAGGATAATAGCTAGAACACTGGCATGTACCCTATGCATGACTTGTTTTACTAGCACCAAGACTTGGCAAAACATGGCAGTGAGCTTCTAGCTTTATCACGGGTGATGCAATGGGAGTGAACACTAGAACACGGGCGTGTAGCCCGGGCATGTAGCCCAGGCATGTAGCCCGGGCGTGTAGCCCGGGTGTGACTGAGCTTGCCGAGCAAAATCTATCGATTTGCTAGAATTGTTGGTTTTAATGTTACATGCCCTAGGTCACAGGCATTACCTAGGGGCGTGACTTTGGAAAGTTTGCTGAATTGCCCCAAATGTCCAGAAGTACTTATATGGCACAAAAATAGGTTAAGTTAGAAATGAAAATAAAAAAAAAAGATTTGTTTAGGTATGTACATAATATCATTAAATTTTTTTTATTAAAACAAAATTAAGATATAAACTAAAAATATGTATATTTTCTACTCATTAGTTAATAAAGATATTTTGTATCGAGAGTGCCTGCAACATAAAAACTCATATTGGACCAAATATATCCCTAGTTATGGATGAGAATGAGAAACCTTTTGATGAGACTATATACAAGTGTATAATTGGCTCCCTACTTTACTTGACTTCCACTAGACTTGATATTATGTATGTTTTATATGTATGTGCAAGGTACCAGGCTTTCCCCATAGAATCTCATTACTCAGTTGCTAAGAGGATTCTATGATACCAAAAGGGCACACCATATCCTGGCTGATGGAACCCCCAGAATAATGATTTTAACTGACAGGATATTTAGATGTAGATTTTGCTGGGTGTAAGGAAGATAGGAAAAATACCTTAGGTACCTACCAATTCCTTAGGAGAAGATTAGTTTCCCAGAGCATCAAGAAACAAATAAGTGTTTCTATTTTAACAGCTGGGTTAGAGTATAATTCTGCTGAGAGATGTCGTGCTCAACTACTATGGATCCAACATCAACTACATGACTATTACATGCAACTAAGTAAAACTCTAAGGTTTCGTGATTCATCAAGTGCAATTTCATTTGCTAAAAATCATGTGTCACATAACAAGACTTAGCACATTGAGATTCGAGATCACATCATTAGATAACATGTTGAGAATGAAGTAATCTTCCTTGAGTTTGTTACCACTAACATGCAAGTGGCAGATATCTACACCAAACCTCTAGATGAAGCAAAATTTAACTTTAACAAAATAGAACTAGGCATGCTTAACTTAGAATAAACTTCTTGCAAGGCAAACTTTTATCATTTACAAATAACCATAAATCCTTGTTTATGCCAATAAGTTCACTCTAGGAATATAACAAAGCATTCGGGTGGAAAATTATAAAGTTTTTAGTGACACACACATAATGTGTCTATGTTGTATTGTCCAGTCATGATTTCAAATAATATTGTTTTGTTCACAAAATCATATTTTTGCGATAACACAATGATATTTTTCTGACTGTCTTTCAATTCAACACAACCCATGAATTTGACATAGATCACATCCCTAGGTACTCGCCTTCCTACATTTCAAATTAATATATATATATTTAATTCAAAGATCTTCCATATAGAAGAAAATCTACATTTGGCCTAGCCAGTGCTGTAGGGGAGTGTGCCTCAATTGAGGGGGAGGTAGAGTTTAGGGCTACAATTGTCCAATATGTAACGCCCCGAAAATCATTTTTGAGCTGATCGTGTCCAAAAGAAATTTTGGTGCCTGTATAGGGGTACACGGCCTAGGACACGGGCGTGTCTTTCTTTGTGTGTTGGCCGGCTGTGTCCAGAGAAGGACATGGCAGGAAACACGGGTTGTGCGCAGTTTTGACACGGGCGTGTCCGGGGTGACACGGGCGTGTTCATACCCATGTCCCCACCCGTGTTCAGCAGGGACGTGACAGTTGGCGTGACGGTTATAAGTGACACGCCTCTTGTCACGGGCGTGTCGAGGACCTGACACGGGCGTGTCAGGTTGAGACACGGGCGTGTCTTAGCACGTGTGGTTTTTGTGTATTCTACGATCGTGCCTGGATCGAGGCACACGGACTGGGACACGGCCGTGTGAAAGGCCGTGTTTGGCCCAGGTTTGAGGATTTTTGGGCAGATCTGAGCCGTTCGTTTTCTTAAGTAAGATCTGACGACCCAGATGTGTTCCTGCTCTGTTAAGGCCGGGAATGGTGGTTTAACTCCTCATTTCTCCCTTAAGCTTTCTCTTTCCAAAGAGTTAGAGCAAGGAGGAAGAAGGAGGAGGATTCTGGCCACCGACGGAGCATCAGAGCACCATTTAGAGAACCGAGAGCGGATCCGTGGAGGAAATTCTGTTGTAAAGACTTCTATTCGGATAGTTTTCCATGGCGCAAAAGCGTACTACAAGGGTAACGATTCTCTACTTGAGCATGTGAAGGTCTCTTCCTTTTTGCATAGGGAAACCCGCTCCCGCGAGTGTGCGGCGAGTGTGCGGTGTTCTCTGGGGTTGACGTGAATAGTCCCCCTTATGTTGCATATAGAGTCCGGAATAGAAGTACAGACATATTCATTGTGTGTGAAGCCTACCCGGACATGTTGGTCTGGATCGGTGATGTTTCATTTGTATGGTTTGACGGAGAAGACTCCGTGCTTTGGGTTTTCGGGTTTCTACGCAGTAGATTGCAGCAGGGATCCTTGGGGATTAACTCCAAGGCGGACCCGGAAAACTGAGCGAAATCGTTATTCTTCTAACTTGGCGGTCAGAGAACCAGCCTTGAACATAACTAGGTTATGTGATTGTTTGGAATAGTAGGACCCGAGAGAAGCTTGGCTCGTGTGTACTTCTTAAGGTGAACTACGCGGTGTGAGAAATGGGCAAGTGGAATCGGACCTGGGCTATGTGGTTCGGTGCGAGAGACCAGAAAAGGGCACTGGCCGTTGGTATAGTCAGGAGCCTTAGACGGTGGTCAGAATTGCTAGAATGCTCACAAGGTTGCCATCCTAGGGGTGGTGGTGAAGACGCTGAAGTGTCAGGATTCACCGATAATGTGACCTGAGTGCACGGGGTGTTTGGCCGTGTGAGCCTACACCTGTGGCGTAGTATGTTTGTTCTACATTTTTTAGCTGGGCAAATGAATTACAGGGAAGGAGCACCGCCGTCCCGAGTTAGGGGCGGGGTCGTTATAATTTGATCGGCTTTGGCTGACCGTTGCTTTGTTTGCCACTATGCGGTGGAATACTGCTTGCAGGTGCTGCGGAGCCGAGTGCAAAATAGCGGGCTGGAGCCCATGTTGCTTAGCTGGCCCTCAAAGGCCCAAGCAAATAGTTGTCCTTTATTTTGTCATGTGTGGCCAGCCTGCGAGCCGATGTATGGAAAACATCATATTGTTAAGTGAACTCTTGTAAGGCCATAAAGCCAAGTCCCTTTCAGTGTATTTGTATTTCATTCTAGTTGTTGTGGTTGTGGACATTCATGATTATTGGATTACTGTTATGGGTTCTTTCAACTGTTTAAAAGCTTCCGCTAGAATGCTCTGTGTTAGGACGCGTAGTCTTAATTGGATAGTTTGGTTATTCATACGTAACCCTTCCGACTGTCCGTGGTATATGGCGTCGGGTTCCAGCTGGACCTTCTGTTTTATACCATACGATGGATGGGGGTGTTACAATTTGGTATCAGACTTCTGGTTACGGTCAGGCTTAAATGAATTCATGGGCGAATTCATTTAAGGGGTGGTGAGCACATATGTGTGTCATCGTTATAACATATAAAAGAATCCATGAATGTCCACTTAGGAATGAAAAATACACTTATTTTATGAAACCTGAGTGTTCCAATGATTGCTTTTAGCGTTTTGTTTGTCGTTTAATCGTGGGTCTTTGCTATTATAGGCAGCTAGGAGTGGTGCTAGTCAGTCGGAGCGTCCACAATTGGCGGAAAGTAGTGCACCAAGGGACGTGCCTACAACACCTCCATCAGCAAAAACCATCAGGTTGGTGGCTGAAGCAGTCTTTGTGATGATAAATGACCAACCTGCAGGGCAATTGCACCATGCACCACCTGTTGTTGAGCAAGAACCAGTTAGGGCCCCAGAGCCGAGAGTGGTGGAGCGTACGATAGTGGATCAGGTAGAGCCGAGGAGAGCTACAGAGAGACAGATCAAGCTTGTAATGGGCTTTAATCCTCCGAGATTCGACGGTGTTGGAACGCCAGCTCAAGCTGAGGATTGGCTCTCTACGATAAAGTGGGTCTTGACGGCACGTTAACTGAGGAGTGGCAGAAGACCACCATAGCGACCTTCCTTTTGGCTGGTGAGGCGAGGCTGTGGTGGGATGAGTTGGAGTTTCATCTCTTAGTGGGAAGGCAGCTTGCTGATGTGCCTATGGAGGAATTCTCAAGATTATTCTTGGCTAGATATTTACCCTCTGCTCAGAAGCTTGAGATGGAGAATCAGTATCTTGGGTTGACTCAGGGAGCCAGAAGAGTGGACGAGTATCTCCACGAGTTTACACGGTTGGGTCGGTATGCGGGTGCTATGTTTACAGAAGAAGAGAGGAAGGCCAACTGATTTTATGAGGGTCTACGCGGCGACCTACAGTTACTCCTTGCTGGGCCTAAGGCGCAGAGCTTCCTAGCCTTAGTCAATTCGGCCCGGTCATTGGAAAAGGTTGTGAAGAAAGTGCAAGAGAAGAAGGACCCAGGGGAAAAGAAGGCAGAGTTCAAAGTGCCAAATGCAAAGTCAGGATTCCGTAGATGGAACAAGAAGCATAGGACTTTGAACTCAGCCCCTTCGTCTGGTACGTCGGGGGCAACCACAAGTCGAGTCCCGGGATCTTGCTACAACTGTGGAAAGACGGGGCACTTTGCTCGTGAGTGTTGGAGCGAACCTGCAAAGTCCGAGAGGAAGCCTGGAGTGACCTATGAAGAGAAAGGGAAGGCGGTGGAGTCAACCACGTCCCATCATGCGCCAACCCAGCATAGAGTTTATAATCTTGGTCTGCAAGAGGCCATAAAGCAAGTTGACCTGATGACAGGTATGAGTTAAATTTTAGCAGTTTAACTTTATGTATTTGTTACCTCTTTTATATGTTAGCTTGTTATTCTTGGTGCTAGGCTTCGTGTTGGTTTTCAATTGTCCGGCGAGTGCCCTGTTTGATACGGGTGCTTCACATTCCTTCTTGTCCGAAAGATTCGTGTCGCGCATTGGGGTCCCTTCCTCGATGGCAAAAGACAAGTTGGATGTGTTGTTGCCCAATGGGTGCTCAATGCGTGCGGATACATTCTGTGTGGTAAAAATACGGATTGGGGACTAGGAGTTTGATTTGCGAGCATTGGTACTACCGTTAGTGGAGTTCGACGTAATCTTTGGTATGGATTGGCTCTCGGAGCAGCAAGCTTACATCGATTACAACTGAAAGGAGGTTAAGTTGGGGCTGCATACTGAACGAGAGACTACGTTTGTGGGCATGAAGGGGACGGGTAAAGTTTTGATGTCGACCCTTCAAGTGATCAAGGCAGTTCGGTCTGGGGCAGAGCTTTTTGTCACCTTAATGCAGGCTTCAACGCCTAGGCCAAGTCTGGAGAGTATCCCAGTTGTGTCCGAGTATCCTAATGTGTTCCCAGATGATCTCCCAAGAGCCCCTCCTCAGCGGGAGATTGATTTTACTATTGAGCTGGTACCGGGTGCCAAACCGGTGTCACGCTCTCTGTATCGGATAGCGCCGCGAGAGATGGAGGAGTTGAAGGTGCAACTGCAGGAGTTGTTGGAGCAAGGGTATATGCATCCAAGTTCTTCACCTTGGAGCACACCGGTTCTTTTCGTTAAGAAGAATGATGGAGCTTGCAACTCTCTATTGACTATCGGGAGTTGAACAAGCTTACGGAGAAGAATAAGTATCCGATTCCTAGGATTGACAATCTATTTGATCAGTTGGTTGGGTCAACAGTATATTCGAAGTTAGATCTGAAGTCTGGATACTACAAATTGAGGATAAAGGAAAGCAACATCCCAAAGACAGCGTTTAGCATGCGGTTTGGGTATTACGAGTTCACTGTCATGCCATTTGGGCTGACCAATGCGCGATCCGTGTTTATAGATCTGATGAACAGGATGATCAGAGAATACCTAGATCGTTTCGTGATAGTATTTATCGATGATATCTTGGTGTACTCGCAGTGTGAGGAGGACCATTACAAGAATCTACACATGGTGTTGGAGACGTTGAGGAGAAATCAGTTGTATGCTAAGTTCTCCAAGTATGAGTTTTGGTTATCCTCAGTAGCGTTCCTTGGTCATGTTGTTAGTGGAAAAGGGATAGCGGTGGATCCGGCGAAGATAGTGGCGATACAGGAGTGGCCTCTTTTGACTACAGTGGCGAAAGTCCAGAGCTTTCTGGGGCTTGCTGGCTACTACAGGCGCTTCGTAGAGAACTTCTCACGGATAGCATTACCACTCATGACATTGACAAGGAAAGATCAAAAGTTTGTGTGGTCGTTGGAGTGTGAGCAGGCTTTTGAAGAGTTGAAGAGGTGGTTCACCACGTCGCCTATCTTATGTTCACCGAGTGGAACTGAAGGATTTGAAATTTATAGTTATGCTTCAGGTAGTTGTTTGGGCTGTATTCTGCTACAGCATGGGAGCGTGATAGCCTATGGTTCACGACAATTGAAGGTTCATGAGAAGAATTACCCGGTTCACGACTTAGACTTAGCGGCCGTGATATTCGCTCTGAAGCTGTGGAGGCACTACCTGTACAGTGTGAAAGTTGACATCTACACCGATCATAAGTGCCTGAAGTACTTGTTAGATCATAAGGATCTGAACATGAGGCAGCGGAGGTGGATGGAGTTCTTGGGGGACTACACCTTCGATATACATTATGTACCTGGGAAAGGAAATACAGTAGCGAATGCATTGAGCTGCAGGGCTCCTGCGCAGGCCAGTTGGTTGTCGGTACATGATGAGAGCTTGGTCCGTGATTTGGAGGCATTAGAGATCTCCTGCGTTGATAAACAGTATAGTACCGAGGTGATATTGTGTTGGATAGAGGTGCAGTATTACCTGGCTGATAGAGTTCGATGGGCTTTGGTTCAGGAGAGCAGCATGAAGAGGATCTTAGATGAATCTTTGGAAGGGTCAAATTCCCAGTTTTCGGTTGAGGATGGACTGCAAAGGAAGGACGGTCGTCTATGCATCCCTAGTGCGGATAATCTTCGGGAGGAGTTGATGTATGAGGCTCATCATACCAAGTACTCAATCCACCCGGGAAGCACAAAGATGTATAGAGACTTGAAGAAGTTATTCTGGTGGCCAGGATTAAAGAAGGATGTAGCACTTTATGTGGCCAAGTGCCAAACTTATGCCTTGGTGAAGGCGGAGTGCCAGAAGCATGGAGGTTTCCTAAAGTCCTTGCCTATCCCGGAGTGGAAAGTCGATGACATTTCTATGGATTTTGTGCATGGTTTGCCAAAGTCGCAAAGGGGAAACGACGCCATCTGGGTGGTCGTAGATAGGTTGATAAAGGTGTCACATTTCATCCCGAATAGGAAGTAAGATCCGGTGGACTGAGAGATGACTTGAGGCAACTGCTCTCCGGGCCTATGACGCAGGGCTTGTTGACCCTGGTCAACACGGCTCGCTCTTTGGAGAAGGATATGAAGAATGTACAAGCAAAGAAAGGCTTTGGTGATAAGAAGTCTGAGTTCAAGGTGCCGACTACCTCAAAGTCTGGGTACCGTAAGTTCTCTAAGAAGGAATGACATCGGTTCATCTTCCTCCTCAAGGCGATCTTCCTAAGTCATTCCAGAAAACCTCATCCCTTATTCAACCTCAAGAGGCAAATACCCTTCACAAAACCATCCCCTATCATCACATAGAAGAAGGGAGTGGTTGAAGAGATCTAAAACCTAGGACACAAGTCCTAGCATGGCCTTTCCTAGAAAACTCCTCCTCTCCATCAAGACTCTCTTGAGTCGATGTCTCGCCTAGGAAAATAACTATAGATCTAGCACCAAGGGAGAGGGTAGGAAACTCACCTCACTTCCAGCGGTTCCATTTCCGGCCATAGACCTTGTGATTCTTTGCGGCGACATCCTCTCCTCTACAGCGATGGCGGATCTCCTTCCCTAGATCTTCCTCCAGTAAAATCTTCTTCTCCACAGGACTTCTCTCAGAAAAATATGGCTGGGAGGAAGAATGAAATGGCTAGGGTTTTTCCACTGTTCCTTATATATATATAATGTGACACGGGTAGGGACATGCCTGTGTCCTTACCCGTGTCCCGCTCGGGCGAAGCGTTACAGGCGATTACATTGTCGTTTCGATCTATAATGGCGGATAGGACGTACACGCCTGTGTCAGTCAAGTAATGCCCGTGACATGGGGAGTGACACCTAAATCGTCGAACTCAACTATCGTGAATTCGTCGAACTCACTTAAAATCGTCGAACGGAGGTCACGCCCATGGTCACGCCCGTGACATAGGGCATGTAACACTCTCACTCGAGAACCAACCACCTACTCGATTACCTTGGGCACCTACTCGAGTACCTTAAGTCACGCCCCTGGGTCATGCCCGTGACCTAGGGCGTGTAACCCACTTTACTCGAGTACTTTGAAAACTACTCGAGTAACCTCGGCAGCTACTCGAGTACCTTCAGTCACGCCCCTGGGTCACGCCCGTTACCCAGGGCGTGTAACCCATTTTACTCGAGTATTTTGAAAACTACTCGAGTAGCCTCGGCAGCTACTCGAGTACCTTCAGTCACGCCCCTGGGTCACGCCCATGACTCAGGGCGTGTAACCTATTTTACTCGAGTATTTTGAAAACTACTCGAGTAGCCTCGGCAGCTACTCGAGTGCATGCAGTCACGCCCCTGGGTCATGCCCGTGACCTAGGGCGTGTAACCCATTTTACTCGAGTATTTTGAAAACTACTCAAGTAGCCTCGGCAGCTACTTGAGTACCTGCAGTCACGCCCCTGGGTCACGCCTGTGACCTAGGGCGTTTAACCTGCTCTGGACTAACTTCTCCAGTTCACAAGTGCCGCCCTTTTTCCTCCACTTTCCTGAACTCAAACCTGCCCTCCTGACTCAAAACTCGCATGGGGCCTAGCGCGAATCGGGACATTACACAAGATGCTGATCCCAACAGGGAAATCATATTCACTAAGACTGGAGACAAAAGCTAAGAGGAGAAGCACAAAGGGAAAAGGAAAAGAAATGATTTTTAAACTATCTGTAGTCTGTCTGAGTCTACTTAAAATTGCTTTCCAATTTCTGATACAAAGCTTATTGTATATATATATATATATATCTGTTGTATGTGTTAATTTTCTCTGCCAGATATATGTTTTCTTACTTTGTTTACTTTCAAGTTTAGTTTGAGTCTGTAATTAGTGATCTCACCCAAATATGGGGGAGATTGTTGGATCCCTAGTTTGAATTGTGCAAGTTCACTAAGTTAGGATCATATGATCCATCATGAATATCCAGGGTCATGGTTGTGTCCTAGAGTCTAGGCCAAGTCCTTAGAATCAACATCACATGGACCAGCTTTCAACAGACTGCCAGAGAATCAAGAAATTGTGTCGACACTTGGGAAAAGCTGTGTCGACACCAGAAGCCAGATTGTGTCGACACACAGTACTTGTGTCTACACACAGAACATCTGTGGACATCAACTATATCGACACTAGAAGCAAGATTATGTCGACACATGGAAGTCTTGTGTCGACACCCAGAACATTTGTCGACACCAGAAGTAAGATTGTGTCGATAGACAGAAGACTTGTAGAACATCTATCGACACAAACTGTGTCGACACCAGAAGCCATTGTGTCGACACACAGTAATTGTGTCGACACATTCCACAGAAGCCGTGTCGACACCAGAAGTTAAAGAAGAAGTGTTGTCTCAGCTCGACAAACTCTAAGCTCAGCTCGATGATCGCTGAACTCAAGACAGCTCGACAAAATAAGAAACTGAGCTCGATGAATTCTATATAATCAGTTACAGTTGGCAGAATTAATTAAGGATTAATTACAGTCAGAATTATAGTCAATGCCATCTGGTCGATGAACACAACTCCTCAGCTCGGCGATTTCTATTTTTTGTTCGACGAATCCAGACTTGGTTATTTCTATCCTTCTGTCCCTTTCCTACTCTAATAATTCCTGAGTAATTAATGATAAAATATTCTATGAATATTACCGTTAGACGAAGCCTTAATTAAGATCTTCATCAGGATTATTGCTTAACATTTTTCCACGGGATAGTTGGGGAAACTCAATCAATGCAAAACATTCTTCAGGCCGTCAGCATTGAATGCAGAAGAATTTCAAATTTCAAAAGGAAGATAATATGAAATATACAAAAAGAGATTTTTCATCTCTCCGTCCTTAGAGACAGACACACAGAGACAGTCAGTCAGTTTTTGTGAATCAGGAATCAAGAATCTGCTGCTGCTCTCTCTCTCGACAACACTCTGAGAAAAAAAGAGATAGAAAGCTGATACAGAAATACAAGATCTATACCAGAAGAATATCAGCAATCTGAAGAAGAAGAACATCAAATCAAAATCAAGAGTATTCTTTCTTCTATACTCCAGGACACTTCAAATGACAACAAATCCTCTATCTGTCAAGAAGTTCCTGTACTTTGTTTGGTCAAAGATGAAATACTGAAGGCCTATCACCCTGAAGCAAAGCTCCATCTTCCTGAACCATTCAACATCTCAGGGGGAGCCTGTTGCTAACATCATATCCACTTAAGTCTTCTCAGTTGTACATTGAGAAAGCGAAGACAAAATCATCTCTCACCCCCCACTGTATAAAGGTTTCTTAACTCCCATCAAAAGTTATTCCTAGTTGCAAGTGACCTGACCAAAAGACTTGAGGTTTGGTTTTTGAGCACCTGATCAAAAGCTCATTGGTGTCAGGCACCTGATCAAAAATATGAGTGGATTCCTACCAGTGTGGTAGAAGAGTGGATGTACCCAGGTTGGGGAGCCACTATAAATTTCTTGTGTTGTCTGGTTTCTCTTTTCTTTTATTTCTTGTTGTGGTTGCGATAGTTAGGATTGTTGTGTTTGTGCTTTAATTTTATTCCTACAGCACTAGGACTAGATTGAAGTAGTTAGAAAATTTTATAAAAACCCTAAATACTCTATTCACCCCCCACCTCTAGAGTATTCCAGATCTAACCCCTCACTTTCAGCTTGGCACCCGGTACTAGATTAATTTGAAAATCAACTTCTCTATACGGGGGTAATCTTGATAGTTTCTCAGGAAATACCTCGGGAAAGTCCCGCACTACCAGTACATCTTTCATATCCAACGCTATCTCCTTCAACTCGAAACAAATAATGAAAACATCATCCCCCTTCATATGGGATTTTACAGCCTGATTCGAAGATAACAGCATACGATGTGTGAATCTAATACCTTGAAATATGACATCGGTGTCTCCGTCTCTCAAGTAAATTGGTTTCTCCGCGCAGTCAATCCTTGCGAAGTGCCAGTCCAACCACGGCATGCCCAGAATGAGGTCAAATTCTAGCATCCTCAAGACTGTGGCAGGGGTATCAGAGGCCTTTCCCCCAATGAATATCTCTAACTAGCATTTGGCGGTTGCGGTCATCTCAGAGCCGTCTGGGAGGCGTACTCATCGAGCAATACCAATGAAGTATTGCACTTCTTCTACATCTTTAATGAAGTCCTCTGACACAAAAGAGTGCGAGGTACCGGTATCGAATAATGTATAGGTCGGTTTCCCGCCGACCGCCACGGTGCCTAAGTACGAATACAATACTCAATGCTAGATATCTAGTACGTCTTAGGCAATTTGCTATATAACAATGGAAATGTGGTAACTAACTATAACATACCTGCTATCACCTCCTAGGGGTTCCGCTCCTATATCATGTTCAGAGCAAACACTTGATCCCGAGGTGGCCCAGGGTTTCCTCCTCATTGTCCTCGTCCTCGACCACGCATGTGTCCCCGCCCTTGAGGAGCTGTCAGAGGGAGAGCAAGAGGAGAATTCCCAAACAACTACGGGCAAAATCATCGAATGTGGCCAGGTTGGTTGCATTCGAAGCACACCCGTCCATAACGCCCCTCTGGTTGCTGAAATTGTTGAGGCTGTGGAGGCGGAGGCAATGCGGGCGGCTGTGGAACTGGGTGCTCCACTCTAAAATTTCAGTGGAAATGTCTACCACCCATTTGATGTCCTCTTCATCCTTTATAGTCTTGTCTCCTTCTGTTGCTTTGGCCAGCTTCAATCACGCCCACTACAGGCCTCTTAACACTTCCCAAGTGGTCCGCATCTAATCTCTTTGCCATGTTGATTATCTCCGCCAAGCTAGAGTCCGCTATAAACAAAAGGGCCTGCCTCAGGGCATCCCTCAACCCTTTGTAGAAGTGCTTGGCGTATCCTCTATCATCCAATTCATAGGAGTCCGCGAATCTCACGAGATGTTGGAACTCTCATTGATATTCCGTAACCGATTTTTATCCTTTCTTCAGCAGTAGGAACCTCTCTTCGAGTTCATCTCGAGCAGACGAGGGAATGAAGTGTTCTAAGAACACTCCTGAGAACTCGCTCCAGCTTATCTCCGTGTATACTCATCCTTGAAAGTTAGAGCCCATGAGGGACTTCCACCATCTCTTGGCGTGTAGTTCTAGGATAGACACCGCCAACGTTACAGTCATGTTGGCTGGGCAACGGATCCCCACCAATAGCTCCTACACTGTGTCGAACCATTCTTCAGTGCGCACAGCTGACTCTGTCCCAAGGTAGGCGGGAGGGGAGAGAGCTCGGAAAGTGCTCAGCAAGTTTGAGCCTGGAGCCTGTTGTTGTACTGGGGTCTGCTGTTACCTAAAGGCATCCAGGATGGCCGTGAGCATCTGTCCCAGCTCTGATTGTTGGAACTGAGTGGGTATGGGAGGGGCCGGAGTGCCCCCCATCGCCTCAACATGCACTGGAATCTACACATAGAATGCAAACGTATGGTCAGTTTGGCTAATCTTAAGGTCATAGTTGGACATACTTAGTGTGAATTTCATATGGGCACACCACTGCTTCTGCTAAGTCAGTTTGTCCCCAAACTGACTAATCGAATGGGGGTGGTACCATTGTTGAATGACTTCTTTAGTTGACGATTATGGCAAGTTGATACCATTTATAAGACCCCCCCCCCTCCTAGATCCCAAAACACGGCACGAAGGGGGACTTATGCCCAAAACAGCCGCCTTGCGGTAGCATTAGCATACGGGCTAACCTATACCACAAGAAGCCTATTCTGCCGGCTACGTCCAATATCAATTTATGCCCACCCAATCGAAACATAATATAGAAGTCAAATCCACACAAATCATAATAGTCCAAAAGTACAAGGTAAAAAGCTAATAACAAGCTTCTAAAGTATCAGAGTACTGCTAATATACTCCCAAAAGGGCTACATCAAAGTCACTCAACACTCACATCGGTGATTGACGGTTGCGACGGTACCGTCCCTTCAGGCCCTGTCGTCCTGGCCTAGCTGTCCTACTGCATAATCTGCGGCTCCTATACCTGCAGGGCGACCTCCTAAAAAGGAAAACGTCGCACCTGTTAGTCAAAATGACTAAGTGTCTTTCACATCTGCTCCCACGGAGACTCCTCGACACCGGGTGGATAAAGGAGCAATGGTACAATATATAATAAGTAATATAAGCAGGTACAAGCAGGTGGAATAAGTACAATATAACTAACAGCATTTTAATCTAGCAAAGCTACAAGAGCTATAATCATCCATCAAGTATAAGTATCTACAACAGGAAAGTAACTTAATTTATAAGGATGCCCATACAAGCTTATAAGTTAAGGATCAGATTGACATAAAGTAACTCATCGAATAGGAGTGCCCATACAAACTCATACGATGACGATCTTGTTTGTGCAATGTAATGTAATGATATGTATGTAATGCAATGACTCATCCATGATCACGCACATACAACCACTATGTCGACACAGACTTGTAGATTCCACTATTCGAGCAGGTAGCTAACCTCTCAGGCATCAACCGTCGTGGCTAGGCGGCGACAGTAGAGCGGGCTTCTCTACAACTAAGCGGGCATCCACACTGCTTAACTTAGGCCTCCATACGCCTCAATGCTAAGAACACAACATCGAAGCCCCCCCCCCAACGCATACTATGGCCTAGCGGGAGTCTCGGGTAGATGTGCACCGAGAACCAAGCCTCGAACTGGCCTTGTATGACCTAGAAGGAGCCTCAGAAGAAAGCACAAGGACCAAGCCCAACCGTTCACTTGGCATGGAAGGAGCCCCAAGAAATGAACACCGAGGACCAAGCCCAACCGCCCAAGGTCTAACTGTCAACTCCCGTCAGTGTGACGACTGGCGAGCCCGTAGACCTGCCACACTATCCTTAACCCAGGATTACGACACCGCATGTCGACTCACACTGCATGCAATTCCACATCATCGTGGCACGGAAGGAGCCTCGGAGAAAACACGAGGACCAAGCCTAACCGTCCACTCGGCATGGAAGGAGCCCCGGTAAATGAACACCGAGGACCAAGCCCAACCGTCCATTTATGACCCTTCTCAACACTATCCAACATAGTGCGGTCAACACTCGCACTTACATCCTTTCATAATGCTATTCATAGGGAGACACCACTCTAGACATTGGAATACTAAATTCATTCCGTTAAACAATTATTCACATGGCAATAGATTAACATTCTACATTTCATTTCCAAATGATTTCAAAACATTATCAACACGATGCACATTTCTATTGGTTACCAATTTCTACCAAATCATTTCATTTAGGTACGCTTCATTTCATAAATTAATTATGTGAGATCCAATTATCAAACTTCATCATCATAGAACTATGATGGTTAACATAAAAGAGTTCACCCAACCTCAAGGTTAATTTGCTACAATGTCTCTACCGAGTCCAAACTCGACTCTACACCAACCCATAATTTTAAATATAGAACACATCTGGACAGCAAATTCGACCGGATATTTCCGAAGCTATAGGATTCCGGCGAAGGCGTGTAACCCCTTGATGGAAACGTCTTTCCATGGGTTACGACTTTCGTATTCAAACCACAGCCCAGATTAGAGAGTAACACAGTTGAAATCGGCTTCAAAGTCCGCTGCGTACAGACACAATTTCTGCATACTTGGTTTTTCGGCCATCAATTTCGTTCAGACTTTCTTGTGGCTACAGACTTCGCCTGAAGTCATGCAACCACTCGTTGGAATGGTATTTTCAAGTACTTCAACTTTTGTGTTTAGTCAAAAGCCTAGTTCAGAACATATCTCACCTAAAAATGGCCAAGAAGATCGCTGTGTGTAGAACACAGATTCTGCAAGCATCTTAGGGCGGAATGAACAGCGTCGGTTTATCTTCCTCCTCAAGCCGATCTTCCCCAAATCACATCAGAAATTCCACCTCCCTTATTCACCCTAATAAGGCCACTTCTCTTCACGAAACCATCCCCCATCATCACAAAGAAGAAAAGAGAGGTTGAAAACATCTAAAACCTAGGACACATGTCCTAGCATGGCCATTCCTAGAAAACTTCTTCTCTCCATCAAGACTCTCTTGAGTCGATGTCTCTCCTAAGAAAATAACTATAGATCTAGCACCAATGGAGAGGGGAGGAAGCTCACCTCATTTCCGATGTTTTCACCATTTCCGTCTAAGGATCTTGTAACTCTTCTCGGCGGCATCTTCTTCTCCTCGGCGGTGGCGGATCTTCACCTCTTGGACTTGCTCCAGCACCGTCTTTCTCCTCTCCAGCAGTTCTCTCAGGAAAAAGGGGTTGAAATGAGGATGAAAAATAGCTAGGGTTTCATTTCCCCTTATATGTGATAAATGACATAGGTAGAGACACGCCCGTGTCCTTACCTATATCCTGCTCGGGTGAAGCGTCGTCAGCGGTTCCAATGTCGGTTTAATACACTAACACGGGTAGGGACACGCCCGTGTTCCTACCCGTGTCCACATGATACGACCGTGTTCTCTGGCCGTGTCCTACTCTAGACACGATTCGTCTAGTATCACTTATCACACACGAGTATGGACATGCCTGTGTCTTTACCTGTGTCCTCCTCGGGGAAACCTTCGTCGAGCTCTGCTCGACACACACAGGTAGGAACACGGTTGTGTATCTACCCATATCCTCTTCATATGGGTAGTGAAACGCCCGTGTCACTACCTGTGTCCTTCTCTGGGATAACTCTAGCCATTGACTCGAGAGTTGGTTGGATAGACATGGGTAGGGACACACCCGTGTCTCTACCAGTGTCCTTCACGGGAACACTGGTTTGACATACACTGGTAGGAACACGTCATGTCCCTACCGTGTCTTCATACACACGGGTTGTGATACGCCCGTGTCACTACCCGTGACCTTCTCTGGACCTACTCGAGTCGTCAACTCGAGAGATGGCCTCTCACACACGTGTAGGGACACGCCCGTCTCGCTACCCATGTTCTATTTTGGACTGATTTCTCCTCCCATTTAGAAGTGCAGCCCAGCTTCCAGCACTTCCCTGAACCCAAATCAGCTCTCCAGACTCAAAAACGTGCACGAGGGGCCTAGTGCGAAACGGGACGTTACATAAAATATCCCCAGAGAATAACTCATGGTATGCAAGACTCTAGATTTAAAATAATTACGAAAGTAGCTTTTATGACTCTTAAACATAGTGATTTAGATTTCAAATATGACATGTATGGAGTAATAATAGTAATTTTTGTACTTTAAAATATCCAACTTGCAACCTAGCATGAAACCTTCCCAGAGAGCAAGTACATCAAAACAAAAAGGTAAACTAGCAGCTTAGCAATGTATTCAATATTCCAAAAGAAAATACCAGTTGGCGTCCACAATCTGAAACGAACCCATTGAAAGTATGCAAGTCTGAACTAAAAATCGAAAAACAACAATTACCTCACGATGGTGAGGAAAACACTGCAACTACTGCCATCCAAAAGCAACCACCCAACATAGACGCTCCACCGGCTACAGCCCTGAACCTGGGCATTCAAAAGCAGAACACATCAACAAGAAAATACAAGTGGCAAAGGAAATATGCAGGTAATAAGAAAAAGAGTAAGAAAGGGTTTACTAATCCCAACTATAAGGAATGCTGAAACCACAACTGATTAACCAAATAAAGACAAGTAAAAGTTGCAATAAAGGAGTTAAATGAACATTGCACCAAGTGCAGAACGAAGCCATGCATTGACAAAATCTGCAAGAATAAGCATGAAATAGGATAAACCGATCTAAGAAGCAAACTGAGCAAAAATAGCTCAAAAACATGAGTCATTAACACTAGGTAAGAACAACCAGGCCGGAGTCGTGACCAAAACGTCCAAACCCAAACTACCAGACTCAAACGTCTCACAAATGCACTGCGGAGGTGGCCACCTGGCCCAACATAACCCAATAGGCCATAAAACAGAGACCAAACCAAACCACCAAGTGTAATGACTCACAAACTGGCATCTAGTTAGTGTTCCTTTATCCACTGCCAACCTTCATAGCCGAAGAAACAACATAACAAAAACCCCAAACCAAAACCCAAGCCTAAACCCAAAGAAATACTCAAACAAGTCCTAAAATCACTCTAAGGACCATACACGATGAATCCTACACGAAATGGCAAAATATTCTAAGTCCATGCCAAATTCGGCGAGTATACCCGACAAACCACAAGGATACTCGACTAATTTCCACAGTACTCAGTGAATAAGACCTCCGATAGTCGACGAATTCCTACTATACTCGACGAATTGCATAGCGATGCTCAACGATATGCTACTATACTCGACGAGTCGACCAACACTACTCGACACTTTCTTACGATACACGTCAAATCTGCCTTAACAAACAATTCGGTGATATTTGCCGAATCCTAATTGACACTCGACGAAAAGCACTTGGTCAATAAATCTACAATCGATGAATCGTTACCTGACTAAACTTCCTTAACGATATTCGGCAATACTCGCCGAATCTGCCTAAGTCGATACTCGACGAACTCTAGTAATACTCGCCAAATTATCCTTAAACTAAATCCCTCCACACAAGGCAAATTTCACTTAAGATTTATGACGAATTCTCATCTGGCTAACCAACCAAAGTGGACGAATACTACCATCGATATTTGATGAATTTTAGTTACCCAAACCAGCTAAATTCAACTTAATCCCTAAACCTAATCCCCATGTTTTGGCCGAAAACTTTCCTTGCTCTATGATTTCTTTCATAGCCTACATACAATAATCTTACTCTCTAAGGGAGGATGAAAGGAACGAAGAACAGCGAGCAAGAAATTGGCATGTAAGGCAGAAAAGAGCCACTTGCCTTAAAACTCTGGAAAAACACCTCCCCCTCGCACCACAACAAGGATCGGCCACCAAAAGATCCTGGCAACGTGTACTGAAACTTTTGTGGGAAAAGGAGGTCAAAATCACTAACCCTAATGCCTAAAAATCGAGGAACCGGGAATTGCTTACCACGATTCGGTCAAAATCACTAATCTCTAATCTATCGAGGAATCCAACCACCAAATCGCTGGAAGTCACCGACCAAAAGCACGTGGGATGCTGCTCCACTTTCGCTCACGAAAACGACTGCCGCTCTGGTTGGGAAGATGATGAACAGTTTTTTTGACGTGACCTAATATTCGACTACATATATAGATACATAAATAATTATAATAATATAATACAATTTAATAATCAATAAAACCAACATGACCCGAAATCCAAACCAACTCGAAATATTAATAAATTCGCACTGCATCTAACTACTAACGCTACGAACATAACAGTGTAGTCGAAATCCCAATCAGACAAACCAAACTCGGGTAAAACACCACCCAAAAATAAAATGCCACCACATTAGTTTAAAAAGCTCCACCGAGTCACCAAAAATAGACTCGGCTCGCGAGGAAAGGTGCATAACCATACCTAAAACCAACCACACAGGAAAACCCACTGAGCAAACCTATGCTCCAACAAACAACACCTGTTAATTATGCATCGGCGTTATGCCCTGACGTCAAAAATACATCACTACGGGAATTAAAATAAACACTGAAAAATCAGGGGCATTACAGCCTGAGCTGTAGGAGAGTCATTCTCTATGAGGTAGGTCTGTCCTCCCATCCTGAGTTGTAGGGCCTTTGGGCCTGAGGTATGTGATCTTTGGATCACTGTGTTGTAGGGCCTTGTGCCTGAGCTGTAAGTCTTCGAGGTTACTCAATGGACCTACGGGATCGTGTTGTAAGCTTTCAGGTTGCAAGATTGGAGAAGTGCCCTGTCTAACAAGTTGTCAGAAAGGTGGGAGGTAAAGTGGACGTACCCATACTCTAGGGAACCACTATATATTATGTGTGTGCTCTTTGTGTTTTTTTATTGCAGGTTGTGTGTGTCTTGAAAGCAGAAAAATACCAACTCACAAGCACTTAAAGAAAAAAATTAAAGATAATCACAAGTGACTAAGAAACCTATTCACACCCTCTAGGTGATTTAGCTATCCTCGAAAATAAGGACTTTCACTACACATTCTGCAACATAGATCAAATCTCCATTTAAACCAACATCCTCATGTTTGTTGCATTCGCACTATGATCCTTGGAGTTTTACAATCCCCTTTCCCTTTATATCAGTTGGTAGGACATTTTACTTTAGATAAACAAGCTCTCTCAAATTTCGTGCTTTTAGGAGCCTTTCTATCAATTCTTGAAGAACACGATAGTTCTCTGTATCATGTTCATAATCCCAATGATAACTACAATAGAGGTTCATATTTCTCCTGGTATTCTCTGTAACACCCAATAAAGACAGTATATTATGGGTTCGGACGGGGCCCCACAACATACAGACTCCATAGCTTAAGCATTAAAAGATGATATAAATTACTCAACTCAAAACTCAGACTACAAACAGCGAAAACATACAGCCACACTAGAAGTTATCCACCATCACAAGAGTATCAAAACGGCCTTAAGACCTTACATCATTCATGTGTCCAAAAATAAAAACAATAACATCAACATAACAACGTTCATTAGCACTCCTAGGATACCTCGACATACAAGCCAGAATCATAGTGCACTAAGCATAACATTCAACCAAACAGAACTACTAAACAAAGAGATCACTTCATGAGGCTTAGGAATTTTTGGCCGGCGAGCTTTCTCCCACTTGTTATCCTTGCCCTCTACAAGTTTGTAGTAACGTGGGTGGGCAAAGTCTGACGTCAACTGTGTATCCAATACATCTCCTCCCGGTTGTCCCTAACGGACCCCAGGGCACACCATCAACCTGCAGGTCGGCACTTCCTATGGAAATATACATGAACATAGAAAGTAGTAAAACAGGTTTGGATGTATCATACAACAAACATGTTTTATATTGAGCATATAATAAAAAGGGCCTACAATGCAACATGTATGCAAACCTGGGCTTCACCCAAGGCACCTTATAGTGTATGAATCTAACACATCATTACGCGTCATCAATTGGGTACTTCCAATTTCCCCATCGGCATTCAAGCTATAAATACATCGGTACTTCCATTTTCCCCAAACGACATACAAGCCGCCACACGTAACTCTTGCCTAGGGCCCACACGCCCGTGTGTCTCAAAACTCGGGGTTGCCTGCAGGGTCTGACTTTTCATGTCAGGATTCCATCACATAAACAAACCAATGCTAAGAACACTTGCTACACCCGACCCGCTCGTGGACTTCATCGCTCGGGCTTATCCAAAGCTTGACATTCTCATCATTTTCGCATAAGGGGACTTGTCTCGCCAGGGCACTCTCCACACATGATATGCATGTCATAGGCTTGCCAGCCGACCACTGAGACAAAGCCACGCCTTAACACATCATAATCAAAAGCCTTTCCCGCACTAATCCACCATTCGTTCTCACACGAAAACAAGGGGGACAATTATCACAAATGGCATTTTGCCACAAACGGATTTCGGGTACAATCCTTAGGCTTGTTATGGAACATCGCCGAGTTGGATTAATGGTCGCGACTTCGACTTCACCCACCATGACTAATCCACTAACGGATCAGATTTCTAATGCAATATCATGTCGGGGATGGAGACAATCGACACGGTGGCTCATATTGAGCCATCACAACCCGAACTCCACTCATTTGAGAGATCTGATGCCCAAATGCTTGAAAGAAAGCAGTACTAAACAGTGATGCCATGCACTCATCCTAAAGAACGATAGGAGAAGTGTCGTTACCTTACGACTTATCTTCCTAGCCATGAAAAACTTGACTTACATCGATGAACGTGTTCGCCTTTAAGTCCCCTCCACGGATCTGGCCTTAGATCAACGATCAGAGTCCCGAAGCTTCATCAATGGCAGAGCAAGACCTTCTTATTCCTCCTCCAAACTCTTTCTCTCAAAACCCTAACTCCCACTCCAAAAGAGAAGAAATGAGTGTTTAGAATGTTTCAACCCTACTTATGCCCTTTGGACGGAGAGTCCTGGGCCATAGGATCAAATCCTAAAAGAAATCAGGAGGCTAAAATACCAAACAACAGAACTGCTCCCGAGCTCTATCACCGGGCGATAACTACCTACCGCGCAGCGGTAGCTTCCCGAGCGCTTGGCCAGAAAAATAATGTCGTGTTATCACCGACAGTAAGAATAATGCTGCACGGTAGCTCACTGAATCCCTACCACTCAATACCACCACTCAACGCCTGCCTCTCAATGCACTCAATGCCAAGCTTCCCCGAGCGATAGCTAACTAACGTTGTGCGCTAGTACTCAACTCTATCAATGCTTGGTTTTCACGAAACAATGCTATCGCCTGGCGATAGCTACCTTTCACCGCGTGATAACTTCCTGAGACTAAAGCTCTAGAAAACTGGGGTGATACAACTCCAACCGCCTTAGAAGAATTTCGTTCTCGAAATTTAGCATGCACTTAAACCAAAAAACACACTTGAAGAAAAAAGTTCTGGGAAGTCCTCCTGTATTGCTTGCTCATGCTCCCATGAGACTTCGTCTCGCCTGTAGTTATCCCAGTGCACTTTCACTAGCTTAACTTCTTTGCTCCGCAACTGCTGAACTTCTTAATCCTCTATGACAACACGATGGACTTTCGTCCTCAAATCCTCTTCTACCGGCACCGCTGCCGACTCGACCACAATGCCCATCTCCATCAAGGATTTCCTCAAAACTGAGACATGGAAGACATCATGCAATCAACTCAGCTCTATGGACAACGTCAATCGGTAGGCTGCTTCTCTAATACATTCCACGAACTCAAACGGGCCAAAAAACCTCGGACTCAACTTCTTGAGTCGGGGAATCCGTGAAACGCCTTTGAATGACTTAATCTTTAGGTATACCCAGTCGCGTACCGCGAACTCCATGATCCTGTGGCGATCGTTGAACTACTTCTCTTGCCAATCCTGAGCAACCTTCATACACTCCAGAATTATTCGCACCAACTCGCAAGCATCAATCACCACCACTATTCCCAAAAGTTTGGTGTCTACCGCCTCTATCCACAACATTGGTGTTCGAAACTACCTTCCATACAAAGCCTCATATGTCGCCATCTTGATACTCACCTAGAAAATATTATTATATGAAAACTCCACTATGAAAAGGTGATCTCACTACCTCTTGCCAAAATCAAGGATACAAATTCTCAGTATATCGTCCATAGTACGGTTCATCGCTTCAGTTTGACCATCAGTTTGAGGATGGAAAGTCGTACTAAATTTGAGCTTTGTGTCCGAATTTTTTGTACCAATCTCCAGTCCTTGGACGTGAACCGCCATCACGATCACTAACAATACTCTTTGAAAATCGGTGCAACAACATAATATTCCGAACGTACAGTTCTTCTACAAGCTTCTCTACGCTGTCCTCCTTCTGATTCGGGATGAAGTGAGCCACTTTGTTCAAGCGATCCACGATCACACAAATCACATCATTTCCCTGCTGCGACCGAGGTAAGCCATGCACAAAGTCCATGAAGATGAACTCAAATTTCCACTCGGGTATAGGAAGAGGCTTTAGGAACCCACCCAACTTCTGACACTCAACCTTCACTAAGGCACAAGTTTGGCACTGACTTACATACAAAGCTACGTCCCGCTTCAAACCAGGCCACCAAAATAATTTCTTCATATCCAAGTACATCTTTGTACTGCCCGGGTGAATGGAGTACTTTGAGAAACTGTAACATCCCTCAGATAACTATACCCCCTAGGAGAGGATTTTTCATGACTAGGTCATGACAAAACCCTAGGAAACCCAAGAATTCCAAGTGGACCTAGGAATGTATATGAGATCACTATGGTCTGCAAATAGTAAATTCCTAAACACTAGTTTAGGATGATCATGGGGCTTCAGCATGACTCCAATCCCCACCATGACCTCACCAATCTATGTAAAGGCCTTAAGGATCCATTGGGGTCAACCCAGGGTGGCCAAGTTGACCTAGGACCATCTTAGGCCTAAATTGGGCAAGGTGCCCTAGCTAAGGCAAATGTGCCCCTAATCAGCCCAACCTACCCTACCAGGGTCTTCCTAGACCTATAGTGGGGTTAATGGGTCACCAAAGATCCATTGGGGTCAACCTTATAGCCTGAGTTGACCCAAGTTGACCCTAGCCCTAAAGTGGTCAAAGTGCCCTAACTGAGTGGCAAGTGACCTTCAGTATACAAAGTTAACCCAAAACAACCCTTCCTTGACCTTAAGGGAAGCCAAAGGGTCACCAAGGACCCCTTGGGGTCAACCCAAATGGTCATGTTGACAAAAGTCAACTCTAGCCCTAACTTGGTCAAAGTGCCCTTACTAAGGGTCAAGTGACCCCCAAAGTGCCAAGAAAACCCTACCTAGCCATACCTTGACCCTAGGGTAGGCCAATGGTTCACCAAGGACCCATTGGGGTCAACCCAAAAAGGTCAAAAGGATAAAGGTCAACCCTAGTCCAATTTAGGTCAACTTAGCCCAAATGTGCTAACCCAAGCTCAAGCCCTCTTTCATTTGGGCTAACCAACTCTTAATCATGTGATGATATTAATTAGTGGACTGCAAATATCCTAAAGGGGTTAACAAAGTCTGCCTTGATGACTAGGAGAGAGGAAACTTCATTTTCTCCCTTTAATGGAGGAGAGAGAAAATGAAGGGAGGGGTCATTCATCATTAGGAAGGCCAAGAGCCCTCTCCTCTTGCTGGAATCATCTCCCCTAGTCAGTTAAGAGGAGGCCAAGGGTTTTCTCGGTCATCGCAGTGGCTAGGGGAGGTCGAGCCAAGCTTTCAATGGCCATTAATGACCATTAATGACTTGGCCTCTCCACTCCCTAACTGAGGCTTTAAACACCATCAGTGGCCTGAGAGGAGTTTTCCCCACCATTTACCTAAAGAATTCGAGCCCTTCCACTGTGTAGTTGCAGAAACCCGAGCGACGCCACCACCACCATGACGACCCGACGATCAGCGCGACTACAGACCACCACAAAGGTCCTCCTCCTCTTCTTACTCTATGGGTAGATCTTAGGTTTCAGTTAGAATGAAGATCGGGCTCAATTGAGCCGAATCCAAGCTTTCAATTTCATGGTTTTTCGGGAAATTTTCTCTTGTTGGGATCGCCGGAAAAGGTCACTCCGGCGGCTGTGCCGCCGCTTGTCGATAGCCACTACCTCGACGGAGGTGGTGGTGGCGGTGGCCGGCCAGGGAGGTGGTCGGATGGCCGGGAATTAAGCCGGGAAGTGGCTTCAGGTCGGGATGATCCTGGCTATCAGCTCAAGGTAAACGATGACCAGATGTCGTCCATCATGCGGCAAGATTCGTGCTGAATAAAATATTTAAACTATATGTTATATATTCATTTCATTTCATTTCTGTCACAGGATATGTATTTAATGTTTCTATTTATTAAAAATATCTAGGTTCACCTACAGAAAAAGTGGTAAATATCAAAGTTGTAGCCCTAGGGGTGTACTTAATTTTAAAATTGGTTTGAACCAATTTGGATGCTTGTTTGACCAGGGCACTCATTTTGGTGGGGTCTATACCTAGGGTTAGAAAGAAACAAAAATGAGTGCCCCCACTTCATCCCTTGTCGAAAAGACCTGAAATTTGAACAGAGTCACCTTAACTGATACCTAGGTCCTGTCTAAAGATTGGAATTTTTGGAGATAATTTTTCTATAGTTTTAGAAATTATTTAATAATTCTAGGGTAAGCTAATTAGGAGACCTAATGACCTCCAAGCCCTCTCAAATTTTGTTGAGTGGTCCTTGGAGTTATTATGAGATTCTGTATAAATTTTCACCTCATTTAGAGTTGATTTAGTTGAGAAATGAGTAAACCCTAATTTGCCCAAAAAGGGGTATTTAGATCAAATTGCACCATTGTGGGTCTGGGTCGCCAAACCACCTCAAAAGAGGTTGAAATTTGGGCCACTGGTTTGACATGACATTAAACACCCTCATATGGGTTATGGAGTGGTTTAGGGTAGAATTTCCCGAGGACCCAGGTTCAATCCCTATGTTTGGACCTTGGGGGTTTGAGAAGGGCATGGGGTCAAAAGCCCATATATGGACTTGAAACTTGGTGGAGAGGACCCTATGGTGGTTAAAGTCCTCGGGTGGAAAAATTAGTGGATTTAGAGATAGATAAACCCCTCAAAACCCCAACTCTAGTTTAGGTCACAAATTTCATAATGGTATGGTGGGTTGCCAAAACTTTAAGAAAAGTTGTAAAACTTGGGTGGTGTAGTCATAGGGTTAATATGAGCCTATGGTTTTTTTATTGGGAATATTAGAAAAATATATTTAGTACCTCCTTTGTATTACATGGATTTACCCTTAATAGTATTTTGATTATTATGATCTCACTTTTCATTGGAAAATTGTGAAAAATGGGCAGAAAAAGCTTTATGTCATCGTGCTCATACATGGTTTTTATTTTAATTTTTAGATGCATATTTTCAGTTCCTACTTCACAAGCCTATAATTATGCCATTATGTTCATTAATAGATTTAGAGCTCAAGTCTTGTTAGAAAATTGTAAAACTTATTCAGTGGTACTCCTAGGGCAGTATGCTCATGTGGAAATTTTATCATAATTTTTAGATGACTATTTCAAGTAATTATTTATTAATATATGAAAAAGGATTATCATTCTAAATTAAAATTTGAGTTCATTATTCACTAGAAAATTTGGAAACTTGGTCAGGGGTGTTTTTAGAGTATTTTAGTCATGCTTGAATTTTCTTATAATTTTTGGAAGCTTATTTGAAGCACTTGTTTCTTTAATTGTTAACTGCGGGAATATATTTAAAATTTTGGATCAGAGTCTTAAACCTTGCAAACAAAAATTGGGAGTCCTGAATTTATTGTCAGTTACTGCCTAATATTTATCGTAATTTTGTGGAGCATTTTGCATGAATGTAAAGGCCACTTCATATTCAAATTGGGGCATATGGGTGTTTTGGGAAAATAAATAAAATATCAGATAAATTAGGAAAATTCCAAGTTTCTGGACTTAGGCTATAAATTTAACGATAGGCCACCATTAATTATCATAGGGTATTTGGATAAGGATTTAGAGTACCTCCTATCATGTGTATCATATAGCTTAGGGTGGTCTGCATGTTGTAAATCTGTAATAGACCTGATGGTAATTGATTTGGGCATATAGATTTGGGTTAGTGGTTTACTGATTCTAGTGAAGTGGATTGGAGTATACCATTGGAAGCTGGGATGAGTAGGTTGTAGAGTTGTCTAAGATTAGATGGTGCTCGGGATTGACGAAAGATCGTCTTTCCGTGGAGAGAGAGAGAAGGTCAAAACACATTAGGGTTAGAACCAGAGCAATACTAAAGGGATCGGGAATCGAGTATTAAACAATAACAATAAGTGCCTTGAGAAAGGGAGCGATGGGCTTCAGCTACCATCATAGTTCCTAGTGTAACGCCCCGAAACACAAAAGTGCCATGAGAGGTGTTCTGGGCCAAATTTGGAATTTGGCAGGGGGCACACGGCATGGTACACGGGCGTGTCCTAGGGCGTGTTGTGTTTGGGTCGATGATTTGGCCGAGAGATCGATGAATTCTGGAGTCGACGATCGTGGAGTAGTGAACACAGCCTGAGATACGGGCGTGTCTCAGGGCATGTCGAGCTCATGTCGACGATCTGACAGGGAAGTCAATGATTTTCGCTCGACGATGTGTCGAGACAGGGAACACGGCCTAGGATACGGGCATGTCTAAGGCCGTGTCGGGTGGTCGACGAACTGCGCTCGACGAAGTGTCGAGACAGTGAACACGGCCTAGAGCCCAGGCTTGTTCGGGTTTGACACGGGCCTGTCAAGTAGGACACGGGCGTGTCCAAGACCCGTGTGAGTCTCGGGTTGGTGTTGCTCCTGTGTTGATGGAGGAACACGCCCGGGAATACGGGTGTGTACTGGCTGACACGGACGTGTCAGGTCAAACACGGGCGTGTCGGGTGCCACATTCCCCATTCATCGATTTTGACGACGAATGGGGGACACGACCCTGGACACGGGCATGTCACAGGTCGTGTTCAGTCCAGATTTTACTTTTCAGCTACGGATCGTTGCCGTTCGTTTCCTTATTTTGGGATCCGACGGCTGGGGGTTGTTCCTACTTGGATATACCCGAGATTGGGCCTTTGAAACCCTCATTTCACTTGAGTGGTTCTCTTTCTAAGTCTAGAGAGAGGGGAGAACAAAGGAGGAAGAAGATAAGTAGATTCGGTCACCGGCGGAGCTTCGGAGCTCCAAATCACGAGCCGACTTCGGATCTACGGAGGCAAGGAGATTGCGGTGCTTTTCATCCATGTACATTTCCATGGCGCCAAGGAATAACGCTAGGGTAACGATTCTCTACTTGAGCATGTGAAGCTCTACTTCTTTTACATCGGGAAGCCCGCTCTCGCGAGTTTGCGGTAAGTTTAAGGCGTTACTTCGGGTAGACATGAATAGTCCCCATTGTGTACATGTAGAGTCCGTAATCGAGAACAGATATAGGCATGATGTGTGAACCCTACCCGGACAAGTTGGTATGGATCGAGGATGTTGCATTGCATGAAAAGGCGGAGAAGACTCCGTGCGAATGTTTGTTTTTCGGGTTTTCTACAAGGTAGATTGCAATAGGGGGCCTTGGGGATTAACTCTAAGGCGCACCCGAAAAACTGGGCGGATGCGTGGTTCTGCGATCTTGTGGGTCTGGGACACAACTTGAACATAACTGGGTTATGTGATGTATGTAAACGATTTGGGACTCGGAAAAGTTTGACACGGGTATATGTTTTAAATTAACGTTGCGGTGTGAGCAACAGGTCAGGAGGAACCGTACCCGCTCTATGTCTTTCGGTTAAAGAGACCTAAAGTTACTTGGCACTTACCGTTGGCATAGATAGAGGGTCTTAGGCAGTGGCCAGAAAGACCAAATGCTCACGAGATATTGCCGTCCAAGGGGCGGTGGTGAGTCGGCGGACTTAGACCGTGATCACCGAGAATGTGCCCTGAGAGCACGGGGCGTGTGGCCATGCGTTCCTGCACCTGTGATGTAGTGTTATTACTCTACTACTTGATTATGCTAAAAAAGTGCAGGGAAGGAACATCGCCACCACGAGTTTGGGGGCGGGATCATTATAATTTGGTCAGCATAGCTGACCGTTGCCTTTGTTTGCCACCGCCGCGGTGGATTGTTGCTTGCAGGTGCTGCAGGACCGAGTGGTCAATAGCGGGCTGAAGCCCAAATTGATGAGCCAGCCCTTGAAGGGCTAATTGGAGTGTTTACTTGTTGTATTCATGTATGACCAGCCTGCGTGCCGAGGTTTGGAAAACATGTAATTTGAGTAAACCATTTTGTAAGGCCATAAGGCCAGTAATTGTGTATTTGTACTTCATTCCTTTTGGTTCTGTTTAGTGGACATTCATGCTAGTGCTGGGTTCTTGTTACTGCAACTAATAAAATTGATTCCGCTAGAATGACTCTTTGTAGGACGTTGGATTGGTTGGATGGTTCCCATTGAGTAACCATCCAGTCTGTCTGTGGTATATGGCGTCAGGCCCCGGCCGGACCTACTGCTATATGCTATGTGGCGGATAGGGGGTGTTACAATTTGGTATCAGACTACTAGTTTCGGTCGGGCTTAAAATAAATTCGTGGACGAATTCTTTTAAAGGGGTGGTAAGCACCTGTGTGTGCGTCATCGTTATAACAGCAAAAGAATCCATGAATGTACTCTTAGGAATGAAAATACATGCGTTTGAGGAACCTGCGTGTTCCTATAATTGTGTTTTGCAATTTTGTTTGGTCGCTTAACGATGTTTTGTACAACTATAGGTGAACAGAAGCGGTGCTGGGCCGCCAGAAAGTCCGGTTTTGAGGAGTATAGTGCACCCAGTGAGGTGTTTGAGACCCCTCCTTCGTCTGAAACTGTAAGAAGGATCGTTGAAGTGGTGTTCGCTATGACTAATGCACAACATGGAAGAAATGTACAACCTTGTGCCCCTATTGTGACTTTAACGCCGGGTGGCTTGGTGGAGTAGATGACATTTGGTAGACCATCGGGCCAGCAACTGAACATGCGTTTAGTGCAGGGAGCGCACTCAGTTGACGAATATTTGCAAGCATTTCTTATAATAAGCCGCTACCAATGCTTTGAGTTGGAGAACGAGCAGGCTATACTCGATAGATTTTATAATGGCATGCGTGGCGAGCTGCGAATCCTACTGCTAAGACCAAAATTATTGGGATTCCGAGCCTTGGTGGAGTCGGCTAGATCTTTGGAAGTAGACTTGAGGAAAACACACCCGATGCCAGCGACCATGGTATCAAACTATGCAAGCCCCATAAGAGCTGCATCCAGCAGAAGGCTGGATAACGAGGCTACAATATCGACCAGCAAAGCTATTTACACGTGTCATACTTGTGGAAGGAAAGGGCACTTTGCCCGAGAGTGTCAAAATGGTTCCCAGAAGACTAAGAAATCTATGTCAGGAGCAGTTGAGGACTTTAGTGCAAAGGAAACGGCGTTCAAAATGCCGAACACCTCAAAGTCTGGTTATCGTAGGTGGTATAAGAAGGCTAGGTCTTTTAGTCTAGCCCCTCCTTTCGGTTCTTCGGTGATAACTATAGGCCAAACCCCGAGCACATGTTACAACTGTGGGGAGCCGGAGCATTATGCCCGTG
Organism: Platanthera guangdongensis; assembly: GCA_039583875.1. Lineage (NCBI taxonomy): Eukaryota > Viridiplantae > Streptophyta > Magnoliopsida > Asparagales > Orchidaceae > Platanthera > Platanthera guangdongensis. Next base: position 91,365,655 of record CM077150.1, read on the forward strand.
GGTGCCTAAAGTCCGAGAGGAAGCACGCTGTCGTGAGGACAGGTATGGTTTAAAGTTATAGCAGTTTAGCCTTAAATACTTGTCGCCCTTGTGCATGTTATCTTAGAACTACTTGTGCTAAGCTTTGTTCTGATTTTCGTTTATCCGGCGAGAGGACCATTCATTTAGGGAGCTTCACATTCCTTTATTTAGGAATTATATTGCTCGTCGGAGTACCTCCTTCGATGGTAAGAGACAAATTGGATGCATTATGGTCCAATGGTGCTCAATGCGCGCGGGTGTAATCTGTTGTGCTTAGGTATGGATTGGGAGTCAAGAGTTTGATTTACAAACGTCGTTACTATCGCTAGTGGAGTTCTACGTGATCTTTGGTACAGACTGGCTCTCGGAGCAGCAAGCATACATCGATCGCAGTCGTAAGGGTGGTCAAGTCGGGAACAAGTTGTGAGCCTTTACGCCAGTGGAGGTTGCAAAGCCAAAGCCTACATTGGATAGTATTTCAGTGGTATTGGAGTACCCAGAGGTGTTCCCTGGTGATCTTCCTGGAGCCCCGCCTCAACGGGAGATAGATTTCACGATTGAGCTAGTGTCATGTGCAAAACCTGTGTCACGCTCTCCATATCGGCTAGCGCCTAAAGAAATGGCTGAGCTGAAGGTTCAATTACAAGAGTTGTTGGAGCAAGGTTATGTGCGTCCAAGTTCGTCGCCTTGGAGCGCACTGGTCCTCTTTGTTAAGAAGAGCGACGAGAGCTTGAGACTCTGTATTTATTATCGGGAGCTAAACAAGCTAACAGAAGAGAACAAGTACCCGATCCCAAGGATTGATGATCTCTTCGATCAGTTAGTCGGGTCATCGGTGTACTCTAAATTGGATCTCAAGTCCGGTTACTATCAGCTGAGTATAAGGGAGAGTGATATCCCTAAGATAGCATTCAGTATGAGATACGAGCATTACAAGTTTACGGTCATGCTATTTGGGCTGACTAATGCGCCGTCAGTGTTCATGGATTTGATGAACAAGACTTTCGGGGAGTACTTGGACCATTCCATGATCGTTTTCATCGACGATATTTTGGTGTACTCGCAGTGTGCGGAGGATCACTTCAAGCATCTACACTTGGTGTTAGAGACGCTGAGGAGGAATCAATTGTACGCCAAGTTCTACAAATACGAGTTTTGGTTGTCCTCAGTGGCATTCCTCGATCATTTAGTGAGTAGAGAGGCTATTGCGGTGGATCCGTCGAAGATTGTTGCGAGATGCGAGTGTCCTGTGCTTTCTACGGTAGCAGAAGTCCGAAGCTTTCTGGGGCTTGCCGGCAATTCTAGGCGCTTCGTGGAGAACTTATCGCGGATAGCGTTACCTCTCACAACTTTGATGAGGAAAGAGAAGAAGTTCGTTTCAATGCCGGAGTGCGCGCGTGCTTTTGAGGAGTCGAAGTTTCGATTGACCACGGCGCCTGTGCTGAGTTTGCCGAGTGGGACCGATGGTTTTGAGATTTATAGCGATGCTTCGGGTAGTGGTTTGGGTTGTGTGCTACTGCAGCATGGAAGTGTGATAGCGTATGGCTCGAGACAGCTGAAGGTGCACGAGAGAAATTATCCGGTCCATGACTTGGAGTTTGCGGCAGTGATTTTTGTCTTGAAGCTATGGAGACATTACTTGTGCAGTGTGAAGATTGATATCTACACCGATCACAAGAGCCTGAAGGATTTGTTGGATCAGAGAGATCTTAACATGTGGCAGCATAGACGGATGGAGTTCCTGGGGGACTTTACATTCAAGATCTACTACGTGCCTGGTAAAGGCAGTGCGGTTGCGTACGCGTTGAGTCGCCGGGCCCCAGCTGAAGCCAATTGGATATCGGTCCATGATGAGCGGTTGGTTCAGGAGTTGGTGGCATTGGAGATCTCTTGCGTAGATAACAGTCAAGTGCTGAAGCACTATTGTATTGGATTGAAGTTCAGTGTGACCTGGCTGATCTTATTCGGAAGGCTTTGGTTATGGATGGCCACATGAAGCAGCTCGTGATATAGGCTCTGGATGGGTCAAATTCCCAATATGAGGTTGTGGATGGTTTGTTTTGGAAAGACGGTCGTTTGTGCGTCCCAAATGTGGGCACTTTGTGGGTGGAATTGTTGTACGAGGCGCATCATACCAAGTACATGATTCACACGGGGAGCACGAAGATGTACCGCGGTGTGAAGAAATTGTTCTGGTGGCCAGGACTGAAGAAGGATGTGGCACTGTACGCGGCAAAGTGTCAGAAATGCGCCTTGGTGAAGGCGGAATGCCAAAAGCCGGGAGGATTCTTGAAGTCCTTGCCTATTCCGGAGTGGAAGTTTGACGACATTACTATGTACTTTGTGCACGGGCTGCCAAGGTCGCAAAAATGGAACGACGCCGTTTGGGTGGTCGTAGGTCGTCTAACGAAGGTATCGTATTTCATTCCGCATAGGAAGGATGATCCGGTTGAGAAATTGGCAAAGTTATATGTGGAAAACATAGTACTGCTTTACGGTGTGCCCCGCAGCATCGTGAGTGACCGAGATGGGCGGTTCACATCTAATGATTGGAGGCTGGTGCAGTAGATGTTGGGAACAAAGCTGAGTTTCAGCATAGCCTTTCATCCGCAGACAGATGGGCAGACTGAGAGGGTCAATAGGAAAATGGAAGACATGCTTCGCATGTGCGTCCTGGATTTTGTAAAGCAGTGGGGGGACCACTTATACTTGGTGGAGTTCACATACAACAATAAATACCAGGCGAGCATACAAATGGCGCCCTTCGAGGCTCTTTATGGTAGAAAATGTCGCACGGTGTTGTCTTGGTTGGAAACGGGCGAGTCAAAGTTTTACAAGCGACAAGAGGTGGAGGATACTAATTCTTTGGTGCAAACCATTCAAGAGAGGTTGCTAATCGCTCAGGGCCGCCAGGCTAAGTACTATAATGCCAAGCACAGGAACGGGCGAGTCAAAGTTGTACAAGAGACAAGAGGTGGAGGATGCTACTTCTTTGGTGCGAACCATTCGAGAGAGGTTGCTAATCGCTCAGGACCGCCAGGCTAAGTACTATAATGCCAAGCACAGGAACGTGGAGATCGCTGTTGGCGACTGGGTGTACTTGAAGATCAAGCCATTCAAGGGTGTCTCATGGGTGCGGTGCTTAAAGAAGCTAAGCCTGAGGTACCTTGGACCGTTTGAGGTTCTGGAGCGGATTAGTGAAGCAGCATATCGTTTGAAGCTATCGGTGGAGCTTAGTGGCCTTCATGATGTATTCCATATATCAGTACTACGGAAGGCGGTGCAAGAACCTTCGCAAGTGATCGCGGTCGATCAAGCACCGGTCGATAGTGGGTTGATGACGAAGGGCAAGCCCATACGTATTGAGGACTCGGAAGTCAAGCGGCTACGCAACAAAGAGATTAGTATGGTCAAGGTCCGTTGGGACAATTGCGGTCGGGAAGAGCTCTCTCGGGAGCAAGAGCAGATCATGCTTGAGGAGTACCCGGAGTTGTTTCACTCAGGTACCATTTAAGTTTTATGTTTCTTTCCTTTATGTAATTTCGAGGACGAAATTCTTTTAAGAGGGAGAGAGTTGTAACACCCTGAAGCTCAAAAGAGCGACGGGAGGCGTTCTGGGCCAAATTTGGAATTTGGCAGGGGGCACACGACTTGGGACACGGGCGTGTCCCAGGGCGTGTCGTGTTTGGGTCGACGATTTGGCCGAGAGGTCGATGAATTCTGGAGTCGATGATCGTGGAGCAGCGAACACGACCCGAGACACGGGCGTCTCAGGGCATGTCGAGCTCGTGTCGACGATCTGCCAGGGAAGTCGACAATTTTCGCTCGATGATGTGTCGAGACAGGGAACACGGCCTAGGATACAGGCATGTCCAAGGCCGTCTCGGGTGGTCAACGAATTCCGCTCGTCGAAGTGTCGAGACAGTGAACACGGCCTGGAGCCCAGGCGTGTTCGGGTTTGACACGGGTGTGTCAAATAGGACACGGGCATGTCCAAGACCCGTATGAGTCTCTTGTTGGTGTTGGTCCTGTGTTGATGGAGGAACACGCCCGAGAACACGGGCATGTACTGGCTGACAAGGGAGTGTCAGGTCGAACACGGGCGTGTCAGGTGCCCGTGTGTTTTCGAGACTCATTGATTTTGAAGGGCGAATAGGGGACACGGGCGTGTCACAGGCCATGTTCAGCCCAGATTTTACTTTTCATCTACGGATCATGGTCGTTCGTTTCCTTATTTTGGGATCCGACGGCTGGGGTTGTTCCTACTTGGATATACCCGGGATTGGGCCTTTGAAACCCTCATTTCACTTGAGTGGTTCTCTTTCTAAGTCTAGAGAGAGGGGAGAGCAAAGGAGGAAGAAGAAGCCTAGATCCGGTCACCAGCGGAGCTTCGGAGCTCCAAATTCCGAGCCGACTTCGGATCTACGGAGGCAAGGAGATTGCAGTGCTTTTCATCCGCGTATATTTTCATGGCGCCAAGGAAGAATGCTAGGGTAATGATTCTTTACTTGAGCATGTGAAGCTCTACATCTTTTACATCGGGAAGCCCGCTCTCGCGAGTTTGCAGTGAGTTTGAGGCATTCCTTCGGGTAGACATGAATAGTCCCCATTATGTACATGTAGAGTCTGTAATCGAGAACGGATATAGGCATGATGTGTGAAGCCTGCTCGGACAAGTTGGTCTGGATCGGTGATGTTGCATTGTATGAAAGGCTGGAGAAGACTCCGTGCGAATGTTTGTTTTTTGGGTTTTCTACGAGGTAGATTGCAATAGGGGGCCTTGGGGATTAACTCCAAGGTGCACCCGAAAAACTGGGAGGGCGCGTGGTTCTGCCATCTTGTGGGCCTGGAACCCAACTTGAACATAACTGGGTTATGTGATGTATTTAAATGATTTGGGACTCGGGAAAGTTTGACCCGCGTATATGTTTTAAATTAACATTGCGGTGTGAGCAACCGGTCAGGCGGAACCATACCCGCTCTATGTCGTTCGGTTAAAGACACTTAAATTTACTTGGCACTTACCGTTGGCATAGATAGAGGGTCCTAGGCAGTGGCCAAAAAGACCAAATGCTCACGAGATATTGCCGTCCAAGGGGCGGTGGTGAGTCGGCGGACTTAGACCGTGATGACCGAGAATGTGCCCTGAGAGCACGGGGCGTGTGGCCATGCGTGCCTGCGCCTGTGATGTAGTGTTATTATTCTACTGCTTGATTATGCTAATAAAGTTTAGGGAAGGAGCATTGCCGCCCCGACTTTGTGGGAGGGATCGTTATAATTTGGTCAGCATAGCTGACCGTTGCCTTTGTTTGCCACCGTCGCGGTGGATTGTTGCTTGCAGGTGCTGTAGGACCGAGCAGTCAATAGCGGGCTTAAGCCCAAAGTGCTGAGCCAGCCCTTGAAGGGCTAATTGGAGTGTTTACTTGTTGTATTCATGTATGACCGGCCTGCGTGCCGAGGTTTGGAAAACATGTAATTTGCATAAACCGTTTTGTAAGGCCATAAGGCCAGTACTTGTGTATTTATACTTCATTCCTTTTGGTTCTGTTTAGTGGACATTCATGCTAGTGCTGGGTTCTTGTTACTGCAACTAATAAACTTTCTTCCACTAGAATGACTCTGTGTAGGACGTTGGATTGGTTGGATGGTTCCCATTGAGTAACCACCCAGTCTGTCTGTGGTATAAGGCATCGGGCCCCGGCCGGACGTACTGCTATATGCTATGCGCTGGATAGGGGGTGTTACACCTAGTGCCCTTTGAGAGCCCTTCACAGGGAATACCGACGACATTCCTGGGCTAACCTAAATTGTATGCAAACTAAACTACAAGAGTAACTAGTATAACTAGGAATTCACTTTCACTCACCTCAATGTCTCGGGATGTTAGGTTGGGTCACTCGGGCAGTAGGCTCGGTGGTTTTTGTGATGGGCAGGTGAGCCCGACGAGCTTTGGCCCGGTTATTGGTCGTGATGGATGGGATAGTATGGGGAGCTTAGGCTCGGTTGTTGTTTGTGACGGACGGGATGGTCCGGGGAGCTTTGGCTCGGTAGCTGATACATAAGGTTGCATGTGCATTAAGTATAAGGTGGTGGGTCTTCGGTATCAGAGGGTCGATGCACCGATGCCAATAAGTTAACTCGGCAAGTGTGGTCTTGCACTTCGCCAAGTTAAGTCCAGTGGACTTGCCGGCAAAGAGTACGCAAGAACTCAGCTTAGTGCACCAGCGTCGAGGCATATGATAGGTCTGACTAGTAGTGCTATAACCGGTTTAGAGGTGGGCATAGCCCAACCCACTGCTTTTGTTTTCCACTAATGATGTATCCTGGGAGGTTAGGCTCCAGAAAGGGAGAACTAAAGGTCTGTGTGCACAGAGTCGAGTCGTTGTGTTGCACTTATATGATTCACATCATAGCATATTTGTATGTCATAGCATAACCATTGCGTTTAACCCTTGACACCTATTATATAAATTGGGGTGGGACTTTTTATACAATGGGCACTGCAAAACGATCCCTTGGTTTATAAGCTCGCGTGAGCATGCTTATATGTTAAGGTCTTTATTTTGTAGATATATACATGCTTGCTAGAAAACCAACATCCTATCGTATAAATTGGTATGAGACTCTTTATACGATAGGAGCCTTGCAAAAGATCTCTTAGCTTATGTGTTTTCATATAAGTTAAGGTTACTTATTTCTTGTTCAATTTTTCATACCTTATTACCACCATATATACTTATAGACCAATTAGATTAGTTCCGCTGTCACTTGCTTATTGTTCATTCTCCACCCTCACTACCTATCCTTTTCTCATCCCCGCTCGGTGCCTAGGAGCCATGGGGGAAGGTGTGGGGGATGATAGGACTTAGTCTTTTAGATTAATGGTTTTCGAACCACATGATTTTAGGGGACCGTGGAGCCCAGCATGGAGGAGCAGCCCCGGAGGTCGGCATGCTTGGAGATGGGACAGTCTAGCACCGGAGTTCAGACAGCTGGAACTGTGAGTCCCGATCGTTAGTAGATGTTTAGTTTTATGCCTCTGCGCTGAGTGATATGTAATGAGTATATTGATGCCGCAGTGTGAGGAGGCCTTCCAGGATTTGAAGAGCCGGTACCTAGAGGAGGGGGGTGAATAAGTTCCATTCTTTTTATTCAGGCAGATAATGTAAATTACTTGTTAGACAGCCTTAGCAATATCTATCACAGCACATATTATAGCAAACACAGGCAACACAACATACACACAGATTTATAGTTGTTCCCCAAGTGATGGGTACATCCACTTTCCCCATTCACCTATCTAGCAGTATACTAGATTCGGCCTAACTCCCTTTTTCCTTCTCATATCCTCAGATCTTACAACTCAGAACCCAGAATTGTTCCTACAACTTATACTTTAGCAAGTTCTACAACTCAGATCCTCTCAGAGAATCCTACCTCAGAGTGAGTCCATAGTCCTACTACTCAGGCAATCAAGCACTACCTCAGCCTCTTCAACAGGCCTACAACTCAGAGAAATTAATCCCCTACCTCAGGCACTCAGCCCTACCTCAGCCTTTATAGATTTAGGCTTATAACTCAGAGAGATAACTCTCCTACACTAAGATCTATAAAAGGTCCTACAGAGGAAATTGATTATAAAAAGAATAAATCCTTCACCCAGGTAGAGAGAGAATGGGTTGAAGGTTTCTTGATCAGTTCTTGATAGATCTGATAACTTTAGATTCAACCTATCTTAGCTTCTTCAAAGCTTCTTGAATTTGAACAAAGTAAGGTTGATCTTCTTGTGATGTTGGAGATGATCTTCAATCCAGCTTCCTTCTTCTATTCAGATGTGGCTCTGAATTATTGTTGCAGACTTGTTCAGGATCTGCCCTTAGAGACTTGTTGATTTCTGGATGAAGTCTTCTCTTCTTCTTAGTTGTTAGTTCTCTTCTTATTCATTGTCGTTTGTTGATAGAACAGGTCTTTATATAGACCCCATCCGAGGTCACCGGTTGATCCTGTTCCTAACGACCTTCTGACAGCTCTGATAGATGTAACTGCTTTGTTGGTTGTGAAAGTTGTCAAGTCTCCAGTCATGACATCTGATACTTCATTGAACTTTAACTCTGCAGCAAAGTGTCGAGACAATACTTCAAATGTGTCGACACAAATATATCATGTGTCGACATAACTCTTGATGATGTCGACACAACTCTCATAATGTTGACACGACTCTTCTCTTTCTTCTTGACACAGCTTCTTTGGAATGTGTAGACATAAGTCCTATGTGTCGACACAATAACTCCTAGTCTCGATAAAGTTGATGTCGACAGAATTCTGGTGTGTGTCGACACAAGTCCTGTGTGTCAACAAAATTGCTGTCGACAGAATTCTGTGTGTCGACACAAGTCATGTGTATCGACACAATCTGGCTCCTGGTGTCGACACAGCTTTTCCCCAGTATCGACACAATCCTTCTCAGGTGTCGACACTTGTACTTAGAAACTTTTTCTACATTTCCTTAACCTTCATAATGAAACTCAAAACACCATCAAATACACATTGATGAATATCATTGAGTTAGGTGAGACTTCTCCAAATCCGGTACACATTTTTACCAATGTACCCAACAATCTCTGCTATTTGGAGAAGTCATAACGCTTAGTCAATGATATACATCACTTTATAATAAAACATAGATTATGATGTATAAAAGGATTATTTTGACATGGTAACTCATAAGCAAAATCAACATATTATATCATCACAAAACATGATAAAATATAGTGAACATGAATCAGTGTTTTGTTAAAGTACAAGAAGTTTTTGAACAACAAATTACATAGATTTTAAAACAAAAGATTACATAGTTCTAAAGACTAGTCAATCTTTTCTAGGACTGATGGGGCTCCTTAATGACAATGCCTTTGCCAGACTGAATACCTGCTTGTACATTAGCTTCAGTGTCTTCAGCTGGCTTTTTCCCTTTAAGATCCTTTTTCTTGAGCTCTTCAGCCTTGACCTTTTCACTTTCAAAATAATGATAAGGCTTTGGAAAGTATTTGCTAGGCTCCACAGAAGTAGCAGGTATCTTCCTAGCTTTGAGATCTCTTCTAAACTGATATATGGCATCTTGCAGTTTCTGATACTTGCTTCATTCTTGTTCAGAGTACCACTTGCCTCTATCATGCATGTTGTCTTTAATAGCTTGCCAGGCTATGAGAATAATGTTTCTGGAGGTGGGGCTCCATCTTTCGAAATCAGGCTGTTGGATCCCTAGTTGATTTGGGCTAGGTTCACTGACTTAGGATGTGACCCATCATGTATAGTCTGGGTCAAGTTTTTGTCTTAGAGTCTAGGATAGTCCTCTTTCACAACTTCAGATGGACCAGCCTTCTTCAAGACCATCAGGAACTCCAGATCTATCAGTTTTTCATACTAAGTGAAATGAGTTCGACGTTCGTCGAACTCAGCTCGACGTTCGTCGAACTCAGCTCGACGAAGGGAGTTCTGCGCTCGACGATCGTGAGACAATTCGCAGTGCTGAGCTCGACGAACTTTGTTCTTTGCTCGACGAACACCGGATTCTACTTCAAGCATTCTCAGGACTACTTCAGAATTTCTCTAAGTCCAGCTTCATGCTTCGGTCGACGAATTATATTCTGAGGTCGACGAACTTGGACCTCAAGTTCACAGCTTCTCAGGTCGACGAATGCTAATCTCTACTCGACGATTTTTATACTCAGAGAATCTGTGTCGACACTCAGGATTTCAGTCGACACTAGATGATTTGTGTCGACAACAGGATTTCAGTCGACACCAGCTTATGTCGACACCAGAGGATTTGTGTAGACACCGAGATCAATCTGTCGACACCATTTTGTGTCGACACAGCATTTCAGCAGATGCAGAGTATTTCGTCCAAGTCCAGAACTTTTCTCAGGTCGACGAATTTGGTTCTCAGATCGACGAATTTAGTTCTCTGCTCCACGAATAATGTTTGTCTGATATTGAAGATTGTCTGCTCAACGAATGAAGACTGTCAGCTCGACGAACTCAGCTTAGCTCGACGAACTCAGGCTCAGCTCGACGAATTCAAAACTCAATTCGATGAATTCTGTTCTTCGGTCGACGATTCCAGACTAGGTCTTCTTCCGTTCCCGTCTCATTCCATGGCGTTGATTCCTGGACATTTAATGGCGGTTCTTCACAGTATACTACCGTTAGGATGCGCAGTTAATCCTGGATTATTACATGTCATTTTCCCATGGAAATAGTTGGGGAAATAATTAATTGCTGCTTCCTTTGCAGGTCGTCTGCCATTACTGCCTGATATTAAAAATTCGAATGTATTCTTATGAGACATAGACATATACAGAAACAAGAAACAATACAGATATAAACAACAACAAAAAAAGATAGACAGTGACTCAGACAACACAAGAAAAAGGATTTCATTCTTGGCCCAGAGAGAAACTGATCTAGAAGAAGAAGAAGAAGAAGAAGAAGAAGAACACTACATCAATATCAAGAGTCTTCTTCATCTGCTTTTACTCAGGATAACTTCAAAAACAATACATTCATATCAGTTGCAAGAAGTTCCTGAAGACTTTCTCTGGACCAGGAAATCTAGGTCTTTGAAGACCTATCACCCTGAAGCAGTGCTCCAGCATTCTTCCTGATTCATTCTACATCTCAGGGGGAGCAAAGCTGCTAAACAACAATCCACAAGTCTTCTCATTGACTTGAGAAAGAGAAGACCTCATCACCTTTTCATTCCACCTCTGTACAGGGTTTTAATTCCCTTCAAAATTATTCTGGTTGCAAGTCTCTCACCAAAAGACTTGAGGGTTTGGTTTTTGGGAACCTGATCAAAACCCCATTGGTGCCAGGATACATGATCAACCCCTTCCTGCAGTGGATTCCTACCAGGGTGGTAGAAGAGTGGACTACCCAGATTTGGGGAACCACTATAAAATTCTTGTGTCGTCTGGTTGCTTTCTTTTCCTTTTGTTTTCTGGCCTTGCTCTGTGAATGTGCTGTGATTGGTTAATTATTGCATCTTGGTTTATTGTATTTGCTTCCCTGCACACACACACCTAAAATACAACAGCAGTTGTAAAAGTTTTTAAAATCACCATATACTATATTCACCCCCCCCCTCTAGAGTATATCAGATCTAGCTGCACTTTAAATTGGTATCAAAGCGAGGTTGGTTAATAATACCACATCTTCCAAGTTGGTTAAATTACCATACCTGATTGGTTGTACAGGCTAACACCTGAACCCAAAGATCCCTTAGTTAGATCTCTTTGTTTATATTCTGTTATTGGACTTATCCTTCTCACAGACATGACCCAAAACAAGGATTATACAAGCATCAGACCTCCAGTGTGCAATCTTAATAAGTTTGCCATCAAGAAGGCAAGAATTAGATTATATATGAACTCCATTGATGATGATATTTTCTCTGTCATTTCAACAGGTGTTCCTCCAGCTCCTACAACTTTTGCCAGCACATCAACTAATCTGAGTGCAGTACCACCTCCAGACAATACTGAAGCCTATAAGAAAGCCAAGATGGCTGATGCAAAGGCTATGAATATTCTGGCCCAAACAATGTCAGATGACATATTTCAGAAGGTGGCTGAGTGCACCTCATCCAAGGCCATTTGGGACTCTCTCAATCAAATGGTAGCAGGCTCAGCTGATGAAAGAAAGGATAGGAGATCCAGTCTCATTTCTCTCTATGAGAACTTCAAAAAGGATGAGACAGAATCAGTGGCTGAGATGTACAATAGATTAAGTTCAATCATCAGTGAACTCAAGACTCTTGACAAGGACATCACCTTAACTAAGGTGAATGACAAGATACTGATGTGTTTCCCCAGTTCATGGGACTCCAGAATCTGGCCAATCAAAGAAGCCAGAAGGCTCAATGAGATCTCAACAGAATCTCTACTAGGCAAGCTGAAGTCATATGAGCAGCTTGTCAAATCAAGAGAGGCAGCAGAACAGAAGGCAACTACCGCAGTTAGGAAGGAGCACAGCTTGGCCCTCAAAGCTTCTGAAGAAAATGAAACATCTACCTCCAATGAAGAGTTAATGAGTCTTTTTGCCAAAAGATTCTATAAAATGGCAAGAAAGGACTTTAGAAGAAAATCATCCAGGCAGGATGATAAGCCCAAATATGACTAGACACCAACTAAGGAGGTTGTGTGTTTTGGATGCAGAAAGCCTGGGCACTATATTTCAGAATGCCCAGAGAATCAGAAAAAGGACAAGGGCAGGGACAAGGATTCCAGAAGAAAACAAAGCAGCAGACCCTCCTCCAACAAGTATAAAAGGAAGGACAAAGGATTTGTTACTGAGTCCTGGAGTGACACAGAAGAGGAAACATCCTCCTCCAGCTCCAGTGAAGAAGAGGAAGAAGCTAGATCCAAGGAGGTGTGCCTAATGGCAATAGATGCCTCCAGAAGCAACTGTGGATCAGAAGAGGATTCTGAAGATGAAGGTGCCTCAGACTCAGAGGTTGATCAGGTGATTTCTAGTTTTGATTTCAATTCTGACTTATTTAAAGTAGAATTTAAAACTATGTGCATGAATTTAATAAACTCAGAGAAAGAAATAAAAACCTTGAGGACTAGACTAGAAAACCTTGAATCTGTCAGCACAGAAAATAGAAAACTAACTGACCAATTGACACTAGCTAATGAACAGATAATCAAGTTAAAATCTGAATTATGTGAGGCAAAACAACTTGAGCAATCTATCAATGGGAGAAGCCTCAAGCTGATGGATATCACAAGCACAGTAAATGCCAGATTAAATGGCAGGCTGGGCATGGGTGCTTCATCAGGTTTACCCCCCATAATAAAGAAGAATATACTTTCTACTCCCATAAAGTTTATCACTGCTAAGGGTAAAGAGAAACTAACTGAAAAACCCAGATCAGAAAACAAGTCAAATCCCCTAGACAATAGAAACAGAAAACAGAAGAAAGCTGTTAAAAACCAAGTTTAGTAGAATTCGTCGAACTTTGATCGACGAAATCCTGCAAGATCGCCGAACCCTGATCGACGAACGCTGAACGCAAACTTCAGAAATAATTATTCGTCCTACTGCGATCGACGAACTGTGTATGGTTCGTCGAGCAGAGGTCGACGAACGTGGGACGCAGAAAATGACCATGGTCATTCTCTGAGTGGAGGTCGACGATCTCATCCCCATTCGTCGAACTCTGGTCGAAGAACTTACAATAATTCGTCGATCTTAGAACGACCAAATATAAATCATTTCTCCTATAGAAATTTTAAAACAGCTAACAAGACATTTAATCCAGTAGCTGACTGGATAATCCCACCTAGGAGATATCACCCACTAGGGTATAAGTCTCAACCTGCCTTATCAGTCATTTCTAGTTTTACTTTTCAGCCAAACCAAGGACCCAAGGTAACCTGGGTCAAGAACAATTGAGCTTTATTTTTTGATGCAGGTGCAGGTGAAGAACTGTCCAAGGCTAAGTCAGACCGGGTACCTGGACAGTGGCTGCTCCAAGCACATGACTGGCAGCAAAGCAAATCTCTCCAGCTATAAGTCCAAGCTAGGACCAAAGGTGATATTTGGAGACTCAAAGAGTGGTCAGTCAGAAGGGTATGGAAGAGTAAGCATTGGAGCAGTGACCTTCAAAAAGGTAACATATGTAAGAGGACTTAAACATAACCTTATATCCATAAGTCAATTATGTGATGAAGGTTATCAGGTACATTTCAACTCTACCTCTTGCTCTATTATAAATGATAAAAACCAAACTGTTTTAATTAGACTTAGACAAGGAAACATATATTTAGTAGATTTCATTTCTGCCACAACTGATATTTGTTTACTCAATATCACTAGTAATCAAAATGAGTTATGCCACAAAAGGCTAGGACATGTAAACCTTAAGAACATATCTAGGTTATTTAAAGACAACCTTGTTAGAGGTTTACCTTCTGGTCCCTACAAGAAGGAAAGCTTATGCAGGGCTTGTCAACTAGGCAAGCAAACTAAAACTAGTTTCAAATCCATTAATAAAAGTGATTCACCTAGGATATTGTATCTGCTTCATGTGGATCTTTTTGGACCCATTGCAGTACAAAGCCTAGGAGGGAAGTCTTACACCTTAGTCATTGTTGATGATTTCTCCAGATTCAGTTGGGTAGCCTTCCTGAGAGCTAAGTCAGACACATTCAAAGTTCTTACAGATTTTCTCAGGACCATACAGATTGAGTTCTCTACTCATGTTGCATTGATCAGAAGTGATCATGGCACAGAGTTTGAGTCTCTTCTTATGCATGAGTTCTGTGAGAAGGAAGGTATCAGGCAGTGCTTCTAAGCTCCTAGAACTCCCCAACAAAATGGGGTAGCTGAAAGGAAAAATAGGACACTCATTGAAGCTGCAGGTACATTGTTAGCAGATGCTTACATGCCTCTATCCTTTTGGGCAGAAGCTGTAAACACAGCTAACTATGTCCTGAACAGATGTCTTATACATAAACTAAAACACAAGACCCCCTATGAATTACTTAAAGAAAAGAAACCTAAAATCACTTACTTTAAAGTTTTTGGTTGCATATGTTATATCCACACTAATAACAAAAGATACATTAGAAAATTTGAGGCTAAGGATGAAGAAGGGATTTTTCTAGGATATTCCCAAGTAAGCAAGGCCTATAGGGTTTTCAACAAATTATCCCTTAAAATTGAAGAATCTGTCCATGTGTCTTTTGATGAAGCTAACATGTCTTATAAGGAGAAAGACATTTCTACCAATAGTCCTTTGTAGGTTTCACCAATGTGTGAGTCAATGGATGGACTAAACCTTACCCAAGATGTTCCAACTCATCCCACTCCACAGGCTGCTGAAGATAGTGAAGAAGAAATCCAAGAGGAAGTAACTGAACTTCCATCAACAGCCAGTACCATTCCTCAAGAGGAATTATTTGCAGAAGCTGTTGCTCAACCAACTCCACAAACTGATCTTGTCACTCTTAGAGATCACCCCAGATCTCAAGTGATTGGAGACATTTCAGTTGGTGTACAGACAAGACATAAGCTCAATCAAGACTTGATGCATGCCTGTTTTCTCTCCCAAATTGAGCCTCTCACCATCCATGAAGCTGAGCAAGATCCCCACTGGATTCTTGCAATGCAAGAGGAACTAAATCAATTTGAGAGATGTAGAGTTTAAGATTTGGTTCCAAGACACCATAACTACCCAGTTATTAGAACCAAATGAGTCTATAGGAACAAATTGGATACACAAGGGAACATAGTAAGGAACAAGGCTAGACTGGTTGCCCAAGGCTATAGACAAGAGGAAGGAATAGACTATGACCAAACCTTTGCCCCTGTTGCAAGGTTGGAGGCCATTAGAATATTCCTAGCCTATGCAGCATACAAGAAGTTCAAAGTATTCCAGATGGATGTTAAGAGTGCCTTTCTGAATGGTGTACTTCAAGAAGAGGTTTATGTAGAACAACCTCCAGGTTTTATCTCTCTAACTCAACCCTCTTATGATTACAAATTGCATAAAGCTCTCTATGGTTTAATGTAAGCTCCAAGAGCGTGGTATGAGACCCTGGCTAGCTTTCTTTTAGAGCATAAATTTACAAGAGGAACCATAGATAAAACCCTTTTCACTAGACATCATAAGGACCAAATCTTATTGGTACAAATATATGTGGATGACATTATTTTTGGGTCTACTGATCCCACATTGTGCAAGAGGTTTGCTGAACTCATGCATTCCAAATTTGAGATGAGTAGCATGGGTGAGCTTTCCTACTTCCTTGGTCTCCAAGTGAAGCAGCTCGCTGATGGTATCTTCCTCTCCTAATCTAAGTATGCTAAAGAGCTTATTAAAAAGTTTGGGATGGGTGATGCCTCAAGAATGAAAACACCTATGGCTACCAATGCTGTTGTGGATTCTGATGCAGCAGGGAAACCTGTAGATCAGAAACATTATAGGGCAATTGTTGGATCCCTATTATACTTAACAGCTAGCAGACCTGACATAATGTTTGTCACATGCCTTTGTGCTAGATTCCAAGTGAATCCTAAAGAATCACATCTTATTTTTCCAAAAAGGATTTTGAGACATATAAAGAGTTGTCCTAGTTTAGGACTCTGGTATCCTGCAGAGTCAGAATTTGAGTTAACTGGATACTCAGATGCTGACTATGCTGGATGTAGAGTGGACAAGAAAAGTACCTCTGGAACTTGCCAGTTCCTGGGTATGAGACTTGTCTCTTGGTTTTGAAAAAAGCAGACATCTGTGTCTACATCAACTGCTGAGGCAGAGTATATGGCTGCTGGCAGCTGCTGTTCACAGATGCTATGGATACAAAACCAACTCCTAGATTATGGTATCAACTTAAATAATTCAACCTTATTTTGTGATAATACAAGTGCTATTGCTATAGCTCAGAATCCAGTTCATCATTCTAGGACTAAACATATTGAAATAAGACATCATTTCATTAGAGATAATGTGGACAAAAAGAAAATTAACTTGATCCACATTCCTACTGATCTAAAGAGAGCAGATATCTTCACCAAGCCTTTGGATGAGAAAACCCATCTGTTCTTTATAAATCAACTGGGAATGATTGATGGAGAAGAGTTAAATTAATTTCTGTCTGCATTCGACGAATTTTCCAGAGTTCGTCGAATGAAGTTCGATGAATTAGGGAAAGTTTGAGAGATTCTCGTCGAACGGAGATCGACGAATTCACTGTGTGGAAACAATTTTTGTCGCCCGGAGATCGATGAACCTTGCTTCAGAAACCATTTCGTCGAACGGAGTTCGACGAACTGTTTTCAATTCTTCTAAATGAGTTCGACGAACTACTCACCTCTAACTTATTTCGTCGACCTCAGTTCGAAGATCTGTCTCTTTTCGTGGAACGGAGCTTGTCGATTCATATTCTGAAAATCTAATATCTAGGTTTTCTTCGACCTCCGTCCCGCAATTTCAGTTCCTTTGCTGTTGATCGCCGTTTTCACTGTGATTTTCTTTGCAGGTCATCAATGGCGATTCCTCCAGGAGCACTTGCGGCGATGAAGTTTGATGCAGCATTCTCCATGGACTTTGAGTCCTTCCAACATTCCGATCCAATTTTTCTGTATATCCTTGAATTACTTGAAGAATTGCATCTCAAGGATTTCATGACACGCAGCATCAAGCTACACTCAACCGAGATAAGAGAATGGGTGTACACTGCCACAGTTTCTGAAGATGGAAATCTGACAGGACATATTGGAAACACTGCCATTTCCCTGTCTCCAGCAGTACTCTCTGAAATTTTTGGACTGATCAATGGGGAATACAACTTTGAAATGGACGCTGAGGAATATGCTGATATGTTGAAAGTAATGGGTTTCTCCGGCAACAACCCTAATAAGCTTCTGAAGAAACAACTGTCAGCCGCCTATCAATTTTTGGCCGACATTGTGGGGAAAATTCTAATGGGCAAGCACTCGGCACATGACTATAGCACTCGCCATCAATTCCTGATTATGTGCGCAGTGCTCAACAAGCGTCAGGTCGATTGGGGCATGGTCTTCTTTGACGTAATCAAGAAAAGAACAAGTAAGAAGGAAGTCTGCTACGGCAGAATCCTGGGGATTTTCCTCCAGACAAAGGCCAGTGAATGTTTGGTCTCCCCGACCATATTCATCAATGCCAGCAAGCACGTCACCTGTGCCTTGTTTGGCCGATGGGAGAGGACAATCACCAAACCCTCCAAGGGTTCCTCCTCCTCCATCAATGCTTCTGAGAGCACCAGGACTGTCAAGGTCACTCCCCACCCTAACACTGCAGAGTCCATTCCACCTACCAAATCTCTTCCCACTCCTCCTGCATCTCACTTGACTCCACCTCAACATCAATCTCCACCGCCTGATTTTGCACATCTCCCTACACCTCCAGTTTCCCCCACTGAAACACATATTCCCTCACCTCCTCAATCCCCTCTTCCACCAAACCTATCCACTATTCCATCCTACACCATACCCACTGAATCACACACTGTTCTCCCTCCATTATCCCCTCCACACATTCCTCCTTCCTCCTCTGCTTCTCTCCCCTCTACTCTTCTTTCTCCACTTATGGATTCTTCCACCATTCCCTCCATCATCTCTCTTCTGACTCCTCTTATTAAATCACTCATCACAGAGGCCATTACACCTCTGGTGAATTCCATTCATTCTTTATCTGCACAAATCACAGCCCTTTCTGCTGCCCCCTCTTCATTCAGGGGCCTGGCTCCAGGTTCTCCTGAACCCAGGCAGGGGGAGATGCTCCATGATGAAGCTGGTGCAGCAGCTGCAGAGGTTAATATAGTTGATAATGCAAATTCAGTTGATACAGATATAGTTTTTGACACCACAAAAACAGTTGATTCAGTGCTTGATAATGCACTTGCAGTTACAGATACAGCAATTGATTTTATTCAATTCATGGACACTGACAGTAGCCTTGATGAGTCAGTAGATACAATAACAACTGCTGGTGATTTCCTTATAAATCTCACAGTTAATCTATCTGAGATACTTCATATCTTTGATCCTGTATATATGAAGCTTCCTTCAGTAGAGGTTGCTAGGCCACAATTGGCTATTCCTTCAGTAGAGGTTGCTAAGCCATATTTAGCTATTGTCCAGTATACCTCTCCAGCTAGTCCAGCAGTTGCCAAGCATCTTTGTGACACCTTTGCTGCTCCTACTGCTATTCCAACTCCTGTGTCTATTCCAGAAATCTGCCCTATCCCAGACTTTGTCATGGATGATTCTCCCATGCCTGATCTGGATGAGCTCATTCTGGCAGACATTGAAGAAGAGAACAAGGCAGCAGCTGCAAGCTCTGTCTCTACTGTTGTTGAACCCTCACCCTCTGCACCTTCTATCCCCCCTCAAGAAAAACCTCTTATCATTCCTGATGCCACTCTGAGGAAGTTAAATGCTCTGTATGATAACCCTCAGAGTTCAGATTCTGATGATGATGATGATGATGAATCAGATGAGGAGGCTGCTAAAAAGAAAAAGAAGTTGCTTTCTAAGAAAAGGAAGGCTCCTCCTCCTCCTGCTCACAAGCCTAATCCCACTGCAGACACTCCATACTATATTCTACACAATGTTGCTCCTTACAAAGGGATTCCTGCATGGATGTGGCTATCAAAGAACCAGCAAAAAGAGAGGAAGAGGAGTAGGAGATACTCTCCTCCCCTAGTTCATAGATACAGAAAGGATCCTCCTCCTCCTCCTCCAGCAGCAGGTGCCTCTGGCTCTGGCTCTCAGAGATTTGCTCCTATTCAAACTTATCAGAGATAAACAGGGAGATCCTCTGGTGGTATTCAGCCAAGGCCACCATCTTCAGGCAGTCAACACCATCAACAACAATAGCAGCAACACCAGGGATCTAAGGAACATGAAGCTGAAAGGCCCTATTCTCCTCCTGAAGATCCAGAAATAGCCAACACAGCCAGAATGGCAAGGTTCCAAGAGATCATTGGCTTATCTCTAATCAATAAAGCTAAAGCAGAAGGCAAGGACACAACAGGCTTAACTACTATGTCTCAGTACAGGAGAGATGAGCTAAAGAGATTTGGGAAAGCAAACAAGCTACTCAATGTTGATGAGTACATGCATCTTCACCCAAAAGCAGTTGTCCCCAGAGCCACTTCACTGAACGTCATAGGGGCAGCTGACATGACTATGACCAAGGCTCAAGCTTCAGATCCCAATAGGGAAATCATTTTCAAGAAGCCAGGAGATAAAACACCAGAAGTCAAGCCAAAACAGAAGAAGACAGAGAAGTAATTTTTGTGGTTATTTCATTTCTGCTTCTATTTCAGACTATTTCTTGCATTAAAACAAAGCCTGTATGTGTATATATATATCTGATTCATGTGTTGTAAATTCTCTGCCAGATATATCTCTTAATTTTGCTTTGTTTTTCTGTTTGTTCTTTGCTTGGAGTCTCTGTTAGTGACCTCACCCAAATAGGGGGAGATTGTTGGATCCCTAGTTGATTTGGGCTAGGTTCACTGACTTAGGATGTGACCCATCATGTATAGTCTGGGTCAAGTTTTTGTCTTAGAGTCTAGGATAGTCCTCTTTCACAACTTCAGATGGACCAGCCTTCTCCAAGACCATCAGTAACTCCAGATCTATCAGTTTTTCAGACTAAGTGAAATGAGTTTGACGTTCGTCGAACTCAGCTCGATGAAGGGAGTTCTGCGCTCGACGATCGTGAGACAATTCGCAGTGCTGAGCTCGACGAACTTTGTGTTTTGCTCGACGAACACCGGATTCTACTTTAAGCATTCTCAGGACTACTTCAGAATTTCTCTAAGTCCAGCTTCATGCATTGGTCGACGAATTATATTCTGAGCTCGACGAACTTGGACCTAAAGTTCACAGCTTCTCAGGTCGACGAATGCTAATCTCTACTCGATGATTTTTGTACTCAGAGAATCTGTGTCGACACTCAGGATTTCAGTCGACACCAGATGATTTGTGTCGACACCAGGATTTCAGTCAACACCAGCTTATGTCGACACCAGAGGATTTGTGTCGACACCAAGATCAATCTGTCGACAACATTTTGTGTCGACACAGCATTTCAGCAGATGCAGAGTATTTCGTCCAAGTCCAGAACTTTTCTCAGGTCGACAAATTTGGTTCTCAGCTCGATGAATTTAGTTCTCTGCTCAACGAATAATGTTTGTCTGATATTGAAGATTGTCTGCTCAACGAATGAAGACTGTCAGCTCAACGAACTCAGCTTAGCTCGACGAACTCAGGCTCAGCTCGATGAATTCAAAACTCAGTTCGACGAATTCTGTTCTTCGGTCGACGATTCCAGACTAGGTCTTCTTCCGTTCCTGTCTCATTCCATGGCGCTGATTCCTGGACATTTAATGGCGGTTCTTCACAGTATACTACCGTTAGGATGCGCAGTTAATCCTGGATTATTACATGCCATTTTCCCATGGAAACAGTTGGGGAAATAATTAATTGCTGCTTCCTTTCCAGGCCGTCTGCCATTACTGCCTGATATTCAAAATTCGAATGTGTTCTTATGAGACATAGACATATACAGAAACAAGAAGCAATACAGATATAAACAACAAAAAAAGATAGACAGTGATTCAGACAACACAAGAAAAAGGATTTCATTCTTGGCCCAGAGAGAAACTGATCTAGAAGAAGAAGAAGAAGAAGAACACTACATCAATATCAAGAGTCTTCTTCATCTGCTTTTACTCAGGATAACTTCAAAAACAATACATTCATATCAGTTGCAAGAAGTTCCTGAAGACTTTCTCTGGACCAGGAAATCTAGGTCTTTGAAGACCTATCACCCTGAAGTAGTGCTCCAGCATTCTTCCTGATTCATTCTACATCTCAGGGGGAGCAAAGCTGCTAAACAACAATCCACAAGTCTTGTCATTGACTTGAGAAATAGAAGACCTCATCATCTTTTCATTCCACCTCTATACAGGGTTTTAATTCCCTTCAAAATTATTCTGGTTGCAAGTCTCCCTCCAAAAAACTTGAGGGTTTGGTTTTTGGGAACATGATCAAAACCCCATTGGTGCCAGGACACCTGATCAACCCCTTCCTGCAGTGGATTCCTACCAGGGTGGTAGAAGAGTGGACTACCCAGATTTGGGGAACCACTATAAAATTCTTGTGTCGTCTGGTTGCTTTCTTTTCCTTTTGTTTTCTGGCCTTGCTCTGTGAATGTGCTGTGATTGGTTAATTGTTGCATCTTGGTTTATTGTATTTTCTTCCCTGCACACATACACCTAAAATACAACAGCAGTTGTAAAAGTTTTTAAAATCACCATATACTCTATTCACCCCCCCCCTCTAGAGTATATCAGATCTAGCTGCACTTTCACAGGCTTTAATTCAGCCTGCTCTCTAAACCTTTTCTTATAAAGTTGTGCTTCTTGTTCTCTTTTCAAAGCATCTTCAAACATATCAACCTTCTCAATAATGACATTCTGTACCTCCTGTGGAGGACTATACACCTATTTAACAACATATTTAATTCCTTAAAAATCAGTAGGGGGGATAAATAATTTGAGCTACTTCTTGATGAACCCCTTCATGTGAAGCCGGTTGAATGCATAATTCAGTAGTGTTATCATCACCACACAGGGGTGGATAACCAAGAGTTGCTCTGATAGCATTAGTTGTCCATTTAGCATGTTCAGAGCCTGCATTGACTAACACTCTCTCCCCCTTTATGACTTCTCGTTCAACATGGTCTCTTAGATCATCCTTTTGAAACCTTATCTGATCAGCTAAATAATTTGTGCCTTCTTTTTAGAATGATCTAAACTTTAGCAGCTGGTCAGCAATTACCTTTTGAGAAGCTTAGATAGCAGTGCTAACATCAGTCAAATTTGCTTTGAGTTGTTTATCAAACTCAGACTTTTCTTTAACAAGGTGTTCAGTCAAAGTAGTGGCTTTATTCTGAAGTTCTGTTACAATAACATTGTGTGATTCTGTCAGATTGTCATTCAATCTAATTTGGTTTTCCAGAACATAGCCTTGTTTCACTGCTATGTCATCTATTTGAGTTTTAGCTTCCACTTGTTGCTTGGCTAAATAGACTATAGCATTACCTCCCTTATGGAAGCAATCTGTCATTTCTTTTTTATGCAAATTCACTTCAAATCTGATAGATTTGATATCTTGGGCTAGCTGAAATTGCAATTCCTTTTTGCTCTCATCAATATATTTTTCAAGTGCATGTGTTTATTCATCCATCTTTACTTGCAGTTGCACCAGAAGTGAACTGAAGTCTACTGCCAGAGCTGAAGATTGTGGAACAGCTTGCAAGGCTTTCTTATAGCTTGAGCTCCTTTTCCTGAGCTCCACAATTTTTCTCTTCTTAGCCCTGGAGGCTTCTTCATGTTCAGAAGAATCAGATGAACTAGCTATGTCCACAGTGTCTTTTGGACTTGAGGCAATTATGGGCATCTCTTGCTCAATTCTTGAGTGCTGCCACTCAGTCCTTACTCCTATCAAATCAGGAAATAACTCTTCTAATGTTACTTCTTGGTTTATTTAAACTGGAGTAATAGCTTGCTCTTGCTCAGCAGACTGTCCTCCTTCAACTTCAAAAGATTCTTCCCTGGTAATGTCATCCTCAGGGACATTGTCTTGATTATGTTTATCAATATCAGTCATATGCACATCTAGTGCATCATTTTCAGTGTCTATAGCAACATGATTTATGTCCTGGACTACCTCAAGTATTGATTGAGTTGCTGCTTAACTGTCAAATTCAGCTGTGTGGTCAATTGGCTTTTGCACATGAGCTTCTTTTGAAGGTCATGGAAGTGGTTGAGCTGGAACTGGAGAAATCTCATTAGCTCCCCCTCCAGAGTCTCTTCCTATACCTATTCCACTGAGATGTTGGTGGCAGGAATCTGCTCCCCCTACATCTGACTATCAGTTACAGTTGCTTGAGCAGGAGATTTGCTAGTCCTTTCTACTCCTTCTTCATCAGAGCTGAAAACAACCATTTCTTTTGAATCACTGGAAGATTCAGTGGTCTTGGAGGCTGTTTGCTTCTTGTTCTGAATCTGCTTTGTTTGTTTCTGTGGAGTAGAAACATCTTTGGTCAGAACCTTATCCCATTTGGACAGTATCCTTAAGTCCATTCTTCTCATGTGTTTAATCTTAGATCCTGCAGATTGATTTATCACTTTAGGTATATTCTCAGCCAGAAATAGGCTCAGTAATCTGCCTAGATTAGGTTTTTTGATTCCTTCTTTGATCTTCTAAAAGATAATAGCAGACCAATTTGTTTTCACCTTGAATATCACTCTGGTCATTAGATTGAACATATAAGATGAAATCCTATCATGTCCTCCGGATTTGCACAGAATAACTTTCCCTACAATTTCAGAAAGAAACTTGCCTTGGGAATTCATTCCCTTCCTGTTCATAGACGATCCAATCTTGGTAGTGGGATCCATTCCACACCATTAGAGAGCTTCTCTTGTCATGGAAGATACTATTTCAGCGTCTTCTTTAACCCTGGGAAGTTGAAATGCCTTACTCAAACTCTTCTAGGTGAGTTTGACCTTGGTTCCTTGAACTGATGACTTTATTTTTATGCCCTTTGAATCCAGTGATGCTTTTGTATAGAATTCAAGAACCTCCTTTTTCCACATCCTTGTAGGTTCTGAGACTAAGCATTCCAATCCATTTTCTATGATTAGGGTAATCACAGCTTTGATTTCTTGTGATGCACTTTCAAACGCATCGCGAACTAGTTCATAGCCCTCGTTGATGTTCTCTTCTAGCTTTAGCGCCATCTAGGATGAGAGAGTGAGGAGAAGAGAGATGAAAGTTTGTCGACACAAAGGTTTGCTCTCGAGAATTTTGAGAGCGTAGTCGACAGGGTTTTGCTTTGACCTATTTATATGTTTCTACACAAAGAAGGTCAAAAGGCGGGTTGAAATAAGCTTATTGTGTCGACAGTGTTGGGATTGTGTCGACACAGACTATTAAAGTCTTGACAGAGAATGTAAAGGTATTATAATACTCTTTGTCGACACCATCTGCGATGTGTCGACAAACACAACCTTAAGAGTTTATACTAGTGTTTGCGTGTCAACACAGACGACTGTATGTATCGACACCAATATGTAAGTGTAAGGAGAGCTATGTGTCGACACCAAATTCTAAGTGTCGACACAATCTTCTTGATGTGTCGACAGAATTTTTGTTGTGTCGACACCAACTACTAAGTGTCGACACAGATGTCTTTATGTGTCGACACAAATTTACTTAGTCAAATTTGTCATTCTTATTCCAAGTTTAACATGCCTAATTCAATTTTAAAATAATTGAATTTAGTTTCATCCAGTGGTTTGGTGAACATGTCAGCAAATTGAAAATTAATATTGACAAATTCTAAACTTATATCTTCCTTTTCAACATGATCTCTAAGGAAATGAAATCTTATTTCTATGTGCTTAGTTCTGCTATGAGAAACATGATTTCTAGCAATAGAAATGACACTAGTAGAATCACAAAATAATGGAGTTCTACTTACCTGGATGCCATAATCTTCAAGCTGATGTTGTATCCATAATAGCTGAGCACAACAACTGCCTACAACTACATATTCAGACTCAGCAGTGGATATATCAACACTTGTCTGCTTTTTGCTGCTCCATGACACCAATCTTCCACCAAGGAACTGACATGTGCCAGTTGTACTTTTCCTGTCTTCTTTGCATCCTGCAAAGTCTACATCTGAATAACCGGTTAGTAGAAAATCTCTATTCTTAGGGTACCAAAGGGCAAGATTTGGTGTTCCCTTAAGATATCTCAAAATTCTTTTGACTGCAGTATAATGGGTTTCTTTAGGGCAGGCTTGATACCTAGCACAAACACATGTAGCATACATGATGTCTGGTCTATTAGCAGTAAAGTATAAAAGGGAACAAATTATCCCTCTATACAAAGACTCATCCACAGGTTTCCCTATATCATCTTTGCTTATAGGCATACTTGACCCCATTGGAGTTCTCATGGTGGAGGCTGACTCCATACCATATTTCTTAATCAACTCCTTGGTGAACTTAGACTAGGATATGGACAAGCCATCATCAGCCTGTCTAACTTGGAGTCCAAAGAAAAATTTCAGCTCACCCATGCTGCTCATCTCAAACTTCCCTTGTATAAGTTTAGCAAACTTTCTACAAAGGTTGTTTTCTGTTGATCCAAAGAGAATGTCATCAACATATATCTGGACTAGGATGATCTTGTCTTTTGATTCCCTTAGGAATAGAGTTTTGTCTATTTCCCCCCTTGAGAATTTGTTCTCAATGAGGAATGTAGATAGAGTTTCATACCAAGCCCTAGGAGCTTGTTTCAAACCATGTAGAGCTTTTTTAAGCCTATACACATAATTAGGATAGAGAGGATCTACAAAACCTGAGGGTTGTTCAACATATACTTCCTCTTTTAAGTCACCATTCAAAAATGCTGACTTTACATCCATCTGAAATACCTTGAACCCTTGATAAGCTGCAAAGGAAAGGAACATCCTTATTGCTTCCAACCTTGCCACTGGGGCAAATGTCTGGTCAAAATCTATTCCTTCTTCCTGTCTGTAGCCCTTTGCCACCAGTCTAGTTTGTTTTTAACTATAATTCCATTTTCATCTAGCTTGTTCATGTAGATCCACTTAGTCCCTATGACATTGTGATTCTTTGGTTTAGGAACCAACTTCCAGACTTTGCATCTTCTGAATTGATTCAGCTATTCCTGCATGGCATCAATCCAATTTGGGTCTTGTAAGGCTTCTTCAAATTTCTTGGGTTCCATCTGGGACAGGAAACTTGAGCAAAGGACTATGTTCATGTTCTTGCTCCTT
The DNA here is from genome assembly GCA_039583875.1 of Platanthera guangdongensis. Taxonomy (NCBI): domain Eukaryota; kingdom Viridiplantae; phylum Streptophyta; class Magnoliopsida; order Asparagales; family Orchidaceae; genus Platanthera; species Platanthera guangdongensis. Next base: position 91,392,122 of record CM077150.1, read on the forward strand.
GTCTGAACACCAAGACTTGGATCAACAATAATTTGGTGTGCTGGATGATCCTTTAGATGTCTTATTGATGGAAGCAATCTATCTACACCTTGATTTTCTCCAATCACCTCACCATGTGGTACTTCATTGTCCTCTTCATCAGCATGTGGGTCTTGTACTCCCCCTGGACAGCATCCAACATTTTCTTCATTCTGCCTTGCAGGTTGGTCTTCACTAATGGTTAGCTTGTCCATCTTTTCCTTCAAACCTGTAGAGTTACAAGGAGTACTAGACAGCTCACAGTTGATTAGTTTAGTTTCATCAAAAACTACATGGACATATTCTTCTACAACTTGAGTAGTCAAGTTGTAGAGTCTGTATGGCCTACTGTTGTTGATGTACCTAACAAATATCCCTTCTTGCGATTTGGCAGCAAACTTAGTTAAATAGTGTTTGCCATTATTAAGAACAAAACACTTGCTACTAAAGATTCTAAATAGGCTAAATTTGGTTTTCTGTCTTTCATAATCTCATAGGGTGTCTTCATGTGGCTTTTGGTGATGGAAGCCCTATTGAGAACATGACATGTAGTGTTTACTACCTCAGCCCAGAAATATTCTGGGAGAGAAGTATCACTTAGTAGGGTTCTACCAGCCTCAATAAGAGTCCTATTCTTTCTTTCAGCAATACCATTTTGCTGGGGAGTTCTAGGTGAGGAGAACTCTTGATGGATCCCTAGTTCTTCACAAAATCTTGTCATGCATTCAGACTGAAATTCAGTCCTATGGTCACTTCTGATTTTGACCACTGAATTGTTAAGTTCATTCTGAATTTGCCTAACAAAATTGTGGAAGACAGTAGGAGTTTCAGATTTCTGCCTCAAGAAGAAAACCCATGTAAATCTAGAATAGTCATCCACAACCACAAATGTGTAGATTTTCCTACCTAGACTATGAACTGGCATAGGACCAAATAGATTCATATGCAGGAGGTACAAACACCTCACTGAGTCTTTGGTATCAAGACTGTGGAAGGAGGTCTTAGTGTGTTTGTCTTTTTGACAAGCTGAACACACACCCTCCTGGATGCACTTGACCTGAGGACCATTCCTCACTAACTCCATATTATAGAGTTGGTCTATTGACTTGTACTTCAAGTGAGCCGGCCTCTTATGCCATTTGACACAATGAGAAGCTTTCTCATCTGCAGCTAGATAAATAGGAGAGTTCTTATTCTCACAATCAAAATTAAGACAGTAAACATTTCCTTTTCTATAACCTGACAAGATGACCTCTTGATCACTTATCCTTCTAATATGACACCCATTCCTAATAAAAGAGGTGTCATAACCAAGATCACTCAGTTGGCTTATGCTTATTAAGTTATGTTTCAGACCTTTCACATAAGCCACTTGGGTGATAGTGATAGAACTATTGGAAATGTTACCAAACCCTTTGATGACCCTCTTTTCAGATCCACCAAAGATCACTTTGGGACCATTCTCTATGGGAAAGTAGTCCTTCAGCATCCCTCTTGTTCCAGCCATGTGCCTGGAACATCCACTGCCCAAGTACCATATTGGGGTGTGGCCACTTCGAGTCACCTGCATCAAATAAAATTACTTAACCTTAGAACCCCAATATTTATTGGGTTCTAGGTTCAGGTTAGACTGAAACTTGACATGCTTGTCTGCAGCCTTTCTGATAGGTAAGCTGGCATTCTTCCTGATAGCAGTGTTGTGCCAACAATCAGTGGCATAATGACCCACTTTGCCACAACACCAGCACTCATATCTATTGTATCTTCGTTTAGGTACAGTCTTAGCAGCATTGCTATCAGCAGACCTTAAAACTGTAGGTACAGTGGTCCTTTTATTGAGTGTTGGGCCTGATGCATCAAACATGATGATTCCTGAAGATCATAATGTGTTTATACATGGGCTGCCCTATTAGAATTTACGCCCTTGTCATTCAAATTACCAGGCTTACAGTGACCATGTGTAATGTCATGGTCATACTTGTTAGTAGGCTGCATCACTTTTCTGAAAGCAATAGGGGGTTTGAAGGCTAGTGGCTGAACTGGGGATTTGCCTTTTCCTTTAGAATTAGCTGCCCTAGTTCTTCCCTTGAATCCTAATCCTGTCTTACCCTTTTGGAGAGTGAAGTCATCAATCAAGGGTAAGACTGACTTTGGCTTTGAGAATTTAGTCACAAGTTCCCTCTCTCTTTGAAGTCTGACTTCCAGACTCTTGATTTGATCATTTTTGAATGTAATTGTACCCATCTGAATAAAAGTTATATTTTTCAGTTTGGCAATTTCATTCAACTTCAAATCCAGCATTTTTGCTGAATCTGATGCACCCAATTTAAAAGATGCAATTTCCTCAGCTTGGATTTTGACAAGATTTCTGCTTCTCTTAAGTGCTTGCAACAGATCACCATACTCATCAATAAGTTGATGAACATCCCCTTCAGATTCAGAACCATCCACATCTCTTGATGCAGATGTTTCTGATTCTCATCCAGTATAATAATTAGAAACTAAAGAAAGATTGTTTACCTTACTGGGACCAGGTAGATCCTAGCACTGATCTTCCTCAGTCAAAGCCATCAGCCCTTTGCAATGATGATCTTCAACCTCATTTATTGAGTCCAGCAGTTATAAGAACTCAGATTCTACTGAGTCCTCTTCAGTAGTGAACAATCCTATATAAGCTTCAGCTTCAGTCTCTTCTCCTGATTCTGATGATGATGAGTCAGTCCAACTCTTCTGCTTCTTTGCAACAAAGGATCTCTCCTTCTTACCCTTATTTTGTTGCTTCTTTTTATCTTTAGATTCCTTTCTTTTATTAGGACAATCAGCTATGACATGTCCTAGACTGTTGCAACAATAACAAACAATTTTAGAAGAAGTTTGTTTACTGGGATTAGAGACATACCTGTCATCCTTAGATGTTTTCTTCTTCTTGTAATAGTCATCCTTGGAGAAGGATGAAGATGGCTTTGTTCTCCATTTATTCTTCTTCATGAACCTTTGAAACTGCCTTATGAAGGCAACAAAGTCTTCATCAGATTTGTGACTGTCTGAAGTGTTGATGTCAGAATTTTCAGATTCAACTTCAGCCATTCTCTTGGGAGGAGAAGGTGACTTTCTCCTGCCCTTTCTTGTGGCTTCAACCTTAAAAGCAACTGACTTCTCCCTGTATTCAGACTTATTGCTTTTCTCCTCCTTCTTTCTGGTAGTGAGTTGCATCTCATAGGATAACAGTTTTCCAAATTAATTTGGTGGAGGTGTATCTGCAAGCCTGGCCACCTCTCTGATGGCACATATTTTAGTATCCCAGTCTTTGGTTAGTGATCTGAGAAACTTTTCATTTAATTCATAAGTGCTAAAGACTCTTCCATAGGTCATTAGCTCATTTACAATTCTAAAGAATTTCTTATAGCATCCATCTATGCTATCTATCTTAGCTTGTCTAAAGCTTTCATATTCTTGATTTAACATAGACTTCTATCCTCTCTCACTTCTTCTGTCCCCTCCATGTAGACAATCAAGGTGTCCCACATCTCCTTGGAGGTTTTGCAATGGACCAGATTCTGGAATGTTGAGTCATCTATGACACTCACAATTATGTCTTGTGCCCTCTTGTCTAAGGTTGCTAGAATGATCTCTTCCTTAGTCATTTCTGAATAACTTTTTGGAGTCTTGAGATTAGCATCAAGAATTGATATGTTTATAGGAATAAATGACCCTTCTAGTACTGTGATAAAAATTCTTGGATCAGATGCTTCCATGAACAATCTGACCCTTTCTTTCCATATGCCAAAATTTTCTTTCCTATAGATAGGAAGTTTAATAGATCTAAGTTCCTTCTGAATCTCACCTGAACCCATTATGTCTAAATGATAACTGCCTTATAGATCAACTCAGACTGTTAAGTCTAATCTTGAGTAACCTGGCCCTGATACCACTTGAAAAAATTGGATTCAAGATGACCTAAACACCTAGAGGGGGGGGGGGGGGTAAATAGGTTCAATTCTTTTTATTCAGGCAGATAATGTAAATTACTTGTTAGACATCCATATTAATATCTATCACAGCACAGATTATAGCAAACACAGGCAACACAACATACACACAGATTTATAGTGGTTCCCCAAGTGATGGGTACATCAACTTTCCCCCTTCGCATATCTAGCAGTATACTAGATTCAGCCTAACTCCCTTCTTCCTTCTCAGATCCTCAGATCTTACAACTCAGAACCCAGAATGGTCCCTACAACTCAGACTTCAGTAAGTCCTACAGCTCAGATCCTCTCAGAGAATCCTACCTTAGAGTGAGTCCACACTCCTACAACTCAGGCAATCAAGCCCTACCTCGGCCTCTTCAACAGGCCTACAACTCAGAGAAATTAATCCCCTACCTTAGACACTCAGCTCTACCTCAGCATTTATAGATTTAGGCTTATAACTCAGAGAGATAACTCTCCTACACTCAGATCTATGAAAGAACCTATAGAGAAAATTGATTATAAAAAGAATAAATCCTTCACCCAGGTAGAGAAAGAATGTGTTCAAGGTTTCTTGATCAGTTCTTGATAGACCTGATAACTTTAGATTCAACCTGTCTTTGCTTCTTCAAAGCTTCTTGAATTTGAATAAAGTAAGGTTGATCTTCTTGTGAAGTTGGAGATGATCTTCAATCCATCTTCTTACTTCTATTCAGATGTGTCTCTGAATTCTTCTTGCAGACTTGTTCAGGATCTGCCCTTAGAGACTTGTTGATTTCTGGATGAAGACTTCTCCTCTTCTTAGTTGTTAGTTCTCTTCTTGTTCATTGTCGTTTGTTGATAAAATAGGTCTTTATATAGACCCCATCCAAGGTCACTGGCTGATCCGGTTCCTAACGGCCTTCTGATAGCTTTGACAGATGTAACTGCTTTGTTGGTTGTGACAGTTGTCAAGTCTCCAGTCATGACATCTGATACTTCATTGAACTTTAACTCAGCAGCAAAGTGTCGAGACAATAATTCAAATGTGTCGACACAAATAGATCATGTGTCGACACAACTCTTGATGATGTCGACACAGCTCTCATAATGTCGACACGGCTATTCTCTTTCTTCTTGACACATCTTCTTTGGAATGTGTCGACACAAGTCCTGTGTGTCGACACAATAACTCCTAGTCTCGACAAAGTTGATGTCGACAGAATTCTGGTGTGTGTCGACACAAGTCTTGTATTTCGACACAATTGCTGTCGACATAATTCTGTGTGTCGACACAAGTCCTATGTGTCGACACAATCTTGCACCTGGTGTCGACACAGCTTTTCCCAAGTGTCGATGCAATCCTTCTCAGGTGTCGACACTTGTACATAGAAACATTTTCTGCATTTCCTTAACCTGCACAATGAAATTTAAAATACCATCAAATACATATTGATGAATATCATAGAGTTAGGTGAGGTTTCTTCAAATCTGGTACACATTTTCCAATGTACCCAAAAATGGGCAGAGGAAGTTTTAGGTCATCATGCTCATACCTGATTTTATTTCAATTTTTAGATGCGTATTTTCAATTCCTATTTCACAAGCCTATAATTATGAAATTCTGTTCAATAAAAGATTTAGAGCTCAAGGATTGTTAGAAAATTGTAAAACTTATTCAGTGGTGATCTTAGGGCAGTATGCTTATGATAAAATTTTATCATAATTTTTAGATGATTATTTTCAATGGTTGTTTCATTAATCTATGAAAAAGGATTATCATTCTAAATTAAAATTTGAGTTCATTATTCACTGGAAAATTTGGAAACTTGGTCAGGAGTGGTTTTAGGGCATTTTAGTCATGCTTGAATTTTCTTATAATTTTTGGAAGCTTATTTGCAGCACTTGTTTCTTTAATTGTTAACTGCTTCAATATATTTAAAATTTTGGATTAGAAGCTTAAACCTTGCAAAAACAATTGGGAGACCTGAATTTACTGTCAATTAGCTGCCGAGTATTTATCATAATTTTGTGGAGCATTTTTCATGACTGTAAAGGCCACTTCATATTCAAATTGGGGCATATGGGTGTTTGGGGAAAATAAATAAAATATTAGATAAATTAGGAAAATTCCAAGTTTCTAGACTTAGGCTATAAATGTCATGATAGGCCACCTGTTGGGTACATTGGTCAAATGTACCTGATTTGAAGAAGCCTCACCCAACTCAATGATATACATCATAATGTATTTGATGTATGTTTGAGTTACTTGTGCAGGTTAAGAAATCACTGGACTGAAGCAAAAAGTTTCTAAGTCCATGTGTCGACACCCAGAGGGAAAGTGTCGACACTTAAGAAAGCTTGTGTCGACACCCAGACAAGCAGTGTCGACACTTGGAGTCATTGTGTCGACACCTGGGATGCAGAGTCGACACCAGACAGAAAGTGTCGACACAAGGAGCTGTGTCGACACCCAGTGAAGCTGTGTCTACACCAGAAAGTGTCGACACTTGGAGCTATGTCGACACTCAGCAAAAGTCTGCAGAGTCTAAGTACAAGTGTCGACACTCAACACAATGTGTCGACACTAAGCAGAAGAGTCAGCACTTGAAGCATGTGTCGACACTCAACACAATGTGTCGACACTCAACAGAAGAGTCAGCATTTAAAGTAAGTGTCGACACCCAGCACAAAGTGTCGACACTCAACAGAAGAGTCAGCATTTGAAGTATGTGTCGACACCCAGAAGACTATGTGTCGACACACAGCTGAAGACTCAACACTGGAAGAAAGTGTCGACACATGGAGCTGTGTCGACACTTAGCAAAGAACAGAAAGAACAACAAATTATTCTAAGTACAAGTGTCGACACTATGGGAATGTGTCGACACTCAGCTGAAGTCTAAACAACAAGAAGGTGTGTCGACACAAGGAGCTGTGTCGACACTCAGCAAGAATCAACATAGAAGACTATGTGTCGACACCAAGAAGCAGTGTCGACACTTGACAGATTCAACACAAGAAGATGTGTCGACACAAAGGAGATGTGTCGACACATAGAAGAATTCAGCAAAAGCTAGAAGAACAAGTACTTGTGTCGACACTCAGTTTCAGTGTCAACACATGAAGAAGAATCTGTGTCGAGACATACAAGAAGTTGTGTCGACACCTTGTAGACTTGTATCGACACTTACACAACATGTGTCGACACTTGGACTATAAGTGTCGACACTTAAAGACAAAAAGTCTCGACACTTACAGACAGATAGAGATTTTCAAGAAGTGACTGGAAGACTTGACAGCTGCCGTTCCAGCAGGTCTACAGCAACTGTCAGAGATGTCAGAAGTCAGTTATGGACCGGACCAGCCGGTTACCATGAAGAAGGCCTATAAATAGGCACCTACAGTTTACAGAAACTGTTGTTGTTGAAAAGTGGTTAAGAGTTGTTGATGTAATTATTGAAGTAATACATAGAGTATCAACACAAGAAGATCTAGCAGTTCAAGTGCAGATCTAAGAAGTTGGAGAGAGAGGGCTCCATCCAAGAAATCAGCCTCTGGAACTAGGCTGAGAAGAAGGATTCAGATTCAGTCTGGATCTTAAGTGGCAGAGGTCAAGGAACAACTGCAGAGGATTCAGCCTTATTCAGTTCTACTCAAGAAGATTTGAAGAAAGCTAAGTCAGGGTGAATCCAGCTAAGTTCTTCCAAGAACTCATCAAGAATCTCTCAACTCTCCTCCTTTAATTCTGAGTTGTAGAGTTATTATTTGTAAAACATTTTTATCTTGTAGGATCCATTGGATCTGAGTGATTTGTAAGCCTATATTTATAAAGGCTGAGGGTAGGGCTTGTTAGCCTGAGTGTAGGAGATAGAGATCTCTGAATGTAGGCTTTGGTTGGCTGAGTGTAGGCCTTGATTGGCTGAGTATAGGCTTTGGGATAAAGCTGAGTTGTAAGGCTTTGGGCCTGAGGTAGGAACCAATTTGGGTTCTGAGACAGTGGAGAAGTTAGGCCGAATCTAGTACACTGCTAGATAGGCGAAGGGGGAAAGTGGATGTACCCATATCTTGGGGAACCACTATAAATCACTGTGTGCTGTACTATGCTGAAATTGTTGCTGTGTATGCTGTGTTTGCTGTGATAAACTAGTTAGATTGCTGTGATATAACTGATTAGTGCCAATAAAGTTAGAAAAGGATTAGGTCACCTATTCACCCTCCCCCCCCTCTAGGTGTTTAGGTACCATATCTTTCAAGTGGTATCAAAGCGAGGTTCCTCAATACAAGGACTAACAGTCTGAGGAGATCCTGTTTGGCAGATTCAGTGTAAGGCATTACACAGTTTCAAGAAAATCAAGAAAATCAAGAAACATGGGTTCTTATGAGAATCACAAGGAATTGGGTTCCATGAAATTACCCATATGCAGAAAGGAGATCTTTGGGATCTGGAAAGAAAGGGTAAGGCTATTTATGGAAGCCTCTGACCCTAGAATCTACATCACAGTTAAGGAAGGGCCTTATGTGCCTATGAAGATTTCAGTTCTAGATGCAAACCAGAGAACTCCAAAGGATTTCTCTGAGATGACTAAAGATGAAATTGTCCTGGCCACCATGGACAAGAGGGCACAGAACATAATGGTGAGTGCCATTGATGATGCAACTTTTCAGAACTTAATTCACTGTAAAACAGCAAAAGAAATGTGGGATACCCTCATTGTCTATATGGAAGGTTCTGAAGAAGTTAGGCAAGATAGGAAGTCCTTGCTAAATCAGGAGTATGAAAGCTTTAGGCAAGGAAAGGGTGATAGCATCACTGAGTGCTATAAGAAATTTTACATAATAGTTAATGAACTCATGTCTTATGGAAGAGAGTTCAGTAACTATGAACTAAATGACAAGTTCTTAAGGTCCCTAACCAAAGATTGGGACACCAAGATCTGTGCCATAAGAGAAATGGCTAAGTTGGGGGAAATTCCTCCCCCTACACTGTTTGGCAAGTTATTGTCATATGAGATGCAGTTGACAGTAAGAAAAGAGGAGGAGAAATCAACAAGGACTGAGCACAAAGAAAGAACTGTTGCTTTCAAGACAGAAGTTCCCAGAAAATGCAGGAATAAGTCTTTAACTCCACCTCCAGAGGTAGTTGAATCGGAGTCTGATGAGTCTGTCAGCACAAAGTCTAAGAGCAGTGAAAGTGATGAAGACTTTGCTGCTTTCACTAGACACTTTCAGAAGTTTTTGAAAAAGAAACAGTGGAGGTCAAGGCCTTCTACATCACAAGGAAAGGAAGACTCTTATCAAAAAAAGAGGTCTTCAAAGAGTGACAAGAAAAGGACAAAATTAAGCAAGGCAACTGGTTCAAAGATTGTTTGCTATTGCTGCAATAGACAGGGCCATGTTATTGCAGATTGTCCAGAGAAGAGAAAGGAATCTGGTGACAGGAAAAAGACTCACTTCAAAGGGAAGAAAGAAAAGTCTTTTGTTGCTAAGAAGGAGAAGACTCTATCAGATATCTCTTCTTCAGAAACTGAGTCTGAGGCTGAAGCCTACATAGGGCTGTTTGCTGAAGAAGAAGAGGAAGAATTCATGCAGATCTTGGAGTCAATTTATGAACAAGAAGACAGTCATTGCCAAGGGCTAATGGCATTGACAGAAAGTGTCAAAATCCTGGAGCAGCCAGGACCCAGTCAGGTACAAAGTTCAAGTTTAAATTCAGTTTCTTGTTCTAGTTCAGAATCAGATTCTTCTTCATCAAGTGATGAGAATATATCTGAGTCTGAGGAAGATATTCATCAGCTTATAGATGAATATAAGGTACTGTTGCAAGCCTTCAAGAAAAGCAAGACCCTAGCCAAAAGTCAGGCAAAGGAAATTGCTGATCTTAAAGCTGTTGCAACAGATTTTGAGAAGCAATTTGATCAAAAACTAAATGAGGTAGCCAGGCTGAAACACATTACTGTGATTCAGATGGGAACTATCACTTTTAAGAATGATCAAATTAAGTGTCTGGAGAACAATCTTCAGAAGGAGAAGGACTTGGTTGCTAGGTTTTCTAAACCTAAGTCAGTGTTACCCATAAATGATGAATTTGTTCATCACAACGGTAAAGCTGGGCTGGGCTTTGTTAGACCTGCAGGGACTGAGCAGTCCAAGTATAAGTCCAAGGGCAAAGCCCCAACATTCAACAAGCCTGCTGTAGTCAAGACAGCCAAGGCAGTACCTAAGCAAAGGTACAATAAATTTGAATGTTGGTGCTGTGGCAAAGTTGGCCATTTTGCAGTAGACTGTTGGCACAATGTGAGTGTCAAAGTGAGTTCCAAACTACCTGTTGGAAAGCCAGTAGGTAGGCTTGTCAAATTGCAAACTAACAATTACCAAGGACCCAAGAATACTTTGGGTTCTAAGGTTCATTAATTTGTTTTCCAGGTGAGTCCAAGTGGCCATACCCCTACATGGTACTTGGACAGTGGATGTTCCAGACATATGACTGGAACTAGGGGACTACTGAAGGACTACATTCCAATCAAAAATGGTCCTAAAGTGACCTTTGGTGGTTCTGAAAAAGGAATCATCAAAGGGTTTGGTAACATTTCTTCAAACTTAGTTACCATTACTCAAGTGGCTTATGTTAAAGGGTTGAAACACAACCTAATAAGTATAAGTCAATTAAGTGATGTAGGGTATGACATCTCATTTGTTAAAAATGGTTGTCATATCAAGAGGTCAAGTGATCAAGAGATCATTTTGACAGGATATAGGAAGAGGAATGTCTACTGCCTAGACATTATGATTGAGAACAATGGTTCTCCAGTTTGTCTTGTAGCTGATGAGACAGTCTCTCATTGTGTCAAATGGCACAAGAGGCTAGCCCATCTTAACTACAAGACAATTAGCAAACTCTTTAGCAAAGAGTTAGTGAGGAATGGTCCTCAAGTTAAGTGTGTTAAAGATGGCATTTGCTCAGCTTGTCAGAAGGGCAAGCAGACTAAATCCACCTTTAGAAGCATAGATAACAAAGATGCTGTGAGGTGTTTGTACCTCTTGCATTTGGATCTCTTTGGTCCAATGCCAGTTCACAGCTTGGGTAGGAAGGTCTATAACCTTGTAGTTGTAGATGACTACTCAAGGTTTTCCTGGGTGTTCTTCTTAAGACAGAAATCTGAAACACCTAGTGTCTTCTACAGCTTTGTCAAGCAAATTTAGAATGAACTAAACAGTACTGTGGTCAGAATTAGAAGTGACCATGGTACTGAATTTCAGTCTGATAGCATGACAAAACTGTGTGAAGACTTTGGGATATTTCAAGAATTCTCTTCACCTAGAACACCTCAGCAAAATGGCATTGCTGAAAGGAAAAATAGGACCTTGATAGAGGCTGGTAGAACCCTACTAAGTGATACATCACTGTCAGAGTATTTCTGGGCTGAAGCAGTTAACACTGCATGCCATGTTATAAATAGGGCTACTATCACTAAAGGGCTAAACAAGACCCCCTATGAAGTTGTGAAAGGCAGGAAACCAAACCTATCCTACTTCAGGATCTTTGGTTGCAAATGCTTCATACTTAACAATGGGAAGTCTTACTTAACTAAGTTTGCTGCCAAGTCCCAAGAGAGAATTTTTGTTGGGTACATCAATAATAGTAAGGCTTATAGAGTCTACAACTTGACTACACAAGTTGTAGAAGAATCTGTGCATGTAGTTTTTGATGAGACTAAACTTATTAATAATGAGTTGTCTAGCAATGTATGCAGCCCCACAGGTTTGACAAAGAAAATGGACAAGCTTACTTTAGAAGAAGTGCCTGCTGCAAGACAGCAAGGAGAGGAGAGTAGCTGCTGTCCAGGGGGAGAACTACATGTGCCAGTTGCTGAAGAAATCCAAGGTATACAGCATGATACAGATGCTGAAGTGGTTCAACCTGAAGTGAGGATGCCTCCAGCCCACATGCATCTTAGAGATCATCCAGTAGAGCTGATTATTGGAGATCCAAGACAAGGAGTACAAACCAGGAGTAGAAACATGAATGCTGCAATCTATTCCAGCTTTTTGTCTCAAGTTGAACCTAAAAGATTTGAAGAAGCAATAATGGATCCACAATGGACTGAAGCAATGCAAGAAGAGCTTAATCAGTTCAAGAGGTGCAAGGTTTGGGAACTTGTTCCTAAACCTAAAGACCACAATGTAATAGGAGTTAAGTGGATCTACAGGAATAAGATGGATGAACAAGGGGTCATCATTAAGAATAAAGCTAGACTGGTTGCTAAAGGATATAGGCAAGAAGAAGGTATTGACTTTGATCAAACCTTTGCTCCAGTAGCCAGACTGGAAGCCATAAGAATGTTCTTGGCCTATGCAACCTATCAAGGATTCAAGGTATACCAAATGGATGTCAAGTCAGCATTCCTAAATGGTAATTTGAAAGAAGAAGTCTATGTGTAGTAGCCTTCAGGTTTTGTTGATCCAACTCTACCTCATTATGTCTATAGACTTAGGAAAGCTTTATATGGGTTAAAGCAAGCCCCTAGGGCTTGGTATGAAACCCTATCTAGTTTCCTCGTTGAGAACAAGTTCTCAAGGGGGAAAATAGATAAGACTCTATTCCTTAGGGAATCTAGAGGCAAAGTCATACTAGTCCAAATATATGTAGATGACATTATATTTGGGTCTACTGAAAGCAGCCTTTGCAAAAAGTTTGCAAAACTTATGCAAGGTCAGTTTGAAATGAGCAGTATGGGAGAGCTGAAGTTTTTCTTGGGTCTCCAAGTTAAACAGACTGAGAGTGGTTTGTCCATTTGTCAGTCAAAGTTCACCCTAGAACTCATAAGGAAGTATGGTATGGATTCATCCAGTACCATGAAGACTCGTATGGGGTCAAGTATGTCTCTTAGCAAGGATGATGCAGGGAAACCTGTAGATGAAACCTTGTATAGAGGGATAGTTGGCTCCCTATTATACTTGACTGCTAGTAGACCAGACATCATGTATGCTACATGTGTTTGTGCAAGGTATCAAGCCTGCCCTAAAGAGTCTCACTTGACTGCAGTCAAGAGAATTTTGAGATATTTAAAGGGCACTCCCTATCTAGGCCTCTGGTACCCTAGGAATGGAGACTTTGATCTAACAGGTTATTCAGATGCAGACTTTGCAGGATGCAAAGAGGATAGAAAGAGTACTACTGGAACCTGTCAATTCCTAGGTGGGAGACTAATTTCATGGAGCAGCAAAAAGCAGACTAGTGTGGCTATCTCCACAGCTTAGTCAGAGTATGAGGCTGCAGGAAGTTGCTGTGCTCAAATTCTGTGGATTCAACATCAGCTAGAGGACTATGGATTTCAGGTAAGTAGAACTCCACTTTACTGTGATTCTACAAGTGCTATTTCAATAGCTAGTAACCCTGTATCTCATAGTAGAACAAAACATATTGAGATTAAATATCACTTTCTTAGAGAACATGTAGAAAGAGAAGATATTTCACTTGAATATGTTAAAACAGATGGACAAGTAGCTGATATGTTTACTAAGCCACTAGAAGAAGCTAAGTTCAATAGATTCAAAATTGAACTAGGAATGATAAACTTAGAGTAAGTTTACAGATTTGAAAATGACTAAGTAAAAAGGTGTCGACACATAGACAAGTCTATGTCGACACAGAATAGTGGTGTCGACACTTCAGGAAAAAGGTGTCGACACATCTAGGAATGTGGTGTCGACACTTCAGAATGTTAGTGTCGACACATGTCAAGTAGGTGTCGACACATCCTATGTGGTGTCGACACTTAAGTTTTACTCAGAATTTTTCTAAGTAAAGTCTCGACAATGTGTCGAGTTATGTTGTGTCGACACATAACCAAGTGTCGACACATAAAATCTGTTGACTAAACTTGTGTCGACACATGTGTGTCGAGACATTATAAGTCAGTGTCGACACTTATTGCCAGTGTCGACACACTTTAAGCTAGCTGTCCCGCATGTTCATCTTCAAAATCAGAAAGGTATAAATAGGGTTCTGTCTTTGTTTGTCGACACGCTTTCAAAGTTTCGAGACCAAAACTCCTGTGTAGACACCTCTCTTTTCTCAAGACTAATTCTCCAAACCCTAATGGCTCCTAAGCTTGAGGAGAACGTTAACGAGGGCTATGAGCTAGTGCGCGGCGCGTTCGACGACACAGATCAAGAAATCCAGTCGGTGGTAACCCTAGTCGCCAATTCTGGACTAGAATACTTGGTTTCAGAACCAACAAAGATTTGGAAGAAGGAAGTTCTTGAATTCCTTAATGGAGCTGCTGTAGATGACTCTGGATATAGAATCAAATCCAGAGTTCATGGATCTAAAGTCAAGATTTCACCAAAAAGTCTGAGGAAGGTACTCCAGCTACCTAAAACACAAGATGAAGAAGAAGTAACTGCATCCAAGACCAGGGAAGCCCTTATCTGGTGTGGACTTGATCCAAAGATGAAGATAGGATCTGTCTTTAACAGGAAAGGCATGAACAGTCAAGGAAAATTCATGTCTGAGATTGTGTGCAAGGTTATTCTCAGTAAGCCTGGAGGGCATGACAGGGTGTCTGCCTCTATGTTTGGAATTATGACTAGAATCATATTCACTCTGAAAACAGACTGGTCAATAGTGGTTTTGACAAGATCAAGGAGAGCTTGAAGAAGCCCAATCTGGGCAGAATTATAAGTCTCTACCTAGCTGGTACAATACCAGAGGTAATGAGCAATGCTGCTGGAAGTAAGATCAACCACATGAGGAAGATGGATCAAAGGATATTTTCCAGATGGGACAGGGTGTTGTCCAAGGAAGTGGCAACCCCAGAGAAGCCAGTTACTGAGAAGGAGACTCCTCCAAGGAAGAAAAGGAAGACAGCTGCTGTGATACAGGAGTCCTCCAGCAGTTCAGGGAGTGAAGAACAAGTTGTTTTCACTCCTGATGCTCAAGAGGAAGTGGCTGCAGAGAAGACCCCTGCTGCTCAAGATGTAGCTGAGATCCAGGGGGAGCTGCCACAGGCTAGCCTCATCCACAGGGATCAAAGCCAGGGGGAGCCTCCAGTAGTAGAGGAACCCTCTACTCTGGACAGTGAGCAAGCCACTAACATCATCCAAGAGGTACTCATTGACCTAAATACATTGAATTTTTCTATAGTAGATTCTGATTTATCTGATGTACATCAGCAAACTCAGCTAGACAGTCAAGAACCAGATGTTGTTATCCAAGACACATCTGTTGTACTAGAAGTGGTTCCTGATCAAGTAGTTGAAGAACCAAGAACTTCTCCTGCACAGTCTCCACCTGAATATACAATGGAAGATTTGTTTCTAAATCTAGATCAAGAAGATTTTGATATGGACAAGGATGCTGCTGCTGAAGATAAGAGTGCTGCTGCTGAGGGGGAGCACATGGAAGTTCTGGAAGAGCCTATTAGGCAAGAAACTGAAAAGGCAACTGCTGTGCAAGCTGACAAACCTCAAAGCCCTAAGGAAAGGGTTGAAATAGCCAGCACTTCAGAATCTGAAGAAGATGAGGCTGCAAAGGCTAAGAAGAAGAAACTCTATGTCTTCAAGAGGAGAAGTCAGAGTTATAAGAAAGCCTTGCAATCCATTGCCCCACAGCCTATAGTCCAACAAGCTCCAACTATTGACTATAGTGCTTTACTGATTGCACTGCAGATAAAAATGGATGAACAAAGGAAAGCCATAGAGGCTTATGTTGATGAAGGGCAGAAGACTTTACAGTTTGACCTGGCCCAAGAAATAAAGTCTATAAGGTTTGAGATGAACCTTAATAAGAAGGAGATGAATGAATGCTTCCACAAGGGTGGAAATGCTGTGGTGTATCTGGCAACACACCAAGAGAAGATAAAGGCACAGGTAGATGATATAGCATTGAAGCAAGGGTATGTACTGGAAAATCAGTTAAGTATGAATGACAACTTGACTGCATCACACAATGCTATAGTCACTGAATTGAAGAATAAGACTGCTGAACCTTCAACATCTACTGCTGCTGCTAAAGCTGAATTTGACAAAGTATTCCAGGAAGAACTTACTGCTGTTAAGTCTGCTATTAAAGATTCCCAGAAAGCCATCTCTGAACAACTTACAAAGCTGAAACCATTCTTTAAAGAGGGAATCAGTTATTTGGACAGTCAAATTAGATTTCAAAAGGATGATGTCAGAGACCATATGGCTAGAGAAGTCATAAAGGGGGAGAGAGTATTAGTCAAAGCTAGCTCTGACCATGCCAAATGGATATCTAACTCCATCAGAGCTACACTGGGCTATCCTCCACTCTGTGATGATGATAATGTTGCTGAATCAGGGATTCAAACTGCATATCTTGGAGGTGAGCAACCAGAGGTAGCTCAAGTGATTTATCCACCTCCAGATTTTGACATGGTTCAAGCAGATGTCCAGACAATGTATAGCCCAACTGAAGGAAAGCCTAATGTTATTCTGGATAAAGTGGTTCAGGGAACAAGCAGAACAAAGGCCAGATTTTGAACAGTGGAGCCCTACCTCTAGAAATATAATTTTAACTGCCTGGAAAGCTGCCAAGGATAATGCTCATGAAAGGAACAAGTGGTTCTCTGAAGCAGAATGGAGAAAACATGAAATAAGACAGGAGGCCATTGTTCAATATAGAAGAAAGGCAAAGATGGGAAAGCTACCTCCTACTGCAGTGGAGCCTAGCAAGTACTTCCCCAAGCCATATCATTATTTTGAGAGGCAGAAAATCAAAGCAGAAGAGCTGAAGAAGAAGGACTTAAAAATCAAGAAGCCTGCTGATGCTGCAACTGCTGAAGCCACTGTCAAAGCTCAAGTCCAATCAGGCAAAGACATTGTTATCAAAGAACCAGATCAGAAATAGATTAGGAATTGACTTGAAGATTGTTGTAATCTTTTGAATGAAAAACATTTTTGTAAACCATTGAAGATGTATTAGAAAAATGTTAGAACAATATATGATAAATATATTTCATGATTGTTCTGAGAATATGTCTATTTCTTGTTTGTTCTGCAATGTTGAATGTGTATACATGTGTGAAATATTACATGTTTATGTTTACCCTGCTGTTTATAATCTGCTTTACATCATTTTGTAATTTTAATTATGAATGGTGTATATCATTGACTAAGGGTTATGACTTCTCCAAATAGGGGGAGATTGTTGGGTACATTGGTCAAATGTACCTGATTTGAAGAAGCCTCACCCAACTCAATGATATACATCATAATGTATTTGATGTATGTTTGAGTTACTTGTGCAGGTTAAGAAATCACTGGACTGAAGCAAAAAGTTTCTAAGTCCATGTGTCGACACCCAGAGGGAAAGTGTCGACACTTAAGAAAGCTTGTGTCGACACCCAGACAAGCAGTGTCGACACTTGGAGTCATTGTGTCGACACCTGGGATGCAGAGTCGACACCAGACAGAAAGTGTCGACACAAGGAGCTGTGTCGACACCCAGTGAAGCTGTGTCTACACCAGAAAGTGTCGACACTTGGAGCTGTGTCGACACTCAGCAAAAGTCTGCAGAGTCTAAGTACAAGTGTCGACACTCAACACAATATGTCGACACTAAGCAGAAGAGTCAGCACTTGAAGCATGTGTCGACACTCAACACAATGTGTCGACACTCAACAGAAGAGTCAGCATTTAAAGTAAGTGTCGACACCCAGCACAAAGTGTCGACACTCAACAGAAGAGTCAGCATTTGAAGTATGTGTCGACACCCAGAAGATTATGTGTCGACAAACAGCTGAAGACTCAACACTGGAAGAAAGTGTCGACACATGGAGATGTGTCGACACTTAGCAAAGAACAGAAAGAACAATAAATTATTCTAAGTACAAGTGTCGACACTATGGGAATGTGTCGACACTCAGCTGAAGTCTCAACAACAAGAAGGTGTGTCGACACAAGGAGCTGTGTCGACACTCAGCAAGAATCAACATAGAAGACTATGTGTCGACACCAAGAAGCAGTGTCGACACTTGACAGATTCAACACAAGAAGATGTGTCGACACAAAGGAGATGTGTCGACACATAAAAGAATTCAGCAAAAGCTAGAAGAACAAGTACTTGTGTCGACACTCAGTTTCAGTGTCAACACATGAAGAAGAATCTGTGTCGAGACATACAAGAAGTTGTGTCGACACCTTGTAGACTTGTATCGACACTTACACAACATGTGTCGACACTTTGACTATAAGTGTCGACACTTAAAGACAGAAAGTCTCGACACTTACAGACAGATAGAGATTTTCAAGAAGTGACTGGAAGACTTGACAGCTGCCGTTCCAGCAGGTCTACAGCAACTGTCAGAGATGTCAGAAGTCAGTTATGGACCGGACCAGCCGGTTACCATGAAGAAGGCCTATAAATAGGCACCTACAGTTTACAGAAACTGTTGTTGTTGAAAAGTGGTTAAGAGTTGTTGATGTAATTATTGAAGTAATACATAGAGTATCAACACAAGAAGATCTAGCAGTTCAAGTGCAGATCTAAAAAGTTGGAGAGAGAGGGCTCCATCCAAGAAATCAGCCTCTGGAACTAGGCTGAGAAGAAGGATTCAGATTCAGTCTGGATCTTAAGTGGCAGAGGTCAAGGAACAACTGCAGAGGATTCAGCCTTATTCAGTTCTACTCAAGAAGCTTTGAAGAAAGCTAAGTCAGGGTGAATCCAGCTGAGATCTTCCAAGAACTCATCAAGAATCTCTCAACTCCCCTCCTTTAATTCTGAGTTGTAGAATTATTATTTGTAAAACATTTTTATCTTGTAGGATCCATTGGATCTGAGTGATTTGTAAGCCTATATTTATAAAGGCTGAGGGTAGGGCTTGTTTGCCTGAGTGTCGGAGATAGAGATCTCTTAGTGTAGGCCTTGGTTGGCTGAGTGTAGGCCTTGATTGGCTGAGTGTAGGCTTTGGGATAAAGCTGAGTTGTAAGGCTTTGGGCCTGAGGTAGGAACCAATTTGGGTTCTGAGACAGTGGAGAAGTTAGGCCGAATCTAGTACACTGCTAGATAGGCGAAGGGGGAAAGTGGATGTACCCATATCTTGGGGAACCACTATAAATCACTGTGTGCTGTACTGTGCTGAAATTGTTGCTGTGTATGCTGTGTTTGCTGTGATAAACTAGTTAGATTACTGTTATATAACTGATTACTGCCAATAAAGTTAGAAAAGGATTAGGTCACCTATTCACCCCCCCTCTAGGTGTTTAGGTACCATATCTTTCACCACCATTAATTATCATATGGTGTTTGGATGATGATTTAGAGTACCTCCTATCATGTGCATCATATAGCTTAGGGTGGTCTGCATGTAGTAAATCTGCAGAAGACCTGATGGTAGTTGATTTGGGCATATGGATTTGGGTTAGTGGTTTACTGATTCTAGTGAAGTGGATTGGAGTAAACGATTGGAAGCTGCGATGAGTAGGTTATAGAGTTGTCTAAGATTAGGTGGTGCTCGGGATCGACGAAAGATCGTCTTTCCTGTGGAGAGAGAGAGAGAAGGTCAAAACACATTAGGGTTAGAACCAGTGCAATACCAAATAGATCGGGAATCGAGTATTAACCAATAACAATAAGTGCCTTGTGAAAGGGAACGATGGGGTTCAGCTACCATCATAGTTCCTAGTGCCCTTTGAGGCCCTTCACAGGGAATTCCGGGGGCAGTCCTGGGCTAACCTAAAATATAGGCAAACTAAACTGCAAGAGTAACAAGTATAACTAGGAATTCTCTTTCACTTGGATCGATGTCTCAGGATGTTAGGTTGGGTCACTCGGGCAGTAGGCTCGGTAGTTTTGGTGATTGGCAGGTTGGCCTGGCAAGCGATGGCTCGGTTGTTGGTCGTGACGGACGGGATAGTCTGGGGAGCTTAGGCTCCGTTGTTGTTTGTGATGGACAGGATGGTCCGGGGAGCTTTGGCTCGGTAGCTGATACATAAGGTTGTATGTGCATTAAGTATAAGGTGGTGGGTCTTCGGTATTGGAGGGTCGATGCACCGACACCAATATGTTGACTCGGCAAGTGTGGTCTTTCACTTCGCCAAGTTAAGTCCAGTGGACTTTCCGGCAAAGAGTACGCAGGTGCTCCGCTTAGTGCACCAGCGTCGAGACGTACAATAAGTCTGACAGGTAGTGCAATTACCGGTTTAGAGGTGGGCGAGGCCCAACCCAACGCTTCTGTTTGCCACTACAGAGGTATCCTTGGAGGTTAGGCTCCAGAAAGGGGAAACTAAAGGTCTGTATACACAGAGTTGCGTGGGTGTGTTGCACTTGTATGATTCACATCATAGCATATTTGCATGTCATAGCATAACCATTGCATTTAACCCTTGACACCTATTGTATAAATTGGTATGAGACTTTTTATACAGTAGGCCCTGCAAAACGACCCCTTGGTTTATAAGCTCACGTGAGCGTGCTTATAAGTTAATGTCTTTATTCTGTAGATATATACATGCTTGATAGAAAACCGATACCATATCGTCTAAATTGGTATGAGACTCTTTATACGATAGGAGCCTTGCAAAAGATCTCTTAGCTTATGTGTTTTCATATAAGCTAAGGTTACTTATTTCTTGTTCAATTTTTCATACCTTTATTACCACCATATATACTTATCGAACTGTTAGATTAGTTTCGCTGTCACCTCCTTCTTGTTTATTCTCCACCCTCACCACCTATCCTTTCCTCATCCCCGCTCGGTGCCTAGGAGCCATGTGGGAAGGGGTGGGGGATGATAGGACTTAGTCTTTTAGACTAACGGTTTTCGAATCACATCATTTTAGGGGACCGTGGAGCCCAGCATGGAGGAGCATCCCCGGAGGTCGGCACGCTTGGAGATGGAACAGTCTAGCACGAGAGTTCAGACAGCTGGGACTGTGAGTCCCGATCGTTAGTAGATGTTTAGTTTTATGCTTCCGCGCTGAGTGATATGTAATGAGGATATTGATGTACCGGGCATGAGCCCAATTTTCAGTACTTTTATTATTATTTCTGTCGACTCTCCATTCGTGGAGATTATTTACTATATATGTGATTTCTGTGGACATGTCATTTACTCTTTTGCTACTTTTCTGTGATCGATTTGGCCGGCAGGATCGGCATTTTGTAGTGATGACCTCCCGGGAGATAATGTGTCACCGCAAAGCGGTGGTTTTGGGCCTAAGACCCCGTGGTTCTAAAAGTAAAGGGGGGGGGGGGGTCTTACAAGTGGTATCAGAGGAAACCTCGATCGAAAAGTAGCAGTCCACAGACCCTGGGTCACGCCCGCGCTAGTTTAGTTTGGGGACAAACTAAGCAGTGGAAGCAGTGGTGTGCCCGTATGAGGGATCGCATGTAAATTGTCTACTTTTATTTAGGTTTGAGTTGATTATTTAGAAATAGTTTTTGTTACGCAGCCTCCGGCACAGCTTACACCACAGGGTGTAGTTCAGCAGACTCCGAATGTTACACCACTTCCCCAGGTTCCCACTCCATTCCTACAGTCGGAGATGGGGCAGACTCTGACAGCCATACTGGAGGCTTTTATGGCCCAATAGGTTCCGGCTCCGCAGCCAAACCCGGGGGCCAATTGGTTGAGTATTTTCCGAGGACTGTCGCCCCATCCTACTTGGGGACAGAGTAGGCCGTTCAGACGGAGGAGTGGCTGGTCATCATGTATGAGATGCTGACCGGAATACGGTGCCCATGGGAGGAGAGGGTGCCTTTGGTTATCTCTTACTTGGAGTCCCATGCCAAGAGATGGTGGGAGACATCGCTGGACACGACATTTGCTGATAAAGAGATTGCAGAGATTCCTTAGGAGGAGTTCCGGGCCGCACTGTTGGAGCATTTTGTTCCGCCGTCGGCCAGAGATGAGCTGGAAGATAGATTTCTACAGTTGAGGCAGGGTAGCAAGACAGTAGTAGAGTACCACCGGGAGTTCAATCATCTAGCCCGGTTCGCAGACTCCTATCAACTGGAGGAGGCAGGATACACCAAGATGTTTTACAAGGGCCTACGAGAGGATCTGAGAGATGCTCTGTTGTTCGTATCCGACGGGCCTATTCCTTGGATATTAGAGATGACGAATAGGATTGAGGAAGATTGGCACACTACTCGAGGCCGGAAGCGGCCAACTGAGGATCAGGGTCGGGGAGCCAGAAATGATCAGTGAAGGGGCCGTATTGCTGATGGGAGAGATGGGAGAAGGGAAGAGGACCAACCTCGTCAGGAGGTGAGACGGGATCCAAGGGAGCCAGTGGTAATGGCTCCTCAACCTCTCCAAATGCAGGAGCTGCAGAGACCCGGGGATATGGCATATCCCCCGCCCGAGTGCTATTACTATCATCAGGTGGGGCATATCCGGAGGAACTGCCCCATGAAGGGGGCACCACTACCAGAACCACCGGCTGCCCCACATGCTCAGAAGTTTGTAGGTCGAGGACGTGGCCGAGCACGTGGATACCAGGGCAGATACCTCAGGCAGGAGAGTGAGTAAGTATGTGCACTGGATCTGGCTCAACCACGGAACCCGGAGCAAGTGATCACAGGTACGCTAGTAAATTTTAAGTTCATTCATTCCTAAATAGTTAGACTCATGTATATAGAATTGAAAGACTAGGAAAGAAAACCATAACTAGATTTCTAATATATTTAACTACCCCAGGCATAGTCTTCATCAGCGGCAATCCCGCTTATACGTTATTCGATACGGGTGCTTCGCACTCGTTCGTGTCGGAGGCCTTCGTGGAAGGACTAGAAGGTGTGGAACGATTTACTGGCTTGGTGAGGAGGGTGTCTCTACCCGACGGATCAGATCTATTGACCTCTCCCCACTACAACATGGAGGCGGAGATCGGCGGAAAGGCATTCGAATCACCAACGACGATCCTAAGTCTACCAGTCTTCGATCTGATCCTGGGCATGAAGTGGTTGTAGTGGAACCATGCCCAGATTGACTGCCTGGCAAAGAGGGTACCATGAAGCATGGGGATTCCTATGTCATCATCGAAGTTATTACATATACCACCCCTCTCCTGTTATCTTCCGTACAGGCCATCAAGGCCCACCGACAGGGATAAGAACTATATCAGGTGCTGTTTGAGATGGCCGAGTCCAAGGATTCCATTTCTAGTATCCCAGTGGTGCGGGATTTTGCCGACATGTTCCAAGGGAAGCTGCCAGGGCTACCCCTACATCAGGAAAAGGACTTCCATATATAGCTAGTACCGGGAGCTAAGGCGGTGTCGAAGGCTCCCTACCGGATGGCTCCCAAGGAGTTGGTGGAGTTTAGGAGTCAGTTGAAGGAACTGGTGGAGGCTGGGTTCGTTAGACCAAGTTCCTCCCCTTGGGGAGCTCTGGTACTGTTCGTCAAGAAGAAGGACGGGTCACTCCAGCTATGCATCGACTACCGGGCTCTGAATAGACTGACTGTCCAGAATTCCTATCCAATGCCAAGGATAGATTAGTTGTTTGATCAGTTGGAGGTAGCCCACTGGTTCTCAAAGTTGGATCTCAGATCGGGTTACTACCAGCTACGCATTTAGGAGGATGATATTCTGAAGACAGCCTTCAGTAGTAGATACGGACTTTATGAGTTTACTATGATGCCCTTCGGGCTCACGAATGCGCACTCAGCCTTCATGAGTTTGATGAACTGGGTGTTCGAGCCATACCTTGACCGGTTTGTCATAGTATTTATAGATGACATCCTCATCTATTCAAGAACGAACGAGGAGCATAAACAACATCTGGCTTTGACGCTGGGGAAGCTCAGGGAGCATCAGCTTTACGCCATGTTCAGCAAATGCCAGTTTTGGCTGAAAGAGGTGGCCTTTCTGGGCCATATTATCAGTGTAGAGGGACTGACGGTAGACCCCGCGAAGATTTAGGAGTGCGGGACAGGCCTCAATTGAAGATGTCCACGGATGTTCGGAGTTTCCTGGGATTGGTCGGATATTACCGGAAGTTTGTGCATGGCTTTTCTCAGATAGCCCTCCCACTTACATCGTTGACAAAGAAGGAAGCTCCATTTATTTGTACGTCGCAGTGTGAGCCGGCATTCCAGGAGTTAAAGAACCGGCTTACGACGGCCCCTATCCTCGCCCTTCCATCTGGGAAGGAGGGCTTTCAGGTGTATATGGATGCGTCTTTTCAGGGAATGGGTGTGGTACTAATGCAGCATGGTCATGTGATAGCATACACCTCATGGCAGCTGAAGAAGCATGAGCAGAACTACACTTTTCATGACATGGAGATAGGGGCAGTACTATTCATGCTGAAGATTTGGAGGCATTACCTCTATGGAGTGCACTGCGATATATTATCGGATCATAAAACTCTGAAATATGTTGATACACAGGAAGAGCTAGACGTTCGCCAGAGACGATAGGTGGAGTTCCTTTTAGATTATGAGTACATGATTCACTACCACCTAGGGAAGGCAAATGTGGTGGCAGATGCGCTGAGCCGGAAGGCTACAATCTCAGGAGTAGGACCTCAGTTGATGGCCATGGAGTTGGTTCAGATGTTAGACAAGATGCAGATATTGCTAGTGTCCGAGGATCACCCAGAGCTATATCGGGAGTACCTATCGTCGTTGGTTTCCACCGATGACATTCGGGATCACATCAGAGCTGAGCAGAGGAAAGACGACAAGCTGGAGTCAGTGTTCAGGTCCTTGGGAGCAGGCATAGCATGGGAATATACATAGAGAGACTGGTTGATATGCTTCAGAGGCAGAGTGTACATACCGGCTGGGGATGGAATCCGGGAGGACATCATTACAGAGGCTCACTGCAGTAGGTACTCAGTGCACCCAGGCATCACCAAGATGACGGATGACCTGAAGAAGACGATGTACTGGCCGGGCATGAAGAGGGACATCACCTACTTCATGACCCACTATGAGGCCTGTCACTTGGTGAAGGCAGAGTGTAGGAACCCAGACGGACTGTTGCAGCCACTTTCGGTGTAAGACCCCCCCCCCCCCCTACCAAGGAGGCTCCCGGTCTTATGCCCAGAACCACCATCTTACGGTGGAACTAACGCGCGGGTTAGTCGACACCGCAACACGCCGATTCTGCCGGCTAATACGATCATATAACTTGTAGGCCAATATGAGAAATAGAAGTATAGCGGTAATGTAGAAATAAACTACAACCAGTCCATAGTCACAGTACATATCAAATAACAAAATGAAAGTACATCCTGTCCACAATGAGTACAAAAATATGAAGTGTAAAAAGGGCTTATGCCCTGTACATGAATATCAACTCTCCTCACAAAATAAAACGCGGAAGTGAATCTATCATCCTCGAACTCATCCCACCTGAGGTAGCGCTGTAGTAGTAGTAGGTGGTATCAACTCCTCACGCCCCGTCACCTCGTCCTGCTGGTCGTGCTGGTGCTCCATCTCCTTCAGCTCCTAAAAATAGTTGGTCACCGACCATTAGTCAAAAGACTAAGTCGTTTCCTCCGCACCTCGCCCCGCAACTCTTAGGCACAATACGGGAGGACGGAATGGAGGACTATCAAGGGGTAACGAAAGGAAGCAGGTGATAAGGAATCTATGCTACCAAGTAAGAGTGTAAGCAGTAAATCAACAGTAGTTGTTCTATGTATATAGTACAAAAGTAAAATCATGTACAGTACAAGTAATTAAAGAACTGAAAGTAAGAGCAGAAAAGTACAGCTATGCTACCGCTACTCTACCATCACAAAACGTACCTTAACTTATTAAAATTCCCATACACATTTATGAGTTAAGGTTTCCAGGTAATTTAAATTATCATATAAAAGAGCCCATACTAATTTATATGATAAGGATCTATGAAGCGTATGACCTAATATGAATGAATGTTTATGATGCAATTTATGCAACAGGCAAGTGAAACTCACACACAACGACACTGTGATCACAGACCTTTAGTTCCAACTTTTTGAGAGCTAGCTTCACTCTCGGGTACCACCGTTGTGGCTACGGTAGCAGCGGAGCGGGCGTCTCCACTTCTATGAAGGTATGCACACTACCAAACCTAGACCACTCTCATACGCCTCTGTACACATCCTAGGTGCACTTTAGAGTCTGCCCACATATTTTGCTGACTACCTGTCAGTCTTGTTGGGTTGGGTGTGCGTTATCAGGGATCGTCCTTCAGACCTCAGTATAAACAACCTACTAGCTCCTCAAACCATCACACCGGCCTGAATCACCGTACTGCCATCAGTGTGACGATCGGCCCAGTATCACATGACTCGCCACTAAATTTATGCACATGCAAGTATTTCATCTCGAGCCTTCACTTCGCAGGACCAACCTGTCTTGATTCACTCAAACCATTCACGGGTGAGCCCGCAATATTTATCCCTCCAACCCTATACGAGTGAGATGTTGCCTCAAACCCTCCAACCCTATACGGGTGAGATGTTACCTCAAAACCCTCCAACCCAATACGGGTGAGAATATGCAATGTTTACCTTGGTCTATTAATCTACTCTTGCCTAAAGATTATTATGCTTAGTTACTTAGGGTTAATCCCAGGATTGCCCCTCGGCATACCCGGTGAAGGGCTCTCAAAGGGCACTACGAACCAAGATGGGATGAAGCACAAGTTCCCTTTCATAAGGATATTTACTTTTATTGATGTCTACCCTTTAGCCGTACTTTGCTCTCATTATTACTCTTTAGTGATCCTAATGACTTAAGATGTTCTCAGAAGGGTGACGGTCTTTCGCCGGCCTCCACTCCAGTTGCTATCCAAGGGCTTGCACTTTTACTCTCGTCACTAAGACAAAACTACCCACCAAGGTTATTCTCCAATTGTAATCTCTAGCTCATTCGTCGATCTATCCCCCGGTGGTCTTTGTAGTATAACCTACTTACACTATGCGCAACCCATGACCTAATACCACCGCGAAATAGAACTTCCAATTCCTTGGGCCACCTGCCCCTAACTATTTATCCTAGGATGGTATGGAGTAGTGAAGTGAGCATATTGATTTTCATAATTTTCTTAAGTAATTAAAGCCTCTAATTAAATCATTTAATTAATCCCCTAGGTCATTTAATACATGAAGTATTACAAATTACAATCCACTGATCTAAGGAATTTTTCTTGAGTTACATCTTGGTAAAATATTGCTGTCTTCCAAAATTCATAATTTTCCTTTGAATATTTCTTTTATTCCTTAATTAATACAAAACTCACATAATTATCATTTCCCAAATGAAGTATAAGGAATACATTTCTCAAAATTCTAAGAAACTTATAGAGCATATATATCATTAATTTAAGGCTACTGGCAGAGTTTCATCAACTTCTATAACGTAATGGCTTACCAATTTCAATTCCTAATAATTTACCAAAATGTCATTATGCTAGTTTAAAAATTATTATGACATCCAAAAATTTTACGATAATTATACAAGGCTAATCATACAAATATACAACACTAGAATGTTTTTCAAAAATTTTCTGATATATATTTCCCTCAGTTTGTAAATAAATGCAATAAGGGTAAAATGGTAATTCTCATGTATTTTACTCCAAAATTCTCAAACAGAAAGATAAAACTTTTCATGAGTCAAATATGACCTCCCTTTTGTTTTGACAGATTTTAAGTGTTTAAAATCATAAATATCCCTATTTTTAAATTTTCTATCATAAAATAGCCTAATATTCAAAAATTCCAAATAATGGGATTTTTGATTCCAAAAATCTCAGTATCTCTAGGAGGGATAAACTCCATCCCCATGAACTCATGTCCAGAGTTTTGTGGTCATATCAAGTGTAATAAGGGGTAAATTCACATTTTGGTTAAAATGGCTATATGCACCCCAAGCCCATGTATATCCAACACATGCAAGTGAGATTACCCAACATGCAGTGGTCCAATGAGGCTAAATATTTAACCATGGGAATATACTGACCCCAAGGCCATGCCACCAAAATTTGGGGCCATTTGGAGTCATATTACTCCAATTATTTCCTTTATTTAATTATGTGTAATATGACAAATACTATAGAAACATTGCTCCCAATAATTCCCATTTTTTTGCAGGGACTACATATGCCCTAATTGAGCATATTCCCAAAATCGTGGGTCATTTGGATATCTGGTTTGGCTTGGGCAATTATTTTGGTTTATGCCCTAGCATAGGACCAGTCCTAGTAGAACAGCACTATAGGGAGTTCTGCCGATCCAAATTTAAAATTTTTCATGTTGATGTCTGGTCCTGAATTTGCACTTAAGATGCCTAACTTTTGCATGCAAGTAGACTGATAAAATGTGACAGTTAATATACTATTCATAATTAATTAAACTATTAAAAAAATTCAATCAAATGAACAACATCCGTTCATCGTCCCCGATTAGCAACGGTGGAGATTGATTATGGCTGGGTCACTTTGTCTGGCCATCTCTGGCCACCTGGGCCGGCGCCACCGCCGGATATTATTGCGACCACCTCCGTTGAGGTGGGGGCCAGCGTTTCCCAACGGTGTGGCGGTCGGAGGCGGCTCCTCCGGCGATCCCGAGCATCATGAAAAAGTCGGAAAATCTAGCTTTTCCTCGCATGGCATCGGGCTCAATTGAGTCTGATATCTCCCCAAATTGATCTAGGAAGCTAGTACGGGTAGAGGTGAAGTGAAACGAACTTGATTCAGTCCATGACAGCGAGTGTGGCGGCGGTTGGCCTTGGCCGAGCTGCTCCGGCGATCTCCTGCTCAAAACCTTGATTCTCCACCAATTCTCTTGCTCCAGGACTCGATATCCACTCGTTTCCTCTCTCTGAAGCTGTTGGTGGTGTTGGTTTTGGTTGTAGGTGGCTGTATATGGAGATACAACCAAGGTGAGCTCGGGTTGGTGCTTTGGATGCATCACCCATGGTGCCAAGTGTCCACCATGCCCTCATTTCCTCTGGAATCACTTTGGGAGGCCTGCCAGCAAGCTTGGGCAGAAGTAATGAGGCCATGTGGCTACCATTCCCTCTTTTCCTCTTCTCACTCCTCTTCTCTCTCCTAAAATTCCCACTTTACCCCCATGCATGTATTCTCTCTCTTAATCCAGAGGGGTATGGGTTGTCCTCGTCCACTTGGGCTGGCCATGCGCCAAGTTTGGTGGGCTTTGACCAAGGGGAAGTGGCTTGGGCTCATTTTCACTCTTTAGGACAATTTGTTAACTAAGTTGACTTTTGAGTTGACTAGGTCAAGCATGATGAGTGGGCTGACCCTACTTGAAGGTAATAACCCCAATGGCACTAGCCAACTTGGGTTGGGTCAAGGTGATGCTCTACTTGGGCTAAGTGGGCCTATAGGTATAGGTTTGACAAACTTAGGGCTAAGGTTGACTTTGGTCAACTAGGGTCAAAGGGTTGACCTAGTGACATGACCTAGGGTCCACTTAGATTATTTTAGAGTTAAGGGCATTGTGGTGGGGTTATGGTGTGGCATTGAAAGTGCAGCTAGATCTGATATACTCTAAAGAGGGGTGAATAGAGTATATGGTGCTTTAAAAGTTTTTACAATAGTTGTTGTAATATGAGTGAGCAGGAAAGCAATAAAAAATCTAATCACAGAACTAAACTAAACAAAAGCTAATCACAGAATAATCAAGGCCAGAAACAAACATAAAGACAAGAAAAACAAGAAGAAAAAAGGAATTATAGTGATTCCCCTAAACTTGGGTACATCCACTCTTCTACCACCCTAGGTAGGAATCCACTGCAGGATGAGTTGATCAGGTGTCCTGGGCACCAATGAGCTTTTGATAAGGTGCTCAAAAACTAAATCAGATTTTTTGATCAGGTGTCTTGCCACCAATGAGCTTTTGACAAGGTGCTCAAAAACCAAGCTCAAACTTTTGAAGGGAGTTTGAGAAACCCTTTACAGAGAGGGCGTGAGAGAGTGATGGAAGTCTTCTCTAAAAGATATGGTACCTAAACACCTAGAGGGGGGGGTGAATAGGTGACCTAAACCTTTTTAAACCTTTGTTGGCAGCACAACAGTTATAACACAGATTTCTGAATAAGTTCTCACAGCAAACACAGCAATTCACAACACAGCACAATCACAGCACAGAATACACAAGATTTTATAGTGGTTCCCCAATCTTTGGGTACATCCACTTTCCCCCTTCGCCTATCTAGCAGTGTACTAGATTCGGCCAAACTTCTCCACTAGCTCAGAACCCAACTAGGTTCCTACACCTCAGGCCCAAAGCCTTACACTCAGCCACACAGGCCTACACTCAGCCACCCAGGCCTACACTCAGCCAATTAAGGCCTACATTCAGAGTTCTTCAACTCCTACACTCAGGCAATCAAGCCCTACCCTCAGCCTTTATAATATAGGCTTACAATTCTCTCAGATCCAATGGATCCTACAAGTTAAAATAGAAAGTACAATAGCTAACTCTACAACTCAGAAAATAAGAGAGGAGTTGAGAGATTCTTGAAGAGTTCTTGGAAGAACTCAGTTAGATCCAAACTGACTTAGCTTCCTTCAAAGCTTCTTGATTAGAACTGAATTAGTCTGAATCTTCTGCAGTTGTTCCTTGACCTCTGCTTCTTGAAATCCAGATGACTCTGAATTCTTCTTCTCAGCCTTAGTTCCAAAGACTGAATACTTGGTTGGAGCTCTCTCTCTCTCCAACTTCTTAGATCTGCTGATGCACAGCAAGATCTTCTTGTGTTGATACTCAATATACCACTTTTACAAAGATCTGAACTCTCTTTATCAAAACTTTTTCAACCACTTCTATATCACTTCATTAATTTTTTTCTGTAAACTATGGGTGCCTATTTATAGGCTTCCTTCATGGTAACCGGCTGGTCCGGTTCATAACAGACTTCTGATATCTCTGACAGTTGATGTAGACCGGCTGGATCGGCAGCTGTCATGTCAACCAGTCACTTCTTGAAATTCCCTAACTGTCAGATAGTGTCGAGACTTTCTGTTCTTAAGTGTCGACACTTATAGACTAACTGTCGACACATATTGTGTAAGTGTCGACACAAGTCTACAAGGTGTCGACACAATTCCTTGTATGTCTCGACACAGATTCTTCTGCATGTGTCGACACTGAAATTGAGTGTCGACACAAGTCTTGTTCTTCATTCTTTAACTGTATTCTTCTAAGTGTCGACACATGTTCTTTGTGTCGACACATCTTTCATGTGTTGAAACTGTCAAGTGTCGACACTGCTTCTTGGTGTCGACACAAGTCTTCACTTTTGTTTCTTCAGCTGAGTGTCGACACATTCCTTTAGTGTCGACACTTGTACTTAGAATATTTTATAACTTTTCTGTTCTTTGCTAAGTGTCGACACAGCTCCTTGTGTCGACACTTTCTTCAAGTGTAGAGTCTTCAATTAAGTGTCGACACATTGTGCTGGGTGTCGACACTTTCTTCAAGTGTTGACTCTTCTGGTTGTGTGTCGACACATTGTGCTGAGTGTCGACACTTTCTTCAAATACTGACTCTTCAGCATAGTGTCGACACATTGTGTTGAGTGTCGACACTTACTTCTAATACTGACTCTTCAGCATAGTGTCGACACATTGTGTTGAGTGTCGACACTTTTACTTAGACTCTGCAGACTTTTGCTGAGTGTCGACACAGCTCCAAGTGTCGACACTTTCTGGTGTAGACACAGCTCTTCTAGGTGTCGACACTTCTGCTAAGTGTCGACACAGCTTTTCTGCATTCTTCTACACTGAGTGTCGACACAATGACTCCAAGTGTCGACACTGCTTGTCTGGGTGTCGACACAAGCTTTCTCAAGTGTCGACACTTTCCCTCTGGGTGTCGACACATGGACTTAGAAACTTTTAGCTTCAGTCTAGTGAATACCTAACCTGCACAAGTAACTCAAACACACATCAAATACATTATGATGTATATCATTGAGTTAGGTGAGGCTTCTTCAAATCAGGTACATTTGACCAATGTACCCAACATTCTCTTTCTCAAACAACTGAGAAGACTATGTGGATTGATGATGTCAAAGCTCCCCCTGAGTCCTTGAGATCTTCACGAAGAAAAGCTTTGCTGTAGGGTGATAGGCCTTCAAAGATTGAACTCCAGCAATAGATGATTTCAGCAATGACTGAAATATTGGATGTCTGGAGTCTTGAAATATGTTGGCCTTGAACACTTTGGACAAGAGAGATCTGAAGATTTGAGAAAGCTTGATCTCCTTGGATGTGTGTTCTTGAGAATTCTTTGAGACATAATATTTTGTTGAAGATTATTGATGTCTGTCTGTGTGTCTGTGTTTTTCTGTAATCTGTCTCTTAGAGATTCAAAAAGAATTCTTCACTTTTATTCTCTGGTACTGAACAAAACATTCTCTCTGAGAAGAATAACCGTTGATCTGCAATAATTGCATCCTTAATTGCAAAATCTCTTTTGGAGGAAAGTCTATAGAAATATTCCTTGAAAATCCCTTGAAACTTGGTCCAGAAATCAATGAAAACGGCTAGGAAATCTCTGAATTAATTGCAGAATAACTCCTTAACTGATTTGAATTTGAATCTAGAAACATCCTTGAAGTTATCTGAAAACATCGAACTGAGCTCTGCTATCGTCGAACTGAGCTCAGCGATCTGGAAATATACAGTAGCAAAATATCGTCGATCTGAGCTCAAAGATCGTCAAACTGAGCTCAGAGATAAAGATCCAAAGCAGAGTCAAAATCGTCTAACTGAGCTCACCGATCGTCGAATGGAGTTCGACGATATGATGAAGTTGAGCTCAGCGATCGTCGAATGGAGTTCGACGATCTGTCGAAGTTGAGCTAGACGATCATCGATCGGAGTTCGATGAATCGTCGTGCTGAGCTCGACGACATGACTTAGTCTCCAAACAGAAAATCCTGGTCTTGAGGGCAGCTTCCAAACCTAGACTTCTAACCCTTAGACTCAATTCTAATTGACCTATTGAGCTATACAGGAGGTCAAGCATTTGTTTCCTAGAGACATAGTGATCCTGACCCAAATTAGTAATAGGGTGTTCCAACAATCTCCCCCTATTTGGGTTAGGATTACTATTTACAGACTTTGGAAAAAAAATTTAATAACAACATACAAGCAGCAAAACAGAAAAACAACAAGCTAGACATTGCAGAACCACAGAGATATATAACATCCAGATAGAAATCAGAAATCACAAAAAATGTCACCTTACATTATCATTTCTTTTCTTTGCCCTTAACAAGTTTGATCTCTCTGTTAGGATTGAGGGCTTCTTTGTTTGATCTGGTATCATCTGCTGCACCTAAATATGTTTGCTTTTTAGGCCTGGGAACTACAGCTTCAGGATGCAATTCCATATACCTGTCAGAATCAAAGAACTTGCTTGATGCATATCTTTCTAGCTCTTTCTGTCTCTGTTCATACATTGTTGAGATGTTGGAGGAATCTTTTCCTTGCTCTCTAGCCTTTTTGATCTGATCCAGTGTAGCTAGTTCCTTTAATCTTGCAGTCCAAGCAGCTGGATTATTCTCAGGATCCTCAAAAGGTACAGGTGGCTCATATCTGTTAGAGGGATTGTCTTGAGGAGGCCTGGAAGACATAGTTTCTTTCAGCTTATAGGGAAAAGGACCAGATGTTGTATCAGTTGAAATTTGTCCTCCCCTGGAATATGGGTGTTGCCTTGAGTAACCTTTGGAGTAGACTTGGAGATCTCTTTGATTTCCTCTGTATCCTCCTCTCCTAGATTGAGAACCCCTGGATTGGCTTCCCCTATTATAAGATCTGGCATGAGGCTGATAGGGGGCCTGACTTCTGGCTGGGGGTTGAGCTGTAGAGCTTCCACCTGCACCTGCATCAGGAGGAGGTGGTGGAGGAGGATGAGAGTGTTGGAATTGTGAGGAGCCCTTTTCATATTTTCTCTTCTTTTTCATTGCCTTCAGTTGGTTCTTGGAGTACTGCATCCAGTGCTCAGTAATAGGGCAGTCATGTAGAATGTAGTATGCAATATCATTGTTGTCTTTGACCTTAGCAAGAGGTACTCTCTTCATAGCTTTGCTCCTTGCCTTTCTTTTCCTGGCAATGGTAGCAGAAGAGTCATCAGAGTCTGTTCTAAACTCATCACTTTCAGAACTCTGGTCATAATAAAGGGCATCTATTTTGTTCATCAGATCCTTCTTGAGCTGTACAGAAGCAGATGAGGCAAGAGATGGTGTAGCAGCAGGTGTAACAGCAACAGCAGATGTAGAAGCAGTAGCAACAACAGCAGCAACTATAGGCTCTGGAGAAGTGACAACAGCAATAATAGCTTCACTAACAACAGCATCAACAGGAGGAATATCATCAGAAAATGCAGAAGGCTCAAATTCAGGTGCCTCTGACATAAGAATTTCCTTGGAAATAGGCTCAATAGCAATAATAGAAATTTCAGCAGCAGTATCAACATTTTCAGCAGCAGTAGAGGCAACAATATCAGAAGCAACAATAATGCTTTCTTCAGAAGAAGCGGCATCATACACTGAATTGACAAAGGAGGTGATAATGCTTGGGTCACAGCAAGAGAATGGAACAAGTGCCTTGGATAGATCCTCTGGAGGCTGGACAGTAGTTATCTCTGGCAGACAGCTGAAATAAAACTGATCAAAATTTGATAGCAAAGACCTGAGGTCTATTGCAAGGACTACAGTAGGAGGAATTTGTGCTTGAGGCACAGCAACAATAGCAAGAGCAGGAGCAGAAGAAGAAGCAATAACAGCAGCAGCAGATAGGCTCATAGAAACAGCAGTAGCAACAGCAGCAGCAGGAAGGCTCACTTCATAGGGCATCTCCCCCTGCCAAGATTCAGACAAGGCTGGATCAAGGCACACTGCTGTAGGGGCTGCCTGAGGGAATATAGAAGAGAGCCTAGCAGAGAGAGCTGCCACTGACAGGTGTAATGGAGCCAAGGAGGTCTCCAACAGAAGAGAGAGCCTGGGGGCATGCAACTCATACAACCTGTAAGCAAGGGCTGGAAGGTCTACTTGCTCAAGGGTGACTGGAGCAGAGGTAGAAGATAGAGGAGCAGCTGAAGGTGAGGGTAGTGGAGAGCTGGTGAATGGTGGAAGAGATGGCTGAGGTGTTGGGAAGGTGGAAATGGAGGACAGTGGGATGGAGATGGATGATGTGAATGTGGGTTGGTCAATGATTTATTGTAGAAGGTCTTGATAGGAAGTGGAGGATGAGGGTAGCTCAGGAGGAGAGGATGGAGAGGCATCCATAAAGGACTCATCAATGAGGGTGAAGGAGGGAATGTAGGGTAATGAAGTGACATCTGGTGGAGGGTTGGAGAATAATGGATGGAAGTGGTCTTCTGGTGTTGGAATAATAGGTACTGGAGATGGTGTGGATGTTGGAGAGGGGCTGGAAATGATGATGGTGGATGGAGTTGTAATGGTAGATGGTATGGGAAGGGATGGGATTGGAGAAGGAGGAGAGGCAACAATAGCAGGCAGGTCATCTGCAGGG
Organism: Platanthera guangdongensis; assembly: GCA_039583875.1. Lineage (NCBI taxonomy): Eukaryota > Viridiplantae > Streptophyta > Magnoliopsida > Asparagales > Orchidaceae > Platanthera > Platanthera guangdongensis. Next base: position 91,427,569 of record CM077150.1, read on the forward strand.
GCAGAGACCTGTGGAGAAGTGACTCTTAGAGTCCTTGTGCCTGAAGGAGTGCTGGAGGAGGGCCTGCTGGGGTTGCTGATTTGTCTGTCCCACTTTCCAAAGAGGGCACAAGACAGTCTCTTGGAAGCATTGATGTGGATTCCAGAGGAGACCAGCAAGGCAGGGCACCTGTGCTGCAGAAACACCCCAATGATCCTTCCAAAGTTGACAAAACTTTTGTTGATTTTCTTCTTGATAAGGTCAAAGAAGACTTCTCCCCAATGCAGATTCTTCCTGTCTACAAGAGCTCCCATGAGGCAGAGCTGATACCTTGAGATTATATCATGGGCAGAGTGCTTAGCCAGTAGCACTTTCCCAACATCTGCCATGAATCTGTATTCCACAGAAAGGTGCTTTTTGAAGAGCTTGCTAGGGTTGGCCTCAGAATGCCCCATTCTGGCAAGCAGGTCAGAATACTCTTCTCCAGACAGGTCAGTAGTATCTTCACCATTTCTCAACTCAAAAACTTCTGTTAAAATTTCTGGGGTTAAGGGTACCTGAGTGCCAGATATAGACCCAACAATGGTGTTGTTATCTTGATTGTGGGCAGTATAGACCCATTCCTTTATCTCATCAGATGCCAGCTTGATTCTTGTGGTCATAATGGCAGTCAGGTTCTGGTCTTTGAATAATCCCAAAATATCTTGAAAGACCTGGTCAGTTGTGCTGAATGATTCCATATCAATGTCAAAACCAGCATCAAACTTCATGGAGGCTAGAACAGCAGCAGACACAGCCATGGGTACCTGTAAAAATTCAACAAACAAAACGACCAAGTGCAGAACTGTTTGGAGGGAAAGAAAATTCTTGCAGAGAAATCGAAAGCGCAAAGGAGAACGACGGCGAAAAATGAATTTTATATTAGGGTTCGACGCAGAATTGGAAAGATCATTGAACTCAGTTCGACGATCGAGGCTTCTAAAGGAATCTGAAGAGTCTTCAACATCGTCGATCTCCGTTCGACGATATTGGAGAGCGTCGAGCTCTGTTCGACGATCGTTCAAAGAACAAAATCGTCGAGCGCCGTTCGACGATCGTTGACCGGAAGAGATAGTTCATACTATCTGAGAAACGCTGAACTCAGTTCGACGATTTCGGAAATCGTCGATCTCCGTTCGACGATCTGGGGCAAATCGTCGAGCGCAGTTCAGAGATCAGAAAAACTCTAGACACTAAGAAAAATCAGAATGTTTGCCTAGTCTTGGTCAATCTTTAAGCTTTCAAAATCTTGGATATTATTTAAGACTTCCTCCATCTAACATTCCTAACTGATTTAGGAAGAAGGTGTGTTTCTTTTCATCCAAGGGCTTGGTGAAAATATCTCCCCTTTGCAAATCAGTTGCGATATATTGTAGTTCAATTTTATTCTTTTCAACATTATCCCTTAAGAAATGATGCCTAATCTCTATGTGTTTTGTCCTACTATGGAGGACTAGATTTTGAGCTATAGAAATAGCACTGGTGTTGTCACAAAAGATTTTAGACTTCTCTAAGTTGTAGCCATAGTCTAGGAGTTGGTTTTGAATCCACAAGATTTGTGAACAACAACTGCCTGCAGCCATATATTCAGCTTCAGCAGTTGAAGTTGAAACAGATGTTTGTTTCTTATAAAACCAAGAGACAAGTCTGTCACCAAGGAACTGACAAGTTCCACTGGTGCTTTTCCTGTCAATTCTGCATCCAGCATAATCAGCATCAGAGAATCCAATTAAATCAAATGCTAAATCTTTTGGATACCAGAGACCTAGATTTGGACAACTTTTAACATACTTGAGAATCCTCTTTACTAATGTTAGGTGTGACTCTCTAGGGCTTACTTGGAACCTATCACATATAGATGTAGCAAACATTATATCTGGTCTACTAGCTATAGGATACAGTAAAGAGCCAATCATTGCTCTATATGTTGTCTGATCAACAGGTTTCCCATGTTCATCAGCATCCAATACAGCATTAGTAGGCATGGATGTTTTCATACAAGATGCTTCAGACATACCAAATTTCTTAACCAATTCATTTGCATATTTGGTTTGAGAAATAAAGATGCCTTCAACATGTTGCTTGACTTGCAATCCTAGGAAGAAGGATAGCTCACCCATGCTACTCATCTCAAATTTAGAATGCATCAGGTTAGAAAACCTTCTGCACAATTTGGAGTTAGTAGAACCAAAGATGATATCATCTACACAAATCTGTACTAGTAGGGTATGGGACTTATGGGTCCTAATGAAAAGAGTTTGGTCTACTCTACCCCTTATAAAACCATTTTCCAAGAGAAAGCATGCTAGGATCTCATACCATGCTCTAGGAGCTTGCTTGAGACCATATAATGCTTTATTCAATCTAAAAACATAATCAGGATAAGTTGGAGAGATAAAACCTGGAGGTTGTCTGACATATACTTCCTCTTTGATATCTCCATTTAGAAATGCACTTTTGACATCCATCTGATATACCTTGAAGCCTTTGTGTGCTGCATAAGCTAAAAATATTCTGATGGCTTCCAATCTTGCAACAGGTGCAAAAGTCTGGTCGTAGTCTATCCCTTCTTCTTGAGAGTATCCCTGAGCAACTAGTCTTGCCTTGTTTCTTACAATTACTCCTTGATCATCCAGTTTGTTTCTGAATACCCACTTTGTTCCAACAATGGAGTGATCCTTAGGCTTTGACACTAGTTCCCATACTTTGTTTCTCTCAAATTGATGCAACTCCTCTTGCATTGCAATGATCCAGTGTGGATCTTGCTCTGCATCTTGAATAGACTGAGGTTCAATTTGAGATAGGAAGCAGGTGCGCAACAGGTTTTGGTTGACCTGATTTCTGGTTTGCACACCAGCTGAGATTTCTCCAATTATTTGGGAAATTGGATGGTCTCTTGATGTTACTAAATCAACAGGGGGTGTTGATTGTTCACCAACCTGTGTTGTTGTTTCCTCTTGTGGTACAACAACTGGCTCTTCAAGTTGTTCTTCAATATGTTGAGCATTTCCTTCATCTTCATTGCTTTCATCCTCTTGTGTAACCTGTAACTTGTTCAAGTCTTCAACCAGAGAATGTTCCTGCAAGGGTTCTATGGTAGAAGAGATCTTCTCCTTGAAAGACATGTTAGATTCATCAAAGGATATATGAACAGATTCCTCAATTTTTAAAGATGATTTATTATAGACCCTATAAGCCTTGCTGATCATGGAGTATCCCAGAAACACTCCTTCATCAGCTTTGGCTTGAAATTTTGCTAAATATTTCTTGTCATTATTATGAATGTAGCAAATACAACCAAAGACTCTAAAATAGTCAACTTTAGGTTTCTTCCCTTTGAGTAATTCATAGGGAGTCTTTCCCTATAGTTTATGTATCAGACTTCTATTCAGCACATAGTTGGAGGTGTTCACTGCCTCTGCCCAAAAGGGTTGAGGTAGATGAGCATCTGACAATAATGTAGTGGCAGATTCAATAAGGGTTCTATTTTTCCTTTCAGCTACCCCATTTTGTTGAGGAGTTCTAGGAGCTGAGAAAGTATGCCTGATCCCTTCACTCTGACAGAACTCTTGCATAAGAAGAGAATCAAACTCTGTCCCATGATCACTTCTGATCAGGGCAATGTGAGTATTGAACTCAATCTGTATACATTTGAGAAACTCTGCCAGACACTTAAAGTTATCAGACTTTTTCCTTAGAAAGAACACCCAAGTAAATCTAGAGAAGTCATCTATAATTACAAAAGTGTAGGATTTCCCTCCTAGGCTTTGTACTGAGATGGGTCCAAAAAGATCCATGTGTAACAAATACAATATCCTAGGTGAATCACTCTTATTAAGTGACTTAAAGCTGTTTTTAGTTTGCTTGCCTAATTGACAAGCCCTGCAGAGTCCTTCCTTCTTGTAGGGGCCAGAAGGTAGTCCTCTAACAAGGTTGTCCTTGGATAGCCTAGCAATAGTTCTAAGGTTTAGGTGTCCTAATCTCTTATGCCATAAAATATTTGGTCTACAGACAGAATTGAACAAACAGATATCTACATCAGTTAAAAGAAAATCTACTAGATAGATGTTACCTTTTCTTTTACCTGTCAATACAGTTGTGTTGTCCTCTGACTTGATTTTGCATAAGGCTTTGCTGAAGGTCACCTGGTAGCCTTCATCACACAGCTGACTGATGCTAATTAGGTTGTGCTTCAGTCCTTCCACATAAGCCACCTTCTTGAAAGTTACTGATCCAATCTGGACTGCACCATATCCTTTAGTCTGTCTAAAGTTTGAATCACCAAAGATTTCTTTGGGTCCAAGCTTGGCTCTAAAGGAAGTTAGGTTGTCCTTGTTCCCTGTCATGTGCTTAGAGCACCCACTATCCAAGTACCATTGCTGGTTAGATGTTGGATAGGTCTTCACCTGCACATAAGACAATTCATTTGTTTTTGACCCAGTTTATCTTGGGCCTAGGTTGATAACCTTTAAATTCTGAAATGAAAAACATCCCAGGTTGACTCTTATATCCTTCAGGATGATATCTCCTTGGAGGTATAATCCATTCAGTATAAGGGTTAAAGATTTGGGATGAAGGACCCTTAGGATTGAATTTTGATTTGCCCTTGAAAAAATTTCCAGAGCTCTGACCTCTATTCGACGATCTTGGAGCTGCGTTCGACGATCTTGGGTCATATCGTCGAGCTCCGTTCGACGGTCGACTATGGGTGAGATCAGGTACTTGAGATCGTCGACCTGCGTTCGACGATTTTGGCTGAGATCGTCAAGCTGCGTTCGGCGATCGTCGATCTTCATTCGGCGATCGTCGATCTCCGTTCGATGATTTCTGCTGGGACTTGGTTTTCTTGGGCAGATCAGAATTTTTCCTAGCAACCTCTACAACTCCCTTTCCTTTGTCAGAAATGAATTTGATTAGAGTTGTTAGAACTATGGGTTGGCTGGATGAAGCACCCAAGCCCAGTGTACTGTTAAATCTGGAGTTCACTATGCTTGTGATGTCCATCAGCTTGATGCTTCTCCCATTAAGGGATTCTTCAAACTTCTTGGCCTCAGAGAGCTCACTTTTCAGTGAAGCTATCTGTTCCCTACAGCACTCCAACTCCTGAGAGAGTTTGAGGTTTTCTGACTTTAAAGTATTGTGTTCAGATAAATGATTTCTGAGAGAGATAATTTCTATCTCAGACTTTAGCAGGTCTAAACACAATGCTTTAAATTCAGATTTAAAATCCTCTGAATTGAAATCAAAAGAACTGATTACCTGATCTTCTTCAGGTTGAGTCTCTGAATCTGACTCTGACTCATCTTCTTCTGAATTGTGCTGTGAGGCATTGATTGTCATCATGCAGAACTCTTTCTCTTCTGCATCATCTTCATCATCACTGGAGCTGGATGATGCTTCTGACTCTTCTTCAGTCTCACTCCAGGATTCAGCAACAAACCCTTTTCTTGTATGTTTGTTTTTGCTTGATGAGAGTTTGCCATTGCCATTCCTTTTGGAGTCTTTCTCCTTTCTTCTTTCTTTCATGTCCCTTCTGTCCTTGTTTTTGTTTTTTGGACAGTCAGGAACTATGTGCCCTGGTTTCCTGCAACCAAAGCAAATAATGTCTTTATTATTATTATTAATGGACTTGTCATACCTTGGCTTATCATGTTCCTTGTATGATCTCCTTCTGAAGTCCTTTCTGGCCATCTTATAAAATCTTTTGGCCAACAGACTGAGCAGTTCATCATTGCCTGTGGCTTTGTCTTCAGGCAGATCTTCAGTTGCCTTGAAGGGTATGGTCTTCTCTTTTCTTGTGGCTGGTGAGGCAGCCTTCTGTTCTTCTTCTCTATTTTTGATGAGTAGCTCATAAGATTTGAGCTTACCCAATAGAGCTTCAGTGGTGATCTCATTCAGACTTCTGGCATCCTTAATTGGCCAGATTCTTGAATCCCAAGTTCTAGGGAAGCACATTAGGATCTTGTCATTGAGTTCAGTTAGAGAGATCTCTTTATCCAATGTCCTGAGTTCACTGACAATTAGACTGAGCCTATTGTACATATCTCTCACTGACTCAGTTTCTCCCTTCTTGAAATTCTCATATTGGGATATGAGGTGGGATCTCCTATCCTTTCTCTCATCAGCTGAGCCTGAGACTATTTCTGAGAGTTTGTCCCAAATTTCCTTAGCTGAATTGCATTCAGCCACCTTCTGAAATATGTCATCAGACATTGTCTGGGCCAAGATGTTCATAGCCTTGGCATCAGCTACCTTCCATCTCTTGATATAAGCATCTGTTCCTGATGGAGGTGGAACAGCATTTGTACTTGTGTTCTCTGTGGGTCCTGGACACACTGTCAAAACAGAGTTAAAAATATCTTCGTCAATAGAATTCATGTACAGTCTGATCCTTGCTTTCCAAAGTGCAAACTTGGATAGATTGCACACTGGAGGTCTGGTGCTAGCATAATCTTTGTTTTGGGCCATGATTTGTGAAAACAAAATCTAATGATAAAGGACAAAAGAAAGCAGATCTAACTTGGGATCTTTGGGTTCAGGTGTTAGCCTGTACAACCAATCAGGTATGGTATGTTTAACCAACCTCGCTCTGATACCAATTGAAAGTGCAGCTAGATCTGATATACTCTAAAGGGGGGGTGAATAGAGTATATGGTGCTTTAAAAGTTTTTACAACAGTTGTTGTAATATGAGTGAGCAGGGAAGCAATAAAAAATCTAATCACAGAACTAAACTAAACAAAAGCTAATCACAGAATAATCAAGGCTAGAAACAAACATAAAGACAAGCAAAACCAGAAGACACAAGCAATTATAGTGGTTCCCCTAAACTTGGGTACATCCACTCTTCTATCACCCTAGGTAGGAATCCACTGCAGGATGAGTTGATCAGGTGTCCTGGGCACCAATGAGCTTTTGATAAGGTGCTCAAAAACCAAATCAGATTTTTTGATCAGGTGTCTTGCCACCAATGAGCTTTTGACAAGGTGCTCAAAAACCAAGCTCAAACTTTTGAAGGGAGTTTGAGAAACCCTTTACAGAGAGGGGGTGAGAGAGTGATGGAAGTCTTCTCTTTATCAAACAACTGAGAAGACTATGTGGATTGATGATGTCAAAGCTCCCCCTGAGTCCTTGAGATCTTCAGGAAGAAAAGCTTTGCTGTAGAGTGATAGGCCTTCAAAGATTGAACTCCAGCAATAGATGATTTCAGCAATGACTGAAATGTTGGATGTCTGGAGTCTTGAAATATGTTGGCCTTGAACACTTTGGACAAGAGAGATCTGAAGATTTGAGAAAGCTTGATCTCCTTGGATGTGTGTTCTTGAGAATTCTTTGAGACAGAATATTTTGTTGAAGATTATTGATGTCTGTCTGTGTGTCTGTGTTTTTCTGTAATCTGTCTCTTAGAGATTCAAAAAGAATTCTTCACTTTTATTCTCTGGTACTGAACAAAACATTCTCTCTGAGAAGAATAGCCGTTGATCTGCAATAATTGCATCCTTAATTGCAAAATCTCTTCTGGAGGAAAGTCTATAGAAATATTCCTTGAAAATCCCTTGAAACTTGGTCCAGAAATGAATGAAAACGGCTAGAAAATCTCTGAATTAATTGCAGAATAACTCCTTAACTGATTTGAATTTGAATCTAGAAACATCCTTGAAGTTATCTGAAAATGTCGAACTGAGCTCTGCTATCGTCGAACTGAGCTCAGCGATCTGGAAATATACAGCAGCAAAATATCGTCGATCTGAGCTCAAAGATCGTCGAACTGAGCTCAGAGATAAAAATCCAAAGCAGAGTCAAAATCGTCGAACTGAGCTCACCGATCGTCGAATGGAGTTCGATGATATGATGAAGTTGAGCTCAGCGATCGTCGAATGGAGTTCGACGATCTGTCGAAGTTGAGCTAGACGATCGTCGATCGGAGTTCGACGAATCGTCGTGCTGAGCTCGACGACATGACTTAGTCTCCAAACAGAAAATCCTGGTCTTGAGGGCAGCTTCCAAACCTACACTTCTAACCCTTAGACTCAATTCTAATTGACCTATTGAGCTATACAGGAGGTCAAGCATTTGTTTCCTAGAGACATAGTGATCCTGACCCAAATTAGTAATAGGGTGTTCCAACACTAGGGTTCCTATTTAGGCTATTTTGACCTAGTTTGACTTTGGCCCAATAGTGGGCCCCACATGGCAACAACCCACTACCTAGGGTCAAACCTAGCTAATTTACCTAACACCCACCCCATGTCCAACCCAATCTAAGTTAAGGGGTCTAGAAGTAACATGGGATGTTACAAATCCTATAAACAAAAAAAAATAATTTCGTCCCCGAAATTTAAGTTCGGGCCTAAGGGGTTCTACTTGCAAGAGTTATAAGAAATTTAAACGCATAAACTCAAGTATACCTGAAGTAAACAGCTATGTGTGTCGCTCCAACATTAGATCCCTCGGCTCCCAGGGGTGCTACTCCCGTGCATGATTGGACCACAACACCTTCATGAAAGGGACCTTCTTCTTCTGCAACACTCGGACATTTGTATCATCAATCCGGATCGGCTCCAATCTAACGGATCTGTCTGGCGCTATCGGACCGGCTGTAGTACTAACGTGCTGCTCCAGCCGTAGGAGAGCTCTTCGCAAGGAAGAGACATTGAAGACGTCGTGTAAGGTACTCAACTCCGGTGGCAGCTGTAGTCGGTAAGCTAAGGGGCCGAGCCGCTCCAGGATCAAGTATGGCCCTATGTATCGAGGACTGAGTTTCTTGTGCCTCCGCACCCGAGAGACACCTTGTACCGGACGTATCTTCAAGAAAACTCTGTCTCCAACCTGGAATTCCACCTTCTGGTACCGAGCATCATAATACTTCGCCTGTCTACTCCAGGCCTCTAGCAGCCGATCCCTGATCAAACGAACCTGAGCCTCCGTATCATTCACATAATCAGAACCAAGAGTCCTCGTGTCCACATCGTGAACCCAAGATAGAGGCGTCTGGCACTTCCTTCCATACAAAGCCTCGTAAGGCGCCATCCCGATGCTTGCCCGGTGACTGTTATTGTAAGAGAACTCGATCTATGGTAGCAGCCTCTCCCGAGGCTTCCCTGTATCCAATATGCATAGACGAAGCAGATCCTCCATGGTCCGAATGATCCGCTCAGTCTGGCCGTCGGTCTGCTGATGGAAGGCGGTGTTAAAAGTGAGACGAGAACCCAAGTAAGCATGCACAGCCCTCCATTCCCTCGATGTGAACCGACCATCACAGTTCGAGACGATCGTTCTGGGGTTGCCATGGTACCTGACGAACTGCTCCACGAACAATCTCACCAGAACAACAACTGGAGCATCCTTCCTGAGTGGAATAAACCGCTCTACCTTGGTCAGCCTGTCGACTATGACCAATATGGAATCATGCCCAGAGTGGGAGCGAGGCAGTCCGTGCACAAAATCCATAGCAATGTACTCAAACTTCCACTCTAGAAGGGGCAGTGGTTGTAATAAACCTCCCGTTCTGTTGCATTCCGCCTTCACACACTGGCACATCTCGCAATGTGTCACAAAGTGGGTGATCTCCCCCTTTATCCCAGGCCAGTACATAGCATTCTGTAAATTTTCCCACATTTTGGTGATGTCAGGATGCACTGAATATCCGGAGCATTGTGCCTCTCTAAGTATATCATCTCGGATATCGTCCCCTGCTGGTATATAAACGCGTCCACGGAATCGAAGGAGATCATCCTGCAGAATGTAATCCTCAACCTTGACCCTTTCCAGGGCACTAGAAATCGGCTCCAATGTAGCATCCAGCCTCTAATGCACCACAATGCGCTCCCGAAGATCATTCTCCCCGATCAGGGAGTTCAGATATTCCCGGTAGACTGTTGGCTCGTCCTCTGAAACCATGGTGATATGCATATCATCCATCATCTGCATCAATCTCGTATACTGTTGGGTACATTGGAAAATGTGTACCAGATTTGAAGAAGCCTCATCTTACTCAATAATATGCATCAAGGTGTATTTGATGTTGTTTTGAGTTTATATGTGCAGGTTAAGAAAATGCAGGAATGCAAAAAAAATTTCTAATTTTATGTGTCGACACCAGGAGAAGCTGTGTCGACACTTATGAAGGCCTGTGTCGACACTAGAGAAAAGATGTGTCGCCACTTGGAGTTAATTGTGTCGACACTTGGAAAGGCTGTGTCTACACCAGAAGAAACTATGTCGACATGCAGAGGCAGTGTCGACACACAGTGAAGCATTGTCGACATCAACTGTGTCGACACCAAGAGGCAGTGTCGACATACAGGAATACTTAGTCGACATCAATTGTGTCGACAGCAAGAGGCAGTGTCGACACACTGAAGACTTTGTCGACATCAACTGTGTCGACACACAAGACTTGTGTCGACACACACAACAGAGATTCAGCAAAGTTAAAGAGAAGTGTTTGTGTCGACACACAGAATCAGTGTCGACACATTCTACAGAAGTCTGTGTCGAGAAGCATTAACAACAACAAAGGAGATGTGTCGACACCACCAAGGCTTGTGCCGACACTTAGTTCACTTGTGTCGACACTTAGTCTACTTGTGTCGACACATGACGAAGTTCAATCTCGACATTTTGCTGACAGAGACAAAGTTCATGAAGTGACTGGATGACTTGACAGCTGCCATTTCTAACCGGTCTACTGCAACTGTCAAAGCAGTCAAAAGTTTATTAGAAACCGGATCAGCCGGCTACCATGGAGGAATACTATATAAAGGCTTTCTCCTTCAACAGAAGATGATGAACTAATACAGAAGAGTTTTTGACGACCAATCAATACAGAATACTAAAAAAAGAGAAATAGAAGAATTTGGAGAGAGAGAGCTCCAAAGAAAAAAAGGGCTTTCATCATCAAGTCCGTCAAGTGCAGATCATAAACCAATCTGCTAAGAAGGATTCAGAATGAGATCTGAATTTCAAGAAAGGAGCTGATTGAAGATCAACTTCATAGGAGGTCAACCCTACTGAGTTCAGATTCAAGAAGCTTTGAAGAAAGCTAAGAGTGGTTGTTCTCTGCCATCAATTTCTTCCAAGAACTGATCAAGAAACCATCCATCCCTTCTCTCTCTATCAGGGTGGTGGTTAACTACAAACTTAAATCTATTTTCTGTAGGATCTTTTTAAGATCTGAGCTGTAAACCTAATTTATAAAGGCTGAGTTGTAGGAGATTTAGGTCTCTGAGTGGTAGGCCTTGTTGAAGGCTGAGGTAGGGCTGTGAGCCTGAGTTGTAGGAGATTGTTATCTCTGAGGTGTAGGCCTTGTTGAAAGCTGAGGTAGGGCTGTGTGCCTGAGCTGTAGGAGTGTGGACTCACTCTGAGTTGTAGGAACCTTGATTGGGTTCTGAGCTGTAAGATCTGCGGATCTGAGGTGAAGAGAAGAAGTTAGGCCGAATCTAGCACACTGTTAGATAGGCGAAGGGGGAAGTGGACATACCCAATACTTGGGGAACCACTATAAATCCTGTGCACTCTGTGATTGAATATATTTCTGTGATGTTTTTACTGTGTTAATAGTATAACCAACAGAAAACTAGAGTTTATTATCTGCCTTAGAATAAAAAGGATTTGAACCTATTCACCCCCCCCCTCTAGGTGTATTAGGTTATCTTGAAACAATTCTTTCAAGTGGTATCAGAGCCAGGTTGCTCAAAGAAGGACTTAACTGTCTAAATTAGATCCATATGGCAGATTCAAGATCAAGAAAATGGGTTCAGGAGAAAATCATAAGGAACTAGGTTCTATGAAATTACCCATTTGCAGGAAGGAGATATTTGGAATATGGAAAGAAAGGGTCAGGCTGTTTATGGAGGCTTCTGATCCAAGGATCTACATTACAGTAAAGGAAGGTCCTTATATTCCAATGAAGTTGTTAGTTCTAGATGCAAACCAAAGAATTCCCAAGGATTTTTCAGAGATGACTAAGGATGAGATCATCCTCGCAACTATGGATAAAAGAGCCCAGAATATCATAGTAAGTGCCATAGATGATTCAACCTTTCAAAATTTGATTCACTGCAAGACCTCTAAGGAAATGTGAGATACTTTGATAGTCAACATGGAGGGTTCTGAAGAAGTCAGACAAGATAGAAAGTCTATGTTGAACCAGGAATATGAGAGTTTCAGACAAGGAAAGTCTGACAGTATAACTGAGTATTATAAAAAGTTCTATAGAATAGTAAATGAGCTGATGTCATATGGAAGAATCTTCAGTACATATGAACTGAATGATAAATTCCTAAGATCCTTGACAAAGGATTGGGACACTAAGATTTGTGTCATTAGGGAAGTGGCCAAACTTGCAGATATCTCTCCTCCAACTTTGTTTGGAAAATTGCTGTCATATGAGATGCAGCTGATGGCTAGGAAAGAGGAAGAGAAAAGTGCAAAAGGGGAGCATAGAGAAAAGTCTGTGGCCTTCAAGGTTGAAGCCACTAGGAAGAATAGGAGGATGTCTCCAACACCTCCTAAGATAGTTGCTGAAATTGCTTCAGATAATTCAGACAACCAAAGTTCAGACAGCAGTGACTCAAATAAAGACTTTGCTGTCTTCACAAGGCAGTTTCAGAGATTCCTGAAGAAGAAGCAGTGGAAGTCTAAGCCCTCCACATCTCAGCCTAAGGATGACTATTATCAAAAGAGGAAGTTATCCAGGAAGGACAGGAGCAGGTCTAAGCCAAGCAAATCTACAAAATCAAAGATAGTTTGCTACTGCTGTAATAGGCCTGGACATGTTGTGGCTGAGTGTCCAGACAAAAGAAAAGAGTCTGCTGATAAAATGAATATGAGTTTCTGCAAGTGCTGAACTCTATCTATGAACAAGAAGACCATCAGTATAAGGGACAGATGGCTGTGTCAGAAGAAGACAAGTGTCAGGATCAGCCTGGTCCTAGTAAGGTACAATGTTTTTCTAGAAATTTAGATTATAGTACAGGGGTAGAGTCAGCAACATCTGCATCAAGTGATGTGGATAGGTCTAAGTCTGAAGGTGATATTCATCAGCTGATAGATGAATATGGGAACTTGTTGTAGGCACTAAAGAAAAGCCAAAACCTGGCCAAAACTCAGGCTAAGGAAATTACAGATCTTAGGATGGCTACATCTGATTCAGAGAAGATGCTGGATCAAAAGTTGAATGAGATTGCCAGATTTAAAAACATAACTGTTATTCAAATGGGAATAATCATATTTAAAAATGATCAGATTAAAAGTCTGGAAAACAGACTTCTGAAAGAGAAGGAGATTGTGTCTAGTTTTTCTAAGCCAAAATCTGTATTACCCTTTATTGATGAGTTTGTATCTCAAAAGGGTAAGGCAGGATTCGGGTTTAAGAGAACTGCATGGACTGCTAAGTCCAATAAAAAAGGCAATGCCCCAGCTCAGAACAATAGATCTACTGCTAATAATTCAGCTAAAGTTGTACCTAAACAAAGGTATAATAAGTTTGAGTGCTGGTGTTGTGGAAGATAGGCCACTTTGCCTTAGACTGTTGGCACAATATCAGTGTCAAGGAGAGTAGCAGTGTGCCTATTAGAAAAGCTGCAGGCAGATTTGTTAAAGTTCAGACTAACTTGCACCAAGGACCCAAAAGTTATTTGGGTTCTAAGGTTAAGTAATCTTTATTGCAGGTGAGTCCAAGTTGTCATGCCCCTATATGGAACTTGGACAGTGGATATTCCAGGCACATGATTGGAACAAGGGGGTTGCTGAAGGACTACTCACCTATCATGAATGGGCCTAAAGTAACCTTTGGTGGTTCTGAAAAAGGAATCATCAAAGGTTTTGGTAACATTTCTTATAACTCAGTTACAATCAATCAAGTGGCCTATGTAAAGGGTTTGAAACACAACCTAATTAGCATAAGTCAGCTGAGTGATTTAGGTTATGACATTTCATTTATCAAGAATGGTTGTCATATAAAAAGGTCAAGTGATCAAAAGGTCATATTGACAGGATATAGAAAAAAGACAGTATACTGTCTTAACTTTGAGTGTGAGAACAATATTTCTCCTATTTGTCTTGTAGCTGATGAGAGAGCCTCTCATTATGTTAAATGGCACAAGAGGCTGACCCATCTTAACTACAAGACTATTGGCCAACACTTTAGCAAAGAGTTAGTGAGGAATGGTCCTCAAGTTAAGTGTATAAAGGATGGGATATGCCCAGCTTGTCAAAAAGGCAAGCAGACCAAATCCTCCTTTCATAGCCTTGAAAACAAGGATTCAGTGAGGTGTCTATACCTCTTGCATATGGATCTCTTTGGTACTATACCAGTTCATAGTATAGGTAGGAAGGTGTACACTTTTGTGGTTGTAGATGACTATTCTAGATATTCATGGGCATTCTTTCTGAGATACAAATCTGAAACCCTAAGTGTTTTATATAGTTTTGTCACACAAATTCAGAATGAGCTGGACAGTACAGTGGTCAAAATTAGAAGTGACCATGAAACTGAATTTCATTCTGAGAGTATGACAAGACTGTGTGAAGAATTTGGGATTTTTCAAGAATTCTCCTCACCTAGAACACCACAGCAAAATGGTATTGTTGAAAGGAAGAATAGAACACTGATTGAGGCTGGTAGAACTCTATTGAGTGACACTTCTCTCCCAGAATATTTTTGGGCTGAGGCAGTAAACACTGCATGTCATGTGATCAATAGGGCTTCTATCACCAAAAGCCACAAAAAGACTCTCTCTGAGATTATGAAAGGCAGAAAACCAAATTTATCCTATTTTAGGATCTTTGGTTGCAAGTGTTATGTCCTTAACAATGGCAAGGCTTATCTAACTAAGTTTGCTGCCAAATACCAAGATGTGATATTTGTTGGGTACAGCAACAATAGTAAGGCTTATAGGGTCTACAACTTGATTACTGAAGTTGTAGAAGAGTCTGTATATGTTGTCTTTGATGAAACAAGACTTATTAACAGTGAGTTGTCAAGTAGTTCCTGTAGTTCTACAGGTATACATGAGAGAATGGACAAGCTTACTATTACATAAGATTCAACTACAAATCATGAAGTGGAAAATGGTGGCTGCTGTCTAGGGGGAGTACAAGACTCTCCAGATGCTGATGAAAACCAAGAGGTGCAGCATAATGAAGAGAGTGGAGGTGTTCAACCTGAAGATAGACTACCTCCAGCTATTAGACACTTAAAGGATCATCCAGCAAATCATATAATTGGTGATCCAAGACAAGGAGTACAAATAAGGAGCAGAAATGAACATAGTTCTTTGCTCTAGCTTCTTATCTCAAGTGGAACCCAAGAAATTTGAAGAAGCTGTTCTAGACCCACATTGGATTGATGTCATGCAAGAGGAGCTGAATCAGTTCAGAAGGTGCAAGGTTTGGAAGTTAGTTCCTAAACGAAAAGGCCACAACATCATTGGAACAAAGTGGATCTTTAGGAACAAACTGGATGAGAGTGGTATCATTGTGAAGAACAAAGCAAGACTTGTTGCAAAAGGATACAAGCAGGAAGAGGGTATTGACTTTGATCAAACCTTTGCCCCAGTAGCAAGACTGGATGCAATTAGGATGTTCCTTGCTTATGCAGCATATCAAGGCTTCAAGGTATTCCAAATGGATGTAAAATCAGCATTCCTAAATAGAAATCTAAAAGAAGAAGTTTATGTAGAGCAGCCCTCAGGTTTTGTTGATTCTCTCAAACCTGATTATGTTTATAGAGTTAGGAAAGCTTTATATGAGTTAAAGCAAGCCCCAAGGGCCTGGTATGAAACCCTGTCTACTTTCCTCATTGAAAACAAATTCTCGAGGGGGAAAATAGATAAGACTCTATTCCTTATGGAATCCAAAGGAAAGATAATCCTAGTCCAAATATATATTGATGACATAATATTTGGTTCTACTAAAAGTAACCTTTGTAGAAAGTTTGCAAAACTTATGCAAGGGAAATTTGAAATGAGCAGTATGGGAGAACTTAAGTTCTTCTTGGTTCTCTAAGTAAGACAGACTGAAGATGGCTTGTCCATATCTCAGTCTAAGTTCACCCAGGAGTTAATTAAGAAGTATGGTATGGAATCATCCACTACCATGAGAACTCCAATGGGGACAAGTGTGTCTCTAAGCAAAGATAATGGAGGGAAACCTGTAGATGAAACTTTGTATAGAGGGATAGTTGGCTCCCTCCTATATCTGACTGCTAATAGACAAGATATCATGAATGCTATATATGTATGTGCTAGGTACAAATCCTGCCCTAAAGAATCTCATCTTACTGCTGTCAAAAGGATTTTGAGATATCTTATGGGCACACCTAATCCAGGCCTTTGGTACCCTAGGAATGGAGATTTTCTACTGACAGGTTATTCAGATGCAGACTTTGCAGGTTGCAAAGAAGATAGAAAAAGCACTACAGGCTCCTGTAAATTTCTAGGAGGAAGATTGGTGTCTTGGAGCAGTAAGAAGCAGACTAGTGTGCCAATTTCCACAGCTGAGTCTGAATATGTGGCAGCAGGAAGTTGTTGTGCACAGCTGTTGTGGATTCAGCACCAGCTAGAAGACTATGGTATTCAGGTAAGTATAACACCTTTGCTTTGTGATTCTACAAGTGCTATTTCTATTGCTAATAATCCTGTTTCACATAGTAGGACTAAGCATATAGAAATTAGATACCATTTTCTTAGAGAATATGTAGAGAAAGAGGACATCTCACTAGAATTTGTCAAAACAGATTATCAAATTGCATATATGTTTACTAAGGCTCTAGATGAAACTAAATTCAATAAGTTTAAAATTGAATTAGGAATGTTGAACATAGATTAGTTTAACAAAATTGGCTAAGTAAAACTATGTCGACATATCCAGCAAAACGGTGTCGACACAGAGAAGTGTTGTCGACACTTCAGGAAAGTGGTGTCGACACATGCAGATGTCTGTGTCGACACTCAAACACTGAGTCGTCAGTTAAGGATATTTGTGTCGACACATCATAATTGTTGTAGACACATAGAAGTCAACACCGTTGTCGAGACTTAAGTAGTCTTTGTCGACACTTTTCAACAGTGTTGACACATTCAGTGATTGTTGACGTGCCTTTTGACCTTCTTTGTTCAAAAAGGTATAAATAGGTCAACAACAAACACTGTCGACACGATCTCCAGATTCTTGAGACCAGAATCTAGTGTCGACAAACTCTCTTCCCTCACACCCGATTTCTCTCAACAACCATGGCACCAAAGATCGAGGACAATGTCAATGAAGGATAGAACTGGTTCAGAACGCATTTGATGGAGCAGAATCAGAAATTATAGGAGTAATAACCCTAATAGAAGAAAATGTTCTGGAATTCTTAGTTTCTGAACAAACTACGATTTGGAAGAAAGAAACAATAGAATTCTTTGGTGCTGCTACCCTATATCAAACTGGACTCAAAATTAGATCCACAGTCCATGGAGTAAAGGTGAAAATCACCCAGAAGAGTTTAAGGAAAGTTCTTCACCTACCAAGAACACAAGAAGAAGAAGATGTACCCGCATCTAAGCTAAGGGAAGCACTTCAATGGTGTGGATTGAATTCCACCATGAAGATTGGCTCAGCTTTGAACAGGAAAGGCATGAATATGCAAGGGAAGTTCTTGTCTGAAGTTGTAGGAAAAGTGATTCTCTGTAAGCCAGGGGGCATGATAGGATTTCTGCCTATATGTTCAGCCTTATGATCAGAATCATCTATAGACTAAACATAGATTGGTCATAAGTCATTTTTGAAACGATTAAGGAAAGTATGAAGAAGCCAAATCTGGGAAGAATTGTGAGCTTGTATTTAGTTGGAACAATAGCTGAAGTGATGGAACAGTCAGCTGGGACTAAAATAAATCACATGAGAAGGATGGACATCAGGCTCATCTCCAGGTGGGAGAGGGTATTAACTAAGGATATGCCTACTCCAAAGATGGAAGCTCCTCCACAGAGGAAGCAGAAGAAAGCCACAATGGCTCCTAAACCTTCCAGTAGTTCAGAGGAGCAAGCAGCTTTCAGTTATAATGAGGAAGAGGCTGAAAATGCTGGAAAGTCACCAGTAATAGAAGTAAGAAATGAAGATGCACAGAGGCAGGGGGAGCAACCATCTGCTAGCCCCATCCACCTGGATCCACTCCAGGGGGAGCCTCATCTTGAGGAGGAGCCAACTCCCTTGGATAGTGAAATGGCTACACAAACTATACTTGAGGTAATCCAAGAGGTTAATCAATCAATTCCCATTGATAAAATGAAACAGTAACTGAATCTTTGATTGATGATGACCAGACAACACAACTACACAGTCAAGCTCAAGATGTTATCATGGAAGATACATTTGCCGCTGCTAATGCTCTAGATTTAAGAATACCTCCAGTACCTACTCAACAAGAGTTTACCTTAGAAGAGTTGTTCCCTGATTTACCTCAAGATAACATTGACGGGGAGCAAGCTGGTAATGAGGGGCAGAAAAATGAGTTTGAGGGGGAAAACAGATGTTGAGGGGAGCAAGCTAACCTTGAGGGGGAGCAAGTAGGGTCTCAGGGGAGAAACACAAGAACTGAGGAGTAGCAAGGGACTCAGGGGGAGCAACCTAGAACTGAACAGGTATTGCCTCCTAGTCCTAAAGATAGAGTTTATATAGCTAGTTCCTCAGCATCTGAGGATGAAGAAGCTACAAGAGCTAAGAAGAGGAAGCTAATGGTCTTCAAAATGAGAAGCCAAAGATACAAGAAGGCATTACAAACTGCTGCTCCACAATCTGCCCCAATAGCTGATTATAGCTCCTTATTAATCTCACTGCAGGTAAAGTTAGATGAACAAAGGATTGCCATGGAGAAATATATGGATGAGACACATAAAGATCTGCAACTCTCCTTGGCTACAGATATTAAATCTATAAGATTTGAAGTAAATCAACATAAGAAGGAAATGACTGATTGTTTTCACAAAGGAGGCAATGCTGTGGTTTTCCTAGCAACACATCAAGAGAAAATCAAGTAGCTAAACACCCATGCTACGAAAACAACGGCGAAGTCGAGAATAACATTCGATGATCAAAACTCGGGCTAACATCTCCCGAAGCCAAAACACAAGCATTCCCTGAGAGGCTCTGCCGAGTCACCAAAACAGACATCGGCTAGCTCGGGAACCTTACAAACAGGCTACAAAAAAAGCCACAAAGAACTCATCAAGAGCTAAGACCACGCTCTAACAAAAGCAAAGGCCGAAAACGCGTCAACGTAAGGCCAAACAATGATTAAACAATCACAGAAAAAACCGGGGGTGTTACACCCGCAGAGTCTCTTCCTTCCAATACTGAGCCTAATCCGAGAGAGCAAATGAAAGCTATAACTCTTTGGAGTGGGAAGCAAGTTCCCGATATGGCAAGAGAATAGCCCGAGGCAAGCTTCGCTCCCGCTTTAAAAAATCAAAGCTCCGCTCCCGTTTTAAAAATTCCACCCTCTGCCAAAGAAGTTATCACCCCTATTTTATAAAAAGAACTCACTCCACCACCCACCTTTAAAAATGATCCAACCCCTCCATACCCTTCTGAACTTAATAAACAACATCAGGACGATCAATACCCCCATTTCTTAGAAATGTTTAAATAAATCCACATAAATATGCCCTTTCACGAAGCGATATCCCAGATGTCGAAGTACGCTAAGTATCTTAAGGACCTCCTAACCAAAAAGATGAAGTTAGAGAACCTTTCACATGACACGTTAAATGTCGAGTTCTCGGCAGTCTTGACAACCGGTTTACCAAAGAAAATCAGTGACCCGGGTAGTTTTTCTATTACGTGTGTCTTTAGTGATCTTTATGTCAAGCACGCATTAGCCAACTTAGGTGCGAGTATTAACCTGATGCCCCTCTCATTGTTTAAGAAGTTAGGAATTGGTAACCTCATCCCACATGTATAAGTATCTAGCTCGCCGACAGATCAGTCAAATACCCGTTAGGAATCGTGGAGGATGTCATAGTTAAAGTCGACAAGTTAATCTTCTTGGTGGACTTTGTCATATTGGATATCGAAGAAGATGTCGAGGTTCCGCTGATCCTTGGCCGACCCTTCCTTGCCACGTCCCGAGCTATCACTAACGTAAGCAATGGTAAGCTCTTCCTTCATGTAGGTGATGATGAAGTAACTTTCTCTATCACCCCCTCGATGAAGAACACCCTAGCAAATGATGACTGCTATTTTTTCATAGATGCCCTAAGTGAAGAATCCTCCTATCACCTCTCTGATTTTGAAAAAGAATTTTCTGATTTTTTGCTCCTCCTCTACTCCTCCAACTGAATCGTTACACCTAAGTGAAGAATTCTCCCATCACCTCTCTGAATTTGAAAAAGAATTTTCTGATTTTTGTTCCTCTTCTACTCTTCCAACTACATCGCTGCAAGAAGCCGTCATGGCCGCTAGCCACACCCCTTTTAATTTTGCACATAAAAAAGTCTACGAGGATATAGTTTTTGAAAAAGAAAGAATTTCAAAAACCTCGTATGAATATGCCCCCTACCCTAGAATTGAAAGAACTACCCGAGCATCTTAGATACGCTTTCTTAGAAAAGGACTCCATGCTGCCCGTCATAGTTTTGGCCTACCTCACGGATGTGCAAAATGATAAACTCCTTTTAGTTTTACGTAAGCATCGCCGAGCTATTGCTTGTCAGATATCTGATATCAAGGGCATAAGCCCATCCTTCTTCACTCACAAAATCTTAATGGAAGATAATTCACATAACTCTATACAACTTCAACACCATATAAACTCGAACATGAAAGAAATAGTTAAGGGAGAGGTTATGAAATTGTTAGACGCGGGAATTACCTATCCTATATCAGACAGTAAGTGGGTTAGCCCATTCCAGGTAGTACCAAAGAAGGGAGGGATAACAGTAGTTAGTAATGAGAATAATTAATTAATCCCAACACGGACAGTGACCGATGGCGAATGTTCATAGATTATCGTAAGTTAAATGACACCACCCACAAGGATCATTTTCCTTTACCATTCATTGATTAGATTTTAGAACGATTATCAGGCCATAGCTTTTATTATTTTCTCGAAGGCCTCTTGGGGTATTTTCAAATCCCCATCTCTCCCGAGGACCAAGAGAAAATTATGTTTACTTGTCCCTTCGTCACTTTCGCCTACCGAAGAAAGTCGTTTGGATTGTGCAATGCACCAACTACATTCCAGCGATGTATGCTCGCTCTCTTTAACAAGTACGTAGAAAGCATTATGGAAGTATTCATGGATGATTTCTCCGTGTTCGGTGATACATTTGATAGTTGTTTAGGAAACCTCTAAAAAGTCTTAGAAAGATGCGAAGAAACTAACCTTGCCCTACATTGCGAAAAATGCCATTTTATGGTGAGGGAAGGGTTAGTTTTGGGTTATAAAATTTCTGCAAGAGGTATTGAAGTAAACGTTGCTAAGATAAAAGTTATAGAGAAGCTGTCGCCGCATACGAATATAAAAGTTATAAGACGTTTCCTAGGTCACGCTGGTTTTTACCGTCGTTTCATAAAGGACGTCTGCAAGATCTCCAAACCCCTTTCCCATCTCTTATAAAAAGGCGCCCCATTCATTTTTGATTACCTTTGCCTAGCTGCTTTTAATTTAATAAAATAAAAATTAATTAATGCCCCGATTATGATATCTCTGGTGTGGGACCTTCCTTTTGAGATAATGTGTGATGCGAGTATTTTCGCGGTGGGAGCCGTATTAGGTCAACGCATATGTAAAAACTTCCACCCCATCAATTATGCAAGTAAGACGCTCACATCTGCACAGGAAAATTACACCACAACCGAGAGGGAGCTCCTAGCTGTAGTATTCGCTTTTGATAAATTCCGCCCTCATATTACACTTTCAAAAATTATCATTTTTACGGACCACTCGGCCCTCAAATATCTTCTTGACAAAACGGATGCAAAGTCATGCCTTATTCGCTGGGTCCTACTCCTCCAGGAGTTTGACTTAGAAATCTGTGATAAGCGAGGAGCCGAGAATTTGGCCGCCGACCACATCTCAAGCGTAGATAATCCTTTTATTGAAAATCTCGATGAAAATTCTTTTAATGATTATTTTCGTGATGAGAAGCTACTTTCAATTAACACTTCTCCTTCTCCTTGGTTTGCACGTATTGCCAACTACTTAGTGGCTCGTGTGCTCCCAAAAGAGTTCTCATCCCAGCAGAAGAAGAAATTAATTTCTGAGTTGAGAACTATTTTTGGGAGGACCCGCATCTTTTCAGAGTCTGTGCAGACTAAGTGATAAGGAGATGTGTTTCTTATGAAGAAGGATTAGATATTTTAAAACACTTACATGAAGGTCTGACTGGTGGGCACTATCAAGCTGCTCGCACCGCTCACAAGGTGCTTTGTGCGGGTTTTTACTTGCCTAGCTTGTTTAAAGACGCGCAAGCCTTTGTGAGTAGGTGTGATAGTTGCCAACATTCGGGCAACATTTCCAATAAAAATGAAATGCGACAAAATTATTTCCTTGAGTGCGAAATTTTCGACCTCTGGGGAATTGATTTTGTTGTCCCTCTTCCTTCTAGCTTCGAAAATAAGTATATTTTAGTTATCGTTGATTATGTTTCGCGATGGGCCGAAGCCCAAGCTCTTACTACGAACGACGCCTGAGTCGTGGTTACCTTTTAAAAAAAATTATTTTCTCAATTTGGTATGCCGTGCGCCATCATTAACGATATGGGTTCTCATTTCTGTAATGCGCAGTTTTCTAAAATCCTTACTAAATATGGCGTTACTCATAAGCATTCAACCACCTACCACCCCCAAACTAACGGACAAGTCGAAGTAGTGAATAGAGAAATAAAAAGAATTTTAGAAAACACCGTTTCAACTTCTAGGAAAGACTGGTCAACCAAATTAGATGATGCTCTATGACCCTACCGAACAGCGTACAAAACAGCCCTCGGATGTACGCCGTACCTGTTGGTTTATGGAAAATCGTGCTATTTACCCGTAGAATTAGAACACCAAAAACAACAAAATTTATAAAGAGCGGACGAAACGCTCTCACGATAAGCACTTAAGGCACCGAAAAACATTTAAACCCGGCGACCAGGTTCTTCTTTATAATTCTTGTTTACGTTTATTTCCTGGAAAATTAAAATCACGTTGGTCTGGGCCCTTTATTGTTTTAGAAGTTTTTCCTTATGGTAATGTTTTGATTTCCCACCCTGATAAGGGTAATTTCAAAGTGAATGGTCAGTGTCTTAAACTGTATTTCTGTGATGATGTCAGTCCTAACTATGTTAACTCTATCCTTCATGATCTAACTTTTGATTAGTTTGAAACTTTGTTTTATCTATTAAAAACTTTGAACTATTTCTTTGAACTTAGTTTTAGATAATATTTTTGGACAATATTATTTTGTTGCGTCGAACTCAAACGACATTTTGAATAAAGGGTGCTCTTGGGAGGCAACCAAGTTATCTTTTTATGTTTTCTTTATTTTACAATTTTTGCCCTGGACGGCTCCGACAAGTTGAAGCTTCTGCGATTGCCTGCTCCAACGCTGCTGAATCCATCACGAAGTCCACAGAAAACATTTCAAGAAGATCCAAAGCGCAAGCATGGGGAGCGGCATCACTCAGTTTTCGCAGCAAATATATCCGGGGAAGTACCTGTTTTTCAATAATGTTTTTCAATTCTGTACTTTAATTTTCTCTCTCTCTAATTTCCTTCTCCATTGAGGACAATGTCCATTTTAAGCTTGGGGGAGAACTTCCTCCTTCTTGCTTTTTGTGAATATTTTTCATGTTATTTGTGAATATTTTTCAAAAATTCAAAAAAATAATGAATATCTTAAAAATCCAAAAAAAAGAGAATATTTGAATATTTAAAAAATATGCTTTTTTTTTTTTAATAGCTTAGACATTTTGGTATTTCAATAGTACCCCTTGTTTTTGTTTTGTTTTTCTCAAAATTCCTTATAAACAACTTAGCAAATTATAATTTTTCTAATCAATCTTTTTAATTATATTTCACAAGTAAAATGTTGGACTTGCTGTGTTTCTAATTCACGGTAGCATGTTAAGGTGAAATATTTTTCTAAAACTCGCATTTCTATTATGGTTTTTCGTTCTTTATTTTCATTACTTTCTCAAAAATTCATCATCCACTATTTTCCTTTTCATTTTTGGATAATTTTTGTAAGGACAACTTTTGAATAGCGTAGTAGATGTGAACGATCCAAGTCACCTATTATTGTTATTTTCAAGATAATTTCATCAATCTTCTTTTATTATCTAGGATTCTCTTTTTTAAAATTTTCAAATCTATGTTTTAAATAAATTTAAAAGCATGAAAATGATTTAGGCCGTTTTTGTTTTCGTTTGAGCTTTCCTGCCAACCTAAAAATGTTCACCACTAGTTAGTCATTTTGAGCCTTTTTTCCAATTTCGTTTGATAGCTCCTCTTTTCATATCATTTTCACCAAAGCCAAAATTTCCAACCTATTTAATCACACTTGCCTTTTTGAGTTTCATAAATAATTTTCATGATTATGATAGGTTATTTTGTGATGTTTTTGGAGAAGTTTTTGAAAAAGGTATGCTCAAAAGAAATGTTTGTTTTTGACCAATTCAAAATGAAAATGAAAATATTTATGGCCTTTGTTTTGGAAAAGAAAAAAAGAGAAAAAAAAGAAAAAGAAAAAAAATAAAGAAAAATATTTTGTTCAAAATGGAAATTTTTGAAACTCTTTGTTTTGGTTTAGTGTGATTTTAAGCCTCCTAGTTTATCTTTGAATTCCACTCCAAATCATAATCCTAACCCAAACGCTTCGGTCCTATTAAGTCCTGTTGATTCACGTATTTTGAATTTTATTTAATAACTAAGAAAAGAAGAAAAGTAAATCAGTATTAATTTTGGATGTAAACTTAGATTTTTGTTATTTATTTGATATAATTATAATGTGTCGCTTGGATCTACTAATAACTCAATGTGTTTTTTCATTTTCGTTGCTTTACTTTAATCTATTTAATGAATTTCGTCAAAATTTTGGATGATTCATTTTTATTAAGTAAAGTTTATAAATGTTAAACCATACTTAACTAATTTCTTTAGATTCATGTTTCACTTTTTCCCTACTTAGAATTTCGCATAGTACTTGTCTAGGCATAATTAGAACTTTTTGATTAGTCGTATTTTATGGTTATCTAGTTTTTATATTTTTGCTTTTGGATAAGCAAAGCTTAAGCTTGGGGGTATTTGATAGTTTGTTTTGTATTTAAGTCATTAGAGTTTTGTTTAGGTCTTTATTATGCAAATCTTTTCCTTTTAGCTTATATGTCCCCCTCCTCTTGTATTTATTTATGCAACTAATGTTTTTGTGCTCTTTTGCAGGTTTTCTCAATTTCAGCCAAAATGACCTGACACGGCCACCAACATGGCCATGTCATGGGGCGTGTCACCTGTTCCCAAAGAATCAACCACCAAAGGAAAGTCCAAAGTTCGTCACGACCAGGACACGGCCTCCCACACGGCTGTGTCTCTGGTCGTGTCAACATGAACCGTGTCACCCTGAGCCGATGACTTTCCAGAGCACGACACGGCAACCGACATGGCTATGTCGCCAGGCATGTCGCCACCTCCTCAACGTGTGCAGCCTGCCATTAATGCACCTCCTGTCGAAGCCCAACAACCGTAGAGGACGCGACAACCAACACGGCCATGTCGTTGGCCGTGTCATCATGGGCGTGCCCGCCGATTCGACGTTGCAATGATCGTCTCCCGCCAGATCCAGACCCAAAGTCAACCAGCACGGGACACGGCCACCAACACGACCGCGTCGTTGGATGTGTCATCCCCTCTTAAATTTCTATAAATTCAGCCCCTCCCCTTATTTCAAAGATAGTCCTGGAGTGTGTAAGGAAGTGCTGCCCTTTTTTCTGAAGATTTTCATGTTTCTTCTCTCTCTCTCTCTCTTTCTCTTTTTAGTTTAGTTCAATTCAAGTTTAGTTTAAACTTTTGTATTAGCTTTTCTTGCAAATGCTTTAGTTGCTAATTGTGGGGCCAGAATAGTATTTCATTTTCCTGCAATTGCACTCTTCAATTTCCAAGTGTAGCTCTCTTTAATATTAATAAAAGTGCTCTTTTCTCTTACCTTTCTTACTTTGTGTCTTTATGCTTTACTACTCATCCCCCCTCCTCCACTTTATTATGATTAACTAATTCTCCTTGTACTCCATCTTGGTGATCCGAGGTTCGAGTGATTAAGTTATGATGCTTTGAGTTCACCTTCTCTTTTTAGATTTTAGGCCTTGAATTACTCTTGATTTATCATGGGTTGGAGATATATTATCGATATATATTCTCCACCCTTGCTTTCATTCTTGGCAAGCCGAGAGGCCGATAGTTTGAAGTGAGCACTCAAGAGTAAAACGGAGTTGTACGCATCCCTCGAAAGAGGCAGACGTCCAAATCTCCAGGATTGGAGTAAAATACAATAGTGGGGTTCACCGCGTAAAGCGATCTTTAGGCCTTCAATTTAGACGAGAGTCGGTCGGACCTTCCTAAACTCAGTTGGGCAAGACTTCGAGAGAAGCATGTTCAAGCTTTAGGAACCTCCACGGTCAAGGACCTTTACCCTATTAAGCTTAGGTTTATTTATCGTGTTTTTATCGACTCTTACCGAGGTGATTCTTGATCGAGTGCATTTCCATCTCATCGTTCTAACCCTTTGTCGTGATCGCTTCTTTTATGCTCTCTTTATTTTGCAAGTAGCCCTCTTTTTCTTATGCAATATTTCCTTTAGTGCATTTAGCTTTCTTTTAACCCTAGATTTTTCGTCGATAAAATAATAGCCTTCGTGTGAGTAGGTTTAATCAACAGTTCCCGGATTTAAATACGACACTTGTGTCCCCTTGCTACAGCTCGATAGGAACACTTGCCTAGTTGGATTGCTAGTTCGGCTACTCTCTTTTCTTAAGTGTTGGCCGGGCCATCACTCTCAGCAAACCTCTCATCTATCCCCACAACCCTTGAATAAGCATTTGCTCCACTCTCGAGCACTCTGAAGCTTCATACTTCTCATCAACCCCGCAATCCTCTTTTCACCTAGCTTGTGATATCAAACAAACCGTTAACTAGGCGGTGCAGTTTTTGCGCATCAACATTTAACACGTGACCTTAAGATCCGAACAGACGGTGAAAACTAATAGTTAGCCATGTCAGATCATCGTTCAGCCGAGAACATTGCTCAATCATGTCCCAGAGATGATCCTCTCTGGGAGTCCTTCGAGCAATCACGCCGTGAAAATGCTCAGCAATTCCAAACGATCAACCAAATTCTTGCTATAATCACCCACCAGTTGCAGACTCAACCTGTAGCAGCTCTAGTTGCTCCAGCTGCTCCGATCAATCCAACACCAACATTGGAGTATCAACAAGCTTATCCTCCAGCTTACCCGCCGTTCTATCCTCCTTATACAACGACCTTTCCGCAAGGGCCTGCAGGCCCTTTGTGACCTCAAGATAAAGAGTTTGCTGCTCGTCAAAACTTCTTCCGGGAAGTTGCCCAGGTAAGTCCTGCAAGATTTCTCAACTTTCAGGGAAGTCATCCTTACCCATCAGCTCCTGCCTTTGCTCCTGCAGCAACTTTTCCCTTTTATCCTCCTGCTTATTTTGCAGGTGCAGCTTATGCCCCCTTTTATCCTTATGCTGTAGGAGAGTAGGAAGAGCCTTCGCCATTTATAGAGAATGTTCATCATGAACCTACTCCAGCTAATTTCAGAGAGCCCTGTTTACCAATCTACACTGGAGAGACTGATCTAACAAAGCACCTTCAAGCTTTCGAATCAGCCGTTGCTCTCAAAACTCTTTCAGATGCAACCAAGTGCAAGCTCCTTGTCATACCCTTTGATGGGCAAGTGAGGGATTGGTTCTATGGCCTTCACCCTCAAACCATCACTTCCTTTGCTGATCTGCGAAGGGAGTTCTTGCTCAGATTCTCTACTTCAACTAATAGAAAGAGAGGTCAAGAAGACCTCTTTGAGATCAAGCAGCATGAGAACGAGACTTGTTCTCTGTTCGTTGATCGATTCCAGAGTGAAATCTTGGACATCAAGATTGTTGGTCAAGAAATATACCGAGTGGCTCTTATCCACGGTCTTTGTGAAGGGCCGCTCAAGTTTGAAGCCAATGTCCGAGCACCAAGAATGTACTAAGAGTTCATTTCCTTAGCCAACTCATACATCCGAGGCGAAAAGAGCAACCCAGGCTTCGTCTCCAGGCTTCTATCAGAGAAAGATCCTTCTCACAAGCAGCCTCCGAGGTCTCCTCACAAAGATTTCTCATCTCACTCAAGTAAGGTAAGAAGGTTTCAGTGTCATCGATATCCCTTCTACGACCATGATCGTACTCGAGATCCATTGTTGCTAACAACTCCATCTTCACAAACAGCTGCAGTTGATCAACATCAAGACAATGACTTGCATGAGTCTGAACTTTATGAAGCCATGCTAGAAGTAAGCCAAGTCATGAAAGACAGGGCTAACTACAAAAGGCCATATCGACCAGCTGATCAAAGATCTAAAGACTCAGAATCATATTGCGAATTCCACAAAGAGCCAGGCCGCCTGACAAAGAACTGTCGAGCACTCCGCCAACTAGTGCAAAGGATTCTCCGGCAGGGTAAGATGCGTGACCTGCTTGCTAATGAAGATCACCCTATCCAGCAACCTCAAAGGGAAAAGAAGTTGCTGATATTCCTTGTAGCTCAAAAGGAGTAAGCTCAGTCGAAGATTACCCTCTCCTTGTTGTTAACAATACTGTTGAATGCTTCGATGCCGATGATGAGGGCGCGCATGGAAGACTATTCTAAGCCAGCAAAGGACTTCACAGTTCTTCAAAGTTTTCTCACAACCATTGACAGTTATCTCTACTTTACATTTTTCAAACATTTTCTTTGCAAAGCACTTCTAAGTGTTTCCTTCTTGCATTTCAATAAAGTTTTTGTCAAAGATCTCATATTGATATAGTTCCCTTTTTGGAAGGGTTGTTCCTCCATTTTCTCTCTGCCAAAGAGATTACTAAACCACTGAGATATCGCCAAGTCTTGTAGTTCCCTTCGTAGATGGTTCTCTAGCACGACCGCTACGACCACATACAGTGGGGAGTGTTCATGTATGTGCAGTGGGAGCCGTTCAATGTACGATGTTGTGCTTCAGACTTCGGATCCTCGACGGCATCTGACAAGGAGTGTGTGCTAGGGAGGCCCCATGTGTTAGCTCTGTTGTACTTTGTTAAGGATACATTATAGTTACGGTGATCTTTGCTTGACAAGCAATGCCGACCAACCGTAGCCTTGTCTCTTCGATCATCACACAACTGTGATGGCCGAACACTCTATGGTACTGTCAATCTGTGCCTTTATGGGATCCATAACTCCATTGATCTTTCCACAGATAAGCAATGCTTTAGGCCACTTGGAGCAAATAGTCTCATTGATCAGTGATGCTGTAACCCGAGACATGAGAGCAGTGTATCTAACGGTCCTTCTCAGGATTTCCCGTGCTTTTCTCTTTTGTGCCCTTCTAAAGAATGCTCGGCCAGCCCGCTTTGAGTAGTACTATACTCGTGATGACCTTTCTCAGGCAAGCGATGCATAAGTCACACGGGTGATCTCATGTGGCAGCATCCCTCTCTTGGTCATCTCCGAGTATAGACCTTTTTTTATCAACTGCCTCTTTCATAAGCGAACACGTTAAATCCGACCTACCAAAAGGATTAGCAAACATTCATTTTACTTATGCTCATCTTATATGCGTTGCCTGCATAAGCTGTTGGATCCCTAGTTGATTTGGGCTAGGTTCACTAACTTAGGATGTGACCCAACATGTATAGCCAGGGTCATAATTATTTCCTAGAGTCTAGGCCAAGTCCTTAGAGTCAACATCAGATGGACCAGTTATCAACAAGACCATCAGAGACTCAACACTTAGAAGATTTCAAGACTAAGTAAAATGAGTTCGATGTTCATCGAACTCAGGTCGACGAAAGGTGTTCTTAGCTCGACGATCTTGAGATATTTCTCTGAGCTGAGCTCGACGATCTTCATTATCTGGCCGACGAAAAACTGGGATACTTCGACAAACTAAAATCAGGGTAACTCCAGATTATTCTAAGTCCAAATTCAGACTTTAGTCGACGAACAAGATTCTGAGATCGACAAATTTCGACCTCGAGTTCACAACAACCTGCTGTTAGAAGATCTCAGGTCGACGAAGTCAACTTCTCAGGCCGATGAATTCTCAGGTCGACGAACTGTGTTCTTTGGTCGACGAATTCTGGTTCCAGAAGATTTGTGTCGACACTTAGGGCATTTGTCGACACCAAATATGTCGACACTGGAAGATTTGTGTCGACACCAATAATAATCTGTCGATACCAACTTATGCCGATACCAGAAGATTTATGTCGACACCAGAAGACTTGTGTTGACACCAGAAGTTTTCATGTCGACACGCAGAATATCAGTCAACACAAAATATTTGACTAAGTCCAGAATTGTTGCTGAACTCCAGTCGACGAATGAAATTGTCAGCTCGACGAACTTCAGACAGAAAAGGCAAAGTTCTGAAGCATGCAAGTTCTGTTATTTGCTCGACAAACTTGGAACTCAGCTCGACGAATAGAAGCTGTCTGGTCGACGAATACGAAACCTCAGTTCGACGAACTAGTAACTTAGCTCGACGAATTCTGTTATTCGTTCGACGATTCCAGACTTAGCCATTTCTGGCATTTAATCCTCACTCAAATGCAATAATTCCTGACAGATTAATGACTCAAACATTCTCTAAATGTAGCTATTAGAGGAAGCATTAATTACACTCTTCTTCAGGAATATTACTTGCTGATTTTCCACGGGACAGTTGGGGAAATACATTAATGCCGATTATTCTTAGGCCGTCAGCATTAATTACAGAGGATTCAAATGTTTGAAAAGACATAGAAGAAAATAAGATCGATAATCAGAAGAAGAAAGCACAAGAAATCGATACTCAGTCTAACAGTCAAAAAGATAGACACACACAGACTGACTGCAAGATTTCATAAAACAGTAGAAAAGCTTTACACAGAAATCATATTGAAGCTTACAGTGATAGGCAGTGATATTCATTCATTTAGAAGAAGAACAATCAAACTATATCAAGAGTCTTCTTCTTCAACATTCTCTCCAGTACTTCCAAGGATAATAGATATCAAATCAGTCAAGAAGATCCTGCATCACTACTGTCAAGAACTCTGATTGAAGACCTATCACCCTACAGCAAAGCTCCAGATCTTCCCTGAACCATATTACATCTCAGGGGGAGCTGTTTGTTAACATCATTGAATCCACAAGTATTCTCAGTTTATTGAGAAAGAGAAGACATAATCACTCTCTCACCCCTCCTGTATAAAGGGTTGTCATCTCCCTTCAAAAGTGATTCCTGGTTGCAAGTCTCCTTACCAAAAGACTTGAGTTGGTTTTTGGGGACATGATCAAAACCCATTGGTGTCAGGCACCTGATCAAAAACCTGAGTGGATTCCTACCAAGGGTAGTAGAAGAGTGGACTACCAAGATTTGGGGAACCACTATAAATTTCTTGTGTCGTCTAGTTGCTTATCTTTTTCTTTTTGTTCTTACTGTGTGGCTGTGATTAGGATTATTACTTTTTGGTTTTCAGTTTCTTAATTATTGCACCTTTCAGTTTACAGCAAAAGCTATAACAACACTTTTTGTTTTGGGACCTAACAAATTTTAAATATACTCTATTCACTCCCCCTCTAGAGTATTGTAGATCTAACCCTCACTTTCAATTAGTATCAGAGCAAGGTTCCTTTGGTTGCATAAGTTAATCCTTGAACCCAAGATCCTGTGTTAGATCTACATATCACTTTGTTCATATTTTAAAGTAGAACCACAGCCATGGCACAGAACAAAGATTATGCAAGCACCAGACCTCCAGTTTGCAACTTGCAAAAGTTTGGAATCTGGAAGGCAAGAATCAAGTTGTATATGAATTCTATTGATGAAGATATCTTTGCTTCCATCTTAACAAGAGTACCTCCAGCACCTACAGCTCCTCCAAACACTTCCACAAATATGACTGCAGTAGCTCCTCCAGACTATAATGATGCTTACAGGAAAGCCAAGATGGCTGATGCAAAAGCCATGAATATATTGGCACAGACAATGTCTGATGATATTTTCCAGAAGGTTGATGAGTGTACATCAGCAAAAGCCATTTGGGATTCCCTGAACCAAATGGTTAATGGATCAGTTGATGAAAGGAAGGATAGGAGATCAAATCTCATATCCCAATATGAGAATTTTAAGAAACAGGAAGCTGAGACAGTGTCAGAGATGTATAACAGATTAATCTCAATTATTAATGAGCTAAAAGCTTTGGACAAGGTCATCACTCTCACTGAGGTGAATGACAAAATTCTGATGTGCTTCCCAAGCTCATGGGACACAAGAATCTGACCTATCAAGGATGCTAGATGCCTGAATGAGATATCAACTGAATCTTTATTGGGCAAACTGAAATCTTATGAGCAGTTAATTAAGACAAGGGAGGCTGCTGAACAAAGAACACCTCCTGCAGCCAGAAGAGATCAGAACATATCATTCAAAGCCTCAGAAGAATCAGAGTCTTCAACATCAAATGAAGAACTTATAAGTCTCTTGGCTAAGAGATTTTTCAAGATGGCTTGAAAAGACTTCAGGAGGATGTCAACAAGAAAGGATGACTGGCCAAAGTATGACAAGACACCAATAAAGGAAGTGGTGTGTTATGGATGCAGAAAGCATGGGCACTTCCTCTCTGAGTGTCCAGAGAATCAGGAGAATGAGAAGAGAAGAGAAAAGGAAAAGGATTCCAAAAAACTTTTCA
This sequence comes from Platanthera guangdongensis, assembly GCA_039583875.1. Taxonomy (NCBI): domain Eukaryota; kingdom Viridiplantae; phylum Streptophyta; class Magnoliopsida; order Asparagales; family Orchidaceae; genus Platanthera; species Platanthera guangdongensis. Next base: position 91,460,535 of record CM077150.1, read on the forward strand.
CCAGCAAACCCTCTTCAAGTAAACACAAGAGGAAGGAAAAGGTGTTTGTAGCTGAGTCCTGAAGTGAGACTGAAGAGGAGTCAACATCTTCAAGCTCTAGTGAAGATGAAGAAGAGGAAAGAGCAAAAGAGGTTTGCCTCATGGCAATTGATGCCTCAAGAAGCAACTCAGAAGAAGGAGATTCAGAAGATGAGGAAGCTTCTGAATCAGAAGCTGATCAGGTATTATCATTGTTTGATTATAATTTAGAATCTTTTAAATCAGATTTTTAAAATCATGTGTTTGGATTTAATCAACTCTGAGAAGGAAATCAAACTTCTCAGAGACAAGCAAGTTAACTATGATAGCTTAGTATTAGAAAATACTAAATTGAAAAATGAAATTGATATGTTTAGTGAACAAATCACCCTTCTGAAAGATGAATTAAATTAGGAAAAACAGCTAGAAGAATCACTAAATGGAAGAAGCAAATAATTAGCAGTAATCACCAACATATCTAATGCTAGATTTAATGGAAGTAAGTTAGGATTAGGTGAATCATCTAGTGAACCACCTATTATTCAGAAAAACCACCTTTCACAACCCATTAATTTTTTTTCTGAGAAAGGAAAGAAGAATACTGAGCAAGTATATAAAGTAAATAAAATTCTTGAACAAATTCAAACAAAGGACAAAATTGAAAAACAGAAAACAACCAATAAAAACAAAGTTCAACAATTTTCGTCGACCTCAGATCGACGAAAAGGGGCTAGTTCGTCAAACCACGATCGACGAACTCTGAACGCAAACTATAGTTATTATTATTCGTCTAACTGCGATCGACGAACCTTGTATGGTTCGTCGAGCAGAGATCGACGAACGTGGGTCGCAGAGAATGAACATGTTTATTCTCTGGGCAGAGATTGACGATCGCAACCCAATTTGTCGAACTCTGGTCGACGAACTTACATCAATTCGTCGAACCAGGAACACGTAACCAAAACTATAACTGTAACAAAAACTTAAATACTTCTAGGAAATCATTCAATCCCCTAGCTGACTGGACCATTCCACCTAGGAGATACCAACCCCTAGGATACAAATCGCAGCCAGAATTTTCTATTATTTCTAGTTTCTCCTATCAGCCATACAAAGGGCCCAAGGTAACCTGGGTCAAAAATCACTAACTGTTTGTATTGCAGGTGAAATAGTGTCCAGGTGTAAATGAAACTTGGTACCTGCATAGTGGCTGCTCCAAGCATATGACTGACAGCAAGGACATCCTATTCAACTAAAAGTCCAAATTGGGGCCAAAGGTTATCTTTGGTGACTCAAAATGTGGTCAGTCAAAAGGAATTGGAGAAGTAAAAATAGGAGCTGTCACATTTAGAAAAGTGACATATGTAAGTGGACTGAAGCATAACCTCATATCCATAAGTCAATTATGTGATGATGGTTATCCGGTATACTTTAACCCTTCTACTTGATCTATCATTGATAAAAATAACCAAACTGTTTTAACTGGAAGTAGACAAGGAAACATTTATTTAGTAAACTTTTCTTATCCTAGTAATCAGAATGAACTATGGCACAAAAGACTAGGACATGTAAACCTGAAAAACATTACTAGGTTATCTAAGCACAACCTTGTTAGAGGTCTACCTTCTGCCCCCTACAAGAAGGAAGGTCTCTGCAGTGCTTGTCAATTAGGCAACAAAAATAAAACTAGTTTCAAATCAATTAATAAGAGTGATTCACCTAGGATTCTGTATTTGCTACACCTGGATCTTTTTGGACCCATTGTAGTACAAAGCCTAGGAGGGAAATCCTACACTTTAGTTATAGTGGATGACTTCTCCAGGTTCAGTTAGGTATTCTTTCTGAGAACAAAGTCAGATACATTCAAGGTTCTTACAGATTTTCTCAGGACCATATAGATTGAGTTCTCTACTCAAGTTGCATTTATCAGAAGTGATCATGGCACAGAGTTTGAGTCTTTTCATATGCATGAGTTCTGTGAGAAGGAAGGTATCAGGCATTGCTTCTCAGCTCCTAGAACTCCCCAACAAAATGGGGTAGCTGAAAGGAAAAATAGAACACTCATTGAAGCTGCAGGTACATTACTTGCTGATGCATACATGACACTAACCTTTTGGGCAGAGGCTGTAAGCACTGCAAACTATGTCCTGAATAGGAGTTTAATTCACAAACTAAAGAATAGGACTCCCTATGAATTGCACAAAGGGAAGAAACCTAAAATTAACTATTTTAAAGTATTTGGTTGTACATGTTATATACACAATAACAACAAGAAATACATTAGAAAGTTTGAAGCTAAGACTGAAGTGGGAGTTTTCTAGGATACTCCCAAGTAAGCAAGACTTATAGGGTATTCAATAAATCAACATTAAAAGTAGAAGAATCAATTCATGTTTCTTTTGATGAAACTAACATGTATTGCAAGGAGAAAGAAGTTTCTACCATCAGAAACTTGCAGGTATCCCACTTGTGTGAGACATTGGATGGACTAAACCTCACCCAAGAGGTTCCCACTCATCCCTCTCCACAGGTCATTGAAGATAGTGAAGAAGATGAAGCTGAAGAACATGAGCCTCAACCAACAGCAAATATAATTCCACAAGAGGAATTTATTCAAAATGCTGTTGCATAACCAACTCCACCCACTGATTTTGTCACACTTAGGGATCATCCCAGATCTCAAGTAATTGGAGAAATATTAGCAGGTGTGCAGACAAGGCATCAACTCAACCAAGACTTGATGCATGCATGTTTTCTCTCTCAGGTTGAACCTCTAACCATTCATGATGCTGAGCAAGATCCCCACTGGATCCTTGCAATGCAAGAAGAACTAAATCAATTTGAGAGATGTAGAGTTTGGGATTTGGTTCCAAGACCCCAAGACAATCCAGTTATTGGAACCAAATGGGTTTTCAGGAATAAGCTTGATGCCCAAAGAGTCATTGTGAGGAATAAGGCTAGACTTATTGCTCAAGGATATAGGCAAGAGTAAGGAATTGACTATGATCAGACCTTTGCACCAGTGGCAAGGTTGGAAGCTATAAGGATCTTCCTTGCCTATGCAGCATTCAAGAGGTTCAAAGTCTTTCAAATGGATGTGAAAAGTGCCTTTCTAAATGGAGTATTACAAGTAGAGGTTTATGTAGCACAACCTCCAGGTTTTGTTTCTCCAACCTATCCCTCTTATGTTTTTAGATTCAATAAGGCTCTTTATGGTCTAAAGCAAGCTCCAAGAGCTTGGTATGAGACCTTAGCAAGTTTCTTATTAGAGCATAAATTTATAAGAGGAACTGTAGATAAAACCCTTTTCACTAGACATCATAAGGACCAAACTTTGTTAGTACAAATCTATGTAGATGACTTCATATTTGGCTCTATAGATTCAAAATTGTGCAAGAGGTTTTCTGACCTTATGCATTCTAAATTTGAAATGAGTAGCATGGCAGAGCTTTTCTATTTCCTTGGTCTCCAAGTGAAACAACTCCCTGATGGCATCTTCATCTCACAAGCAAAATATGTTAAAAAACTTCTAAAGAAGTTTGGGATGGCTGATGCCTCAGCAAAGAAAACTCACATGGCCACAAATGTTGTGTGGACTCTGATATACCAGGAAAACCTGTAGATCAGAAACTTTATAGGGGCATTGTTGGGTCCATATTATACCTCACAGCAAGTAGGCTAGATATTATGTTTGTTACATGCCTTTGTGCCAGGTTCCAAGTGAACCCTAAAGAATCTCATCTAATTTTCTTAAAAAGATTTTAAGATATAAAGAGTTGTCCTGATCTAGGTATATGGTATCCTGCTGAATCAGAATTTTGAGTTAACTGGATACTCTGATGCTGATTTTGCTGGATGCAGGGTAGATAGAAAAAGTACTTCAGGAACTTGTCAGTTCCTGGGTATGAGACTAGTATCTTGGTTTTGTAAGAAGCAAACATCAGTGTCAACATCCACTGCTGAAGTAGAATATATTGCAGCAGGGAGCTGTTGTTCACAGATGCTGTGAATACAAAATCAACTTCTAGATTATGGGTTCAACTTAAATAATTCAACACTATTCTGTGATAATACTAGTGCTATAGCCATATCACAAAATCCAGTTCATCATAGTAGGACAAAGCATATTGATATAAGACATAATTTCATTAGGGAGTGTGTAGAAAAAAATAAGATTAAGCTTGTCTATATCTACACTGATTTACAAAAAGCTGATATATTCACCAAACCTCTGGATGAGAAAAATCATGCTTTCTTTCTAAATCAGCTGGGAATGATTAGTAGAGACGACTTATCTTAAGTTTTGTCTGCATTCGACGAATTTTCCAAAGTTCGTCGAACAGAGTTCGACGAACCGGGGAAGGTTTGAGAGATACTCGTCGAACGGAGTTCAACGAACTCTCTGTGAGTGAAACAATTTTCGTCAACCGGCGATCGACGAATTTTGGTTCAGAAGATATTCGTCGACCAGAGTTCGACGAATTGTCTTCAAGTCTTCTGGGTGAGATCGACGAATTATTTATTACTAAATCATTTCGTCGACCTCAGTTCAAAGAACTATTTTATTTTCGTGGAACGGAGATTGTCGATTCATATTCTGGAAAACCTTATATCTAGGTTTTCTTCGACCTTCATCCTGTGCTTTCTGTTCCCTTGCACTTGATCGCCGTTTCTCTCATTTGCAGGTGATTCCATGGAGATTCCAGCAGGACCTCTAGCCGCTATAAAGTTTGACACTGGATTTGATTTCGACTTCGAATCATTCCAGCACTCGGATCCAATCTTTCTATATATTCTTGAACTTTTGGAAGAACAAAATCTGAAGAACCTGATGACCACCAGGATAAAGTTGGCAGGAACATAAATCAGAGAATGATTCTATACTTCATCCACTTCTAAAGACAATACTATGACAGGATCAATCGCCGGTAACACTGTCTCCTTAACCCCCGCGGTTTTAACTAAAATTTTTGGTTTGACAAATGGCGAAGAGGACTTAGAAATTGATTCTGAAGAGTTTAATATGATGCTAAATCTGATGGGTTATGCCGGTGATAACCCAAATCAATTGTTGAAGAGGCATTTGTCTGCAACATACAAGTTCCTAGCAGACTTGTTGGGAAGGTCTTGGTTGGCAAGCATACTGCCCATGACTACATCACAAGACATCAGTTCTTGGTCATGTGTGCAGTAATAAATAAGAAGCAAGTGGACTGGGCTTAGATCCTCTTTGATCTGATAAAGAAGAAAAACAACAAGAAAGAAGTGTGTTTTGGAAGGATCCTAGGGATCTTCCTCAAGGAAAAGGCTGCCGAATCACTGGTCTCCCAGACCATATTCATCAATGCCAGTAAAAGGCTCACTTGTGCCTTATTTGGCAGGTGGGAGAGGACAATCACGAAGCCCACTAAGGCTTATACCTCTTCCACTCCAACTTCTGAAGGCACTAGGGCTGTTAAAGCCACTCCCACACCTGCTGAAGAGACTCATCACACACCACCATCTCTTCCAGCACCCCTTCCAGCAAAACAACTCACTTCCTCTCCCATTATTTCTTCAACACCCCAATCACCACAACATACTGGAATTGCGTTGGGACTGAGTTTTAGTGGTCAAAATAGAAGTGGCCATGGGACTGAGTTTTAGTCTGAGTGCATGACAAGGTTCTGTGAAAAGTAAGAGATTCATCAAGAATTCTCCTCTCCAAAAACACCCCAGCATAATGGAATTGCTGAGAGGAAAAATATGACTCTCATAGAGGTTGGTAGAACCTTGTTTTGTGACTCATCCCTCCCAAAATACTTCTTGGCCAAGCTAGTTAACACTCCATGCTTTGTCCATAATAGGACTTCTATCACCAAGAGGCAAACGAAGACTCCCTTTGAGATCTTAAAGGGTAGAAAACCAAACCTGAACTATTTCAGGATCTTTGGTTTGATGAGTCCATTTTATGTACCTATTTTCGGACTCATCTGGGCTTATTTTCTCGTTGATGCACTTCACTTTAGAGCTTTATTTGTTCATATTTGTTATTATGTCCTTTTTATGAGTAAGTGCACATTTATGCTCGTGGTTGTGTAATTTGTTACTTTTATTGTTTGTACTCCTTTTGTGATTGCCTGGAATGTCTACACAGATTAGAGATTTGTTTTTCCTATCAGTACAGAGGTCGTGTGCGTGTTCCGGGATGGTTGTGAAACAGGAATAGTGCGCACGATCATGGGATCTAATGCGCACGACCACTGGTCATGCGCCCCTGATCGTGTGCACTACCCTTCATTTTCCAGAATCAGCCTGGGGTAATCACACGACCACTGGACACAGTGTGCACGACCACCGGTCATGTGCCACTGATCGTGTGCATTGATTCCTCTTTTTCTGGAGTTCTGTCTGGGGTAATCGCACGACCAGTGGACTTAGTGCGCACGACCACTGGTCGTGCGCCACTGCTCGTGCGCATTATCCCAGTTCTTCTTCCTAATCTGCCATGCCAGTGCGCATGATCAAGGGACATAGTGCGCACGACCAGTGGTAGTGCGCCCATGATCGTGCTCATTGTTCATTTCTGCTCTGTATAAATATCGCAGGTCTCGCCCTAATTCAGGATCGCTAAAATCTTCAGGAGATCGACAGTTTTCTCCGGCATTTTTCCTCATCTTCCACACTAGGGAGGTGCTCCGGGAAATCTTTCACCGCCAAATCCAAGCCGGAGCTTCCTCTCGGCCTTCTCCTTCATGTGTGAGCTTCAAGTAGGGTCTGACTCCATCTCCAACAAGCAAAGGGAAGCTTTCAACTTTCATCTGCTATCGTGACACGAAGAAGATGGGCAATTGGAAGGTGGTGACAGCCCTTCTCTACCCGGACACAGTTGAGGACCGAGCTTGGACACGGATTGACAACCCGACAATTCCAACCGTGAATCCTCAGCAAGACTTCGGATTCGGTCGATCTCTTGACTTGTTCTTGCTTTCTTGTTGAATATTCGTGTTTAAATCTATTTATATTGATGAAGTGCACTTTGGTTGTATATGTTAAGTGTTTCATGTCTATGTGATTTCTATTTCATTTTACTGCTTAAGTTGCTCGAGTTGCGCCCATATTCCATCCACCACCATCCACCCTTGCCACACTAGAAATTGTTAGTGGCGTGTGTAGCGAAGAGGTGCTCACGACCCTCATTCCGCCATTCTCATCACCTCATCCGCAAGCCTACTCGCCCATCCGCCTAGTGATTCGGTGCATAGCATCCCGACTAGTCTTCCATCCCCCCTGGAGAAGCATCGCATAGCGGCGTTGCATAGGAGTAGTTGATAGCCTTTTATTTTCTGTTTCCGCAAATATCAAAACCCCCTTAGTTAGCTCCGACCTAAGGACTTCAATCTCAAGTCCTCCTCGAAATTAACTCCACCTTACTGTGTTCCTTGAGAGATCGATACTTGGGAAAGCCCCCATTTTATATTACTTGTGCGACCGGTTCACAACCGTGATCTTTAGCATCATGTTTTTGGCACTGTTGCCGGGGAACACAGTCGTGTGCGTTTTTGGAGAGGGCGATAGGAGATAGAAGCCCTTTTCCATTTGTATATTTCATGTTTCTTCTTTGCTTTAGTTTTTAGAATCTGTTTCTTATTTTTATTTGTTCCTCTTCTAGTTTTAATTTTTCTGTAGCAGGATTTCCTATTCTTTTCTCTGTGGTGTGTAGTTAATTGTTGCTTAGAAACTTTCTGTTGTTGAATTCTTCTTGTTGCATCATGTATTCGTATATGAATATTTGTTGCCGATGGTGCAGGGATTATAGGCATGGTAGTGATGAGTGCCCCACTGAAGATTGGGAGCATAATTCTCGTGGTTCTGTGTATGGAGCACCGTCTTCCTATGGTACTTCATACACTCAACCCATGTCTTATGGTCACTCCACTTCTACGCATTCATCTTTTTCTTATTCCTCTCCGGTCCCACCTAGACCGAGGAGTAATGGAAAACGTTGTTTGTGTTGTCATAGCACCGAGCGCGTGTTGAAAGATTGCGCAGAATTTCAGTGCCAGTTGGAGGAGGATGATGAACCGGGTATCCGATTCACTCTATCACCCTCTCAAATGGCCGCCCCTTCTGATTTTGATGATATATTCGCAGCACCACCTTGTCTATGGTGGACTGCAGTGGATATACCTATCAGGCTTTCTACTGATCGGTGTGACGACATTGTGGTGTCGTCTCTCCCTATACATTCTTCCCCTCTTGTTGATTCACCCCCGGAGGAACCCATACATTGATGAGGGAGAAGGAGGGAATGGTTGGAGGAAGCACTTGGGCTTCCTTCAAGGAGATCTTGATGCGGAAATTTCTACCGTAAGTGGAGCAAGACAGGCTGATGAATGACTTCTTGCATCTGAAGCAGAGGCAGCTCTCAATCAGCGAGTATGAGATTGAGTTTAGCAAACTCAGTCGCTTTGCCCCTAGTTTGGTGAGCTCAGAGGAGGATAGAGCGAAGCATTTCCTCAGAGGCCTGCGGAGCTATGTACAGCAGCTAGCGGTGGCTCATGGAGCGGTGAGTTATGCTGGGGCAGTGGAGGCCGCTTTGAAGGTAGAGTCCATCGAAAGCGCGAAGCAAAGAGGACAGCAGGCGAGGAATGAGAATAGGAAAGTTGTTGAAGCAAAAAGCTGCCAAGTGCCCGGTGCTCCTTCGAGGAAGAGGAGCAAAGAGGTCTGTTGTTTTTGTGGACGGTCGGGCCATCCTACTGAGAGATGTTTCAAGAGGGCGGCGGCGCAGAAGGAGCACGTGCATGCTATTCAGGGTGCTCCCAGGAAGAATGTGGTTTGTACTCTGTGCAAGAAAGAGGGGCATGATGTTGCCCATTGCTGGTTGAAGGACAAGGTATGCTATCAGTGCGGACAGAAAGGTCATACCAAGGCCCGAAGCCCGCAGCTCCAGTCTGTGCACCGACCAGTTCCTCTTCAGGCGTTGCCACCGCCTCAGTCTATGGATAGAGGCAAAGGGAAGCTGAATGTGATATCATCAACAGAGGCTCAAACTTTGACGCAAGTCATTGCAGGTAAACCTTCTCGCTAGTCTTTTACTTACATTGCAGATTATTTTGGCTTTTGTTTTCTTAAATGATTGTGCAAGTTTTCCCCTTTTATACTTATATAGGGAGTTTTAATGTAAAGAACCGCTGGGCGTGCGTTCTCTTTGACTTAGGTGCTACCCACTCATTTGTGGCTAGGGCCTTTGTAGAGCGGTGCCAGCTGGTTCTCGATCGTGCCGGTGATGCCTTTTGCGTCAAATTCCCCGCGGGTGATTCCGTGATATCAGATCAGGGCATTCTGGATTGTCCTATTATGTTGGGGGATTTCCCGGCCAAGGCAGATCTGAAGATGATAGACTTGGAAGATTTCGACGTCATCCTGGGTATGGATTGGTTGTCCAGATACGATGCAGTGATCTAGTGCAGGGGTAAGCGCTTGGATTTCAAGAAGGACAACAGTCAGCCTGGGAGTATTTATGGCGATCCGCGCCAGGTATCTCCGGAAATTTCTGCAGTATGTATTCAGAGGTTATTCAGTTCTGATTGTTTTGCTTGCTTAGTCTCAGTGCTGGGGACTGCTAGCAGTTTGCTGCGGTTGGATGAGATTCCTGTTGTTCGTGAGTTTTCTGATGTGTTTCCTAGCGACCTTCCCTCTCTTCCTCCTGTCAGAGATGTCGAGTTCGTGATTGATTTGGAGCCGGGTACGCGTCCTATTGCTAAGGCGCCGTACCGGATAGCCCCGCGAGAGCTGGAGGAGTTGCGTGCCCAGCTGGATGAGTTATTGGAGAAGGGTTTCATAAGGCAGAGCACGTCGCCCTGGGGTGCACCAGTTCTCTTTGTGAAGAAGAAAGATTATTCGATGCACCTTTGCATCGACTATAGGGAGTTGAACAAAGTCACCATCACGAATAGGTATCCCCTGCCCAGAATCGACGATTTATTCGATCAGTTGCGTGGTAGCTCTGTGTTCTCTAAGATTGACCTTCGATTCGGATATCATCAGCTCAGGATCCGGGAGTCGGTCATTCCACGGACGGCTTTCCGATCGAGGCATGGTCATTTCGAATTCCTAGTTATGTCTTTTGGATTGACCAACGCGCCATCAGCATTAATGGACATGATGAACCGGGTGTTCAATGATTTTCTGGACAAGTTTGTGGTCGTATTCATATACGACGTTCTGATTTATTCACGGAATGCTGCGGAGCATGATCAGCACTTGAGGTTGGTGTTATCTGCCTTGAGAGATCATCAGTTGTACGCCAAGCTGAGTAAATGTGAATTCTGGTTGCCTCAGGTTTCCTTCCTGGGTCATGTGGTGAACAAGGATGGCATTTCAGTGGACCCGGTGAAGATTTCTGCAGTGATGGATTGGCATAGGCCGAGCACACCCAAGGATATTAGGAGCTTCTTGGGGTTGGTCGGCTATTATAGAAGGTTTGTTGAGGGCTTTTCTACCTTGGCAACACCCTTGACTAAGCTGACGCAGAAGCATGCGGCGTTTATTTGGAGCAAGCAATGCGAGGAGGCCTTTCTGGAGCTAAAGAGGAGACTGTGCACTGCTCCTGTTTTGACATTGCCTACGGAGGGCAAGGACTATGATGTATATCTGGATGCCTCGCATGTTGGGCTCGGTGACGTGTTGATGCAAGAGGGGAAGGTGATTGCGTATGGGTCGTGGCAGTTGAAGACTCATGAGCGGAATTACCCTACGCATGACCTCGAGTTTGCGGCGGTGATTTTTGCGTTGAAGCTGTGTAGGCATCTACTCTATGGGGCTCAGTGCAAGATTTTCACAGATCATAAGAGCCTGACGTATGTGTTTACAAAGAAGGAGCTGAATCTGCGCCAGCGGCGGTGGCTAGAGTTTGTGGCCGATTATGACGTGGAGATCCAGTACCATCCAGGCAAGGCCAATGTGGTGGCCGACGCCCTGAGCCGCAAGACAGGGAATATTTTCAACCTCACGGTAGACCGTTTAGTGGAAGAGTTTTTGTTGATGGACATCTCCGTGGGATGCTGTGATTTGCAAAGCAGTTTGGCAGTGGCAGAGCCATCTTGGATTTCACTCACCAGGTTGCACCAGATGGATGATCCGGATTTGTTACACCTGTACCTCAGGTCTGAGAGAGGGGAGTTGCCGGATTTCTCCATCGATGATTCGGGTACCTTGAAGTACTGCAGCAGGTTTTGCATCCCCGCGGTTGGAGACATCAGGAGTATGGTATGCAAATAGGCTCATGGATCCAGTGTTGCCTACCACCCAGGATCCACGAAGATGTATCATGATGTGAAGCAGATCGCCTGGTGGTATGGTATGAAGGGGGATATAGCTCGGTATGTTTCTGAATGTTACACTTGCAAGCGAGTGAAGGCCAGCCATGGGAGGCCTGGTGGCAAGTTGACTCCTTTGGAGATCCCGACTTGGAAGTGGGAAGGTATCTCTATGGACTTCATTACGGGCTTACCAAGATCTCCAAGGGGATTTGATTCAGTTTGGGTGATCGTGGATCGATTGACGAAGTGTGCGCACTTCGTACCTTATAAGATCGACTACCCGATGAAGATGATAGCAGAGTTGTATTTAAGCGAAGTCATTCGATTGCATGGAGTTCCCATAAGTATCATTTCAGACCGAGACTCCAGATTTACTTCCCATTTTTGGAAGAGTTTGCAGGAGGGTTTGGGTACAAACTTGAGATATTCTACCGCTTACCACCCACAGACAAATGGGCAGACCGAGCGTATGAACCGGATTGTAGAGGATATGATCAGGTGCTACATTCTAGACCACGGTGGGGCGTGGGATGAGCGTTTGCGGCTTATGGAGTTTGCATACAATAATAGTTACCAAGAGAGCTTGCAAATGGATCCCTTCGAGGCATTGTATGGGAGGCGCTGCAGAACTCCGTTGTATTGGACTGAGTCCGGTGAGAGGCCTTTGTTGGGTCCTGATGCTCTCGAGGAAATGGAGGTTGCTGTGAAGCTCATTCGGGAAAAGCTTCAGTTAGCTCAGGAGAGATATGAGAAGAACGCCAACCGGCGTAGGTCCGATTTGGAATTTTCGGTGGAGGATTTGGTCTTCTTGAAGGTGTCTCCGATGGTTGGAGTGAAGAGGTTCGGCAAGAACCATAAGCTGGATCCGAGGTATGTGGGCCCATTCAGAATTTTGGAGCGTATTGGTGTGGCAGCATATAGGTTGGATCTACCAGCCAACTTCCCGGGCATACATAATGTTTTTCATGTAAGCCAACTGCGGAAGTGTGTGCGGAGCAGTGGGTAAGTCTTGGATACCGTGCCCCAGTTGGAGCCCAACCTCTCGTATGTTGAGGTGCCGGTCCGCATCTTGGATACTCAGGATCGGGTGTTGCAGACAAAGTCTATCCCGATGGTGAAGGTTCTTTGGAAGAATCAAGGTTTGGAAAGCACGACTTGGGAGCTAGAGTCGGCTATGAGGGAGGCTTACCCTCGCTTGTTCTCCTGATTTGTTGGGTATGTTTTCTTTCTAGTAACTTTTGTTTGTTACTTTCCTCCTATAGTAGAAGTAGTGTACGTAAAGTTTCGGGACGAAACTTTCTTTTAGGGGGAGTGACTGTAACGCCCCCTGATTTTTCGGCAATTATTTAAATCCTCGTTTGGCATTACGTTGGCTTGTTTCCGGCTTGTGCCGTTGTTTGAGTACCTCGTTAGGTGTTCTTAGTGGTCGTAGCCTGTTTGCAGGGTTCCCCAGCTAGCCGGAGTTTGTTTTGGAGACTCGGCTGAGCCTCTCAGGGAATGCTCGTACTTCGGCTTCGGGTGGTGTTAGCCAGAGTGTTTGGTCGTCGGAGGTTGCTTTCGACTTTGCCGTTGTTCTCGTAGCCTGAGTGTTTATCTACGGTGCGAGTTGGGTCGAAGTTCGAGATCATTCATTTTGGCATCGTTTTGACGTTTGCTGGTTAGCTAGTAGTAGTTGCTTTTCTGTGCACGGCTTTATGTGGCCAAGCTTGGTGAGGCATGCGCCTTGTCCTAGGCTAAGGTTTGAGTTAGCTAATTTCATATAAGTATATGTATTTGTGTGTTTGTGAACGCTTGGGTGCGGATAGCCAGTGTATGTAAGCGTTTATATTTATGTTTACGCATTTTAGCATGAGGAGTGATGTTGGCGTGCCGGGGTATAAATGCACACGTGCGTGTGTGCTAGGCTTTATAATAATTTATATGTGTGTGTTTATATGTGAAGAGGCGGAATACGCATAGTAATAAGCGTGGAATTATGTGTACTACTAAATGATTTTATACGTGCACTATTATACGTGTATACACTTAAGTATGTATATGTGTAGGTATATAGTATATACGTATATTTAGAGTGTATGAATATATTTATATGTGCATAGTGTATAAATATATTTATAGGTGTGCGGATATACTTGTATGGGTTTAAGTATACACTTAGGTATTACTTCATTAGTTAATAGAATTGAGGATTATGTGTTTAATTTTTAGGTGGTCTTATATAAGAGGATGCCTTAGGTTTAGGTTTTTTTTCCCTTTCTTTCCCCAACCCGGCGGCCCGCTGCTACATCCCGAGCGAAAGGCGGAAAGGGCGGAACGGGAGGCTCTCCGACCGACCTTATTCGCCGCCCAGCAGTGCTCGAAGCCCATGTTTGAGGCTGGATCCGAGCTCCTCTAGGCAAGGCCTTCGTTCCAAGGTAACCATCTTGAGATTTCACCATCTTCTTTTTCGACCGGGTGTTGGGGGTTCTTGTTCTTTTCATGCTTTGATCGAGCATTTCTTCCCAGGTATTCTTAGGTTGATGTTGTGTTCTTTTCCTGTTGGGAAGAGGGTGCTTGGCCAAGATTTTCAAAGGGCAAACCAAGGCAAGTGCATCCTTTGCCCTTGTCAAAGTTATTGCAATATAGTTCCCTTGATTTTGATTTCAGATCTACTCTCCTAATTTTGTCCTTGCTCACCCGAAATTTTGGGGGCTAATCCTCGTTGCTTTAGGTTGCGGTTTCATGGTTCGGGGTGTTAGATCTGATTTTGTACCAAATGAGTTACTAGTTTAAATGTTGGATTTTGGGGACTTTGAGTCGTGCCCGGATTCCGTTAGGGGTTGTATCTTGGTTTTGTTCAAAATCTTTTGATTGCTAAATTAGCGGCCGAATTGAATCAATAGGTTGTTGTTCATTCTTTCGTGTTGTTAGAACTTGTTCAATAATCGTTGTTAGAACGTGTCCAAAGGTTGGAGGTTATGGTTGCTAGAACTTGCTCGTTTATTCAATAATTTCGGTCGTGCTCACTTGCTAGAATCTTGTCCATTTCCATTTAACTTATAGCTTGTGATTCCTTTCCTTGGGTGTGAACCAAGACCAACTTGTTTCATTATGAAGTTAATTGTTTATGTTAGCGACAAATTAATCATTATGTTGGTATCAAATTAATCGTGCGTGGATAGGTATCAAATTAATTATGTATGTCTTTGTATCGTATTAATTATGCCTGTTTCGGTGTCTAACCTATTTCTTTTATTATGATGACCAACTAATGGTACATGTTTAATTTAGTGTCGTACTACTTGCAGAATTACAGTATCGTTCTGCTTTCAATTTATTTGTGTCAAACTACTTGCTTGGACATACTCGATGTTTAGTCCGTTGGTATGAATATAAGGCTCTTAGGTGGGTTGCTCTAGAGTATTTCGGGTTCAGTGTGACTTCATGGTGGCTCATGGAACCACTAGTAAGGGTTTTTTCGAGTCACTTGGTGCTGGAGTAGGATGTGATTTTGAGTTGGGTCGGACCGATGCCGCCACCCTTGTTTTACTTCTTGTCTTATTAAGATAATATGGGTTGCTTGGTTGAGTTGGACTGATGCCACCACCACAACACCTTGAGATATTTAGGCATGTTAGACTTGGTTGGACCGTTGCCACCAGCCTAGGCCCTTGTTACTAATTTTGTCCATCTCCAGTATTAGTTGACTCTTTCTGCTCTAGCTTTATGCTAGGATTTATTTATTTTTGCTAATCCTTTTTGCAGAGATAGTAGAAGTTCGGCTTCATTCGTGCTCTGGATGTACTCCCTTTACAGTTACCTTTGTGGGAATCAGTTTTACGTGCTTTACTTACCTTATTTTACCTGTACCTGTTTTACTTCACCTTCACTTACTTCTGACCTTATTTTAAATCTTGTATAAATCTAATGTACCTTTGTTTTCCTTCTGATAGTTGCTTTGCTGAGGTGTTCGTTTTTTTTTTCTAAATACCTCAGGTACATGTATTTAGCCGACTGTGCGGCTAGGTTGCTCCTGAAGATTTTCTAACATTTCAGTTGCTACTGTGGTTCTCAGTTCCTCTTGTTTGGGAGGTAGCTTTTCTTTATACTTGTAGTATAGACAAACCTACTCACCAGTGGGTTCGTGTCAGTTGGTGACGTCCACTGGTGGTTTCTCTTTTAGATACTTTGCGCTTGCTTACACTGTTAGTTCTTCTATTTTTGAGATTTATTAAACTTGCTCTTGGGATGATTTATGTTAGGTTGCTAGTTACTTTAAAACCTATAAAAAACAATTATTATATCTAAAACACAAACATCATGTTTTCTTTTCTAAAAAGCTTAATCACTACTTTCAAAACCACGTAAAAGGTCATTTTCCATATATATCATATAAGTTAAATCTAGGGTCTTGCATAGTCTTAGGTGTCCCCTGGGGTCGCTTATGCATTCTCTTAGGATGTAAAAAGTGAATAAAGTATTTTCCGCTACGTATAAGTATAATTTTGAAGGGTGGACTAGTTGATCCACGAAGCCGAGGGATACGGCCTCTAAAATATATAATTGATTTTTCACATCATTAAAGCTTTTGATTTTTTCATAGTCTTAGTAGTTGGTAGTTGCCTGAGCGTCGGCAGTTATCCCCTTCCCGACGTGGCATCACAACGCGCGTTTTCTTCTACTCTGATACTTCTAAAATTTTGGAGGAAATGCGGGTTGTGACAGCCATCAAGCAAAGGGAAGCTTGCAACTTTCGTCCGCTATCGTGACACAAAGAAGACGGGCCATTGGAAGGTGGTGACAGCCCTTATCTACCCCAGACGTAGTTGAGGACCGAGATTGGATGCGGATTGACAACCCTACGATTCCAACCGTGAATCCTCAGCAAGACTTCGGATTCGGTCGATCTCTTACCTTGTTCTTTCTTCCTTTATGGTTGTTTATGTGTTTTTGTAAACTTTATTTATAGATGATGTGCGCTTAGTTGTAAATCGCTTATATTAAATCATGTCTTTATGATTTGTATTTTTGTTATATTTGCTTGAGGTGCGCCATATTCCTTCCACCACCATCCACCCTTACCGCGCTAGAAATTGCTAGTGGCGTGCATAGCGAAGAGGTGCTTTCGACCCTCATTCTGCCATTCTCATCACCTCATCTGCAAGCCTACTCGCCCATCCGCCTAGCGATTCGGTTCATAGCGGCCCGACTAGTCTTCCATCCCGCCTGGCGAAGCATCGCATAGCGGCGTTGCATAGGAGTAGTTGTTAAAATTTTACTTTCTTTTTCTGCAAATATCAAAACCCCCCTTAATTAACTTCGACCTAAGGACTTCAATCTCAAGTCCTCCTCGAAATTAACTCCACCTTACTGTGTTCCTTGAGAGATCGATACTTGGGAAAACTCGCCCATTTTACATTACTTGTGCGATCGGTTCACTGCCGTGATCTTTAGCATCACACGCCATAAAGCAGATGTCTCCACAACTTCAATGCAAAAATCACAGCTGCAAACTCTAAATCATGCGTAGGGTAGTTCTTCTCATGAGTCTTCGGTTGCCTGAACCCATACGCAGTCACTTTACCGCCTTGCATCAACACGCAACCAAGCCCAACATGCGCTGCATCCACAAAAACATCAAAATCCATGACCTCCGTAGGCAGGGTCAAAACGGGAGCAGTGCACAATCTGTTCTTGAGCTCTAGGAAGGCTTCCTCACACTTCTCGTTCCAAACAAAAGCCACATTCTTCTGAGTCAACCTCGTCAAAGGTACAGCCAGGGTAGAAAAACCCTCCACAAATCTCCTGTAATAGCCGGCCAACCCCAAGAAGCTCCTAATCTCCTTTGGTGTGCAAGGTCTACTCCATTCCATCACTACATCTATTTTCTATGGGTTGATTGAAATCCCATTCTTATTAACCACATGGCCCAGAAACAAAACCCGAGGCAACTAAATCTCGCACTTACTCAACTTGGTGAATTGCTTATGGTCCCTCAAACCAGATAAAACTAATCGCAGATGCTGTCCATGATCCTCAGCATTGTGGGAATATACTAGAACGTCGTCAATAAACATGACTACAAACTAGTCTAGGAAATCTTTGAACACACGGTTCATCATATCCATAAAGGCTGAGGGCGCGTTAGTCAAACCAAACAACATTACCGAAATTCCAAATGTCCATGCCTCGATCGAAAAGCAGTACGTGGAATATCTGACTCACGGATCCTGAGCTGATGGTAACCAGAACGAAGATCAATCTTAGAAAATACTACGCTACCGCGCAACTGATCAAACAAATCGTCGATCCTCGGCAGAGGATACCTGTTCTTAATAGTGACTTTATTTAGCTCTCTATAATCGATGCAAAGACTCATCGATCCAACTTTCTTCTTTACGAACAGAACAGGAGCACCCCAAGGCGACGAACTCGGCCTTATAAAACCCTTCTCTAAAAACTCATCCAGCTGGATACACAACTCGTCCAGCTCTCGCGGGGCCATCCGATACGGCGCCTTCGCAATAGGACGCGTACCCAGCTCCAAATCTATCACAAACTCAACATCTCTGTCAGGTGGAAGACCAGTAAGATCATCAGGAAAAACATCTGAAAACTCGCGCACAACTGGAATATCTTCTAAACGTGGCAAACTACCAACAATCCCCAAAAATGAGACCAAACATGCAAAACAACCGAAAAGTAGCAGCGTCCGGACACATACCGCGGAAATAACTGGAGAATCCTGGCGCGAATCACCATAAACACTCCCAGGCTGACAGTTGTCCTTTACGAAGTCCAAGCGCTTACCCCTGCACTGGATAGCAGCATCATACCCGGACAACCAATCCATGCCTAAGATAACATCAAAGTATTCCAAGTCGATTACCTTCAAATCTGCCTTAGCTAGAAAATCCCCTAAAACAATCAGACAGTCCTGAATGCCCTGATCTGAAACCACTGAATCACCAGAAGGAAACTTGACGCAAAAAGCATCCCCAACTCGATCTAGATCCAAACGGTACCGATCCACGAAAGCTCTAGCCACAAATGAGTGGGTAGAACCAGAGTCGAAGAGGAGACGCGCCTAGTGGTTCTTTACCTTAAATCTTCCTATAAAGTTGCGCACGCATCCAAGGAAACAATTGGTAAAGCTATAATTACGAACTAAAACATTAGAATTAGGGAGAAAGTCTAACCTGAAACAACCTGAGTCGAAGTCTGAGCTTCCTGTGAGGAAATCACATTCAGCTTTCCTTTACCTTTATCAACCGCTGAGGCGATGGCAATACCTGAATTGGGACTGGTTGAAGCACAGGCTGGAACTGCGGGCACTGAGCCTTAACATGCCCCTTTTGTCCACAATGATAACAAACGTTATCCTTTAACCAGCAACGGGCAACATCATGACCCTTCTTCTTGCACAAGGTACATTCCAAGTCCGGAATCACATGAACCTGCTCCTTATTCTAAGCTCCTATCCTATTGAAACATCTCTCAAAGGGGTCGCATGACCGGCCACAGAAGCTACACACCTCTTTGATCTTCTTCCTTGAAGCAGCATCAGGCACCTGAGGGCTCTTTCCTTCAACCAATTTCCTCTTATCCTTTCTCATTTGCCGGCCTCTATTCTTAGCATTGTCGATTGCCTCAACCTTCAAGGCAGCTTCTTCCACACTGGTCTAACTCATTGCTCCATAAGCACCAACTAGCTACTAGATGTCACTTCTTAGACCACCCAGAAATCTTTTAACTCGATCTGCCTCGGAGCTTACCAAGCCGGGGGAAAACCAACTCAGCTTCCTGAACTCAATCTCATACTCACTAACTGTGAGCTGCCTCTGCTTCCAATGTAAGAAATCATTCATCAAGCGGTCCCGCTCGACCGAGGATAGAAACTTTCCCAGTAGCATCTCCTTAAAAGACTCCCAAGTGCATCCTTCTTTCAAGCTCTCCTTCTCTCTCAGCCACCAACTTTTTACTAACCCCTTAAGCTGGTAGGCGGCGATCATCACTCTCTGATCGTTAGTAACTCCAGAGTAGGAAAACATCTCTTCGATCGATATAAGACAATCATCCAAGACCATAAAATATGTCTTTCCATCATAAGTAGGAGGCCTGAGTTGCTGAAACTGAGAGATAAACGTCATCTCTGGTGGAACCACTATCGGAGGCACCAGAGGAGCAGGAGGGGCAGGGACAGCTAGACCCACAGAAGGGTCTTGCACTCTCGGAGCTAGCCCAGACAGAACTGACAACATAGACTGGATCTGGGACTGAACATCCACCATCTGCCTTGACAAGGCCTGATTGCTCTGTCGTAGACTCTCCATCATCGCATTGCTCTGCGCACCCGAAGACTCGCCCTCAGACTGGTGATTCAGCCTCGTCGAAGTTCGCTTCGACATCCTATAATCGAATTGGCACTAATCAAGACCTAGCCCAACTTCGAGCATAAAACTACCTGGTACAGACAAAATATACGTAAATATGAGCTTCAACTCCTAACTTGCTCTGGGATTTTGTTTTTACAATAATGATGTTATGCTTAACTTAGGATGGTTTAACACCATCACACTAACTCATGTGCTTAGACCATGAATGCATGAATTTGTATTCCTTTTGACTCAAAACCATGTGTGTACATATGTCATCATGCAAATCTTTAGCTTGGCACGTTGTGCTTATGCAATGTTATGCTATGTATGTTGTGCTATGCATTTTAAAAAGGCCTTAATGCATGCCACGGGCGGCATATACATGAAAATGTTATGCATCTCATAGTACATAACATTTGCATGCAACGAAAAAGAAAACGTGCTCGACGCAGCCATGTGGTGAGGTTATGCATCCCATACTACATAAAACTCATATGTTGCCTCCTATGGTGGATCCATATACAAACACATATTATGCACCCCATAATACATAATATGCCCCGTATACTTCTATTCATGCTTATGAGTGTAGTGTTCATGCTTCAGCCAAGACGTACTGATGACAGATCGGTGTGTGTATGATATGACACTAAACAACTAACACTAACAAGGGAAAGTTGCCCGAGCAATTGTCAAGCAACCTGGCTTTGATACTAACTGTCACAACCCGCATTTTCTCAACAATTAAATCATATTAGAGCAAG
This sequence comes from Platanthera guangdongensis, assembly GCA_039583875.1. NCBI lineage: Eukaryota > Viridiplantae > Streptophyta > Magnoliopsida > Asparagales > Orchidaceae > Platanthera > Platanthera guangdongensis. Next base: position 91,480,977 of record CM077150.1, read on the forward strand.
AGAAAACCCGTTAAGTTTGATGTCTATATCCCTCGGCACAGTGGATCAGCTAGTCCACTGATTAAAAATATATTAATACACAGCGGAAAATACTTTGGTTAAGTTGATTTGACATCCTACATGAGTGTAAACGTCCCGAAAGAATAACTCATGGAATGCAGGACTCTAGATTTATCATAGTATAAGAAAAATAGTTTTTTACGTTACTTGGGAAGGTAGTGCTTTAGTTTTATAAACATGATGTGCATAAGGTACATATAGTAATGCTTTTAGGGTTTAAAAATACCAAACATGCAACCTAGCATAAAACATTCCCAGAAGCAAGTAAACAACCTCCAAAAAGGCAAAAATAGCAGTTCTCCGTTCATATCTAGCATCACAAGCAAGCCACCAGTGGGCGCCAACAACCTGACACAAACCCACTGGTGAGTTTGTATGTCTATACAGAAAGAAGAAAACTACCTCGCCAAATCGAGGAACAGCAAACACAGCTACCCGGAGGCCACAAGCAAGCTCCACCAGAACACTAGCCGCTCAATCGGCCACAACCTGGACCTGAGGCATTCAAAGAAAGAATGTCTCAGCAAGAATAGTGTAAGACCCCTCCCATTACCAAGGAGGCTCCCGATATTATGCCCAGAACCGCCATCTAACGGTGGCACTAACGCACGGGTTTGTCGACACCGCAACACGCCAATTCTGCCGGCTAATACAATCATATAACCTGTAGGCCAATATGAGAAATAGAAGTAATACATATCAGAGTACAACACAGCTAGTGCACAGTCACAGTACAAATCATATATATATGAATGAATGAGTACACAGTCCAAAATGAGAATAATAAAGAAAGAGTAATAAGGGATTTTGCCCAGTACATCATATGAATAACTCTCCTCACAAAACATCAAAACAGCGGAAGCTAATCAACTAATTTCATCCCACCTGAGGTAGCGCTGTAGTAGAGTAGTAGGTGGTATCAATTCCTCATGCCCTGTCACCTCGTCCTGCCGGTCGTGCTGGTGCTCCATCTCCTCGAGCTCCTAAAAATAGTTTGGTCACCAACCATTAGTCAAAAATACTAAGTCATTTTCTCCGCACCTCGCCCCACAACTCCTAGGCACTGTGCGGGAGGACGAAGCGGAGGACTATCAAGGGGTAACAAAAGGAAGCAGGTGACAAGGAATCTATCTATGAAGTATAAGAGCAACATAGTTCTACTAAAGCAGTTCTAAGTACATGGTATAAGTGAAGTAAAGGTATGATACAAGTAAGTAAAGAACAGAAAGTAAGAGCAGAAAAGTAAAGCCATGCTACTACCATCACAAAATGTGCCTTAACTTATAAAAATGCCCATACAAATTTATAAGTTGAGGTTTCCATGAAATTTAATTTATCATATAAAATAGCCCATTCTAATTTATATGATAAGGATCTACGAATCGTATGACCTAATATGAATGAATGTCTATGATGCAATTTATGCAATAGGCAAGTGTAACTCACACACAACGACTCTGTGATCACAGTCCTTTAGTTCCCACTTTTTGAGAGCTAGCTTCACTCTCGGGTACCACCGTTGTGGCTAACGGTAGCAGCAGAGCGGGCGTCTCCACATCTACGCAGGTATGCACCCTACCAAACCTAGACCCCTATCATATTCCTCTGTACATGTCCTAGGTGCACTCTAAAGTCTGTATACGTATTTTGCTGACTACATGTCAGTCTTATTGGTTCAGGTGTGCGTTATCGAGGATCGTCCTCCTGCCCGCAGTGTAAAACAACCCACTGGCCCCTCAAACCTTCACACCCACCTGAGTCACCGTACTGCCATCGATGTGATGATCGGCCCAGTACCGCATGACCCGCCACAAAATTTATGCACATGCAAGTATTTCATCTCGAGCCTTTAGCTCGCAGGACCAACTTGTCCTGATTCCCTCAAACCCTTCACGGGTGAGCCTGCAACATATATCCCTCCAACCCATCACGGGTGGGAACGCATAATAGTGCCTTTATTCAGAATAGCACAACCCATCATAGGAGAGAATGAACCACAATGTCTTAACCTATTAGACTACTCTTGTCTATGGGTTATTATAATTAGTGTTTTAAGGTTAATCCCAGGACTTCCTAGGGTATACCCGCTGAAGGGCTCTCGGGGGCACTAGGAACTACGATGGGATTACGCCCAAAGCTCTCTTTCTCAAGGATATTTACTTTAGTTGATGTCTACCCATAATTCACCCCCAACTCTCATTGTTGCTCTGGAACAATCCTCATGACTTAAGGTATTACCGGGAAATCGGCGGTCTTCCGTCGATCTCCGTTTTAACTACTGTCCTTATGGTTTGCACTCCACCCCTTGTGATCCAGTAGTGACCTATAGGAGACCAACCAGGGCTTATTCCTCGATTACAATTCTCACCTCAATGGTTAAACATATCTCCCGGTGGTCCTAGTAGTTTAGGCTAACTGTGCTAGTCACTACACATGACCTAATACCACCCCGAAATAGAACTGCCAATTCCTTGGGCCACCTGCCCCTAACTATTTATCCTAGGATGGTATGGACTAATGAAGTGAGCATATTGATTTTCATAATTTTCTTAAGTCATTAAAGCCTCTAATTAAATCATTTAATTAATCCCCTAGGTCATTTAGTACATGAAGTATTACAATTTATAATCCACTGACCTAAGGAATTTATCCTGAGTTGTATCTTGGTAAAGTACTGCTATCTACCAAAATTCAAAATTTTCCTTTGTCTATTTCTATTTATTCCTTAATTAATACAAAACTCACATAATTGTCATTTTCCAAATGAAGTATAAGGAATAGATTACTCAAAATTCTAGGAAAATTATAAAAAATATATACCATTAATTTAAGGCTAATGACAGAGTTTCATCAACCTATATAATGTAATGGCATACCAATTTCAATTCCTAATAATCTATCAAAATGCCATTATGCTAATTTAAAAATTATTAGCACATCCAAAAATTTTGAGATAATTATACAAGGCTAACCATACAATTTTACAAGACTAAAATTTTTTCCAAAATTTACTGATATATATTTCCATCAATTCATAAATAAATACAATAAGAGTAAGATGGTAATTTCCATGTATTTTGCTCCAAAATTCTCAAACAGTAGGATAAAAAATTTCATGAATCAAATATGACCTCTCTTTTGTTTTGACAGATTTTGGGGATTTTTGTTTGAACAAAAGCCTATTTTCCAATTTAGTTATCAAAAGGCCTAAATTTTTAAAAAATTCAAATAATGGGTTTTTTGCTCCCAAAAATCCCATTATTACTATGAGGGGTGAAATTTACTCTAATGAACCTCTGGCATCAATTCCATGATTTTTGAATGTATCAAATACGCTGAATATGCAATATTTCAAAAATTGCTATTTGCACCCAAAGCTATATATATACATGCAAGTGGGTTAACCCAACATGAAGTGCTCCAAATGTGCAGAAAAGTTTAACATGCACTTATAATGTCCCCAAGGACCTGCCACCAAAGTGTGGGGCCATTTGGAGTCATATTACTCCAATTATTTCATTTATTTAATTATGTGTATTATGACAAATACTATAGAAACATTGCTCCTAAAAATTCCCATTTTTGGGCAGGGGATAGATATGCCCTAATTGAACACATGCCCAAAATCTTGGGTCATTTGGATATTTGTGTTAGCTTGGGCAATTATTTTGGTTTCTGCCCTAGCCTAGGACCAGTCCTAGTAGAACAGCCCTATAGGCAAACCTACTTACCAAATTTGATGCTTAGGGTGGCAAATGAAAGATAAGACCTAAGCCTACATTTTTCATGTTGATGTCTGGTCCTGAATTTGCCCTTAAGAGCCCTAATGTTTGCATGCAAAGTTCTGTATTAAGTGTGACAGAAATCAAATTAAATAAATATAATACTATAGTTTGATTTGAATGAAATGGACGTCATCCTATCATCGTCCCTGATCAACAATGGTTGAGATTGAGCCTGGCTGGGTCGCTTTGTCTGGCCATTTCCGGCCACCTGGGCCAGCGCCACCACCGGCGATTATTGCCACCACCTTCGTTGAGGTGGCGGCGGGCGTTTCCTAGCGGTGAGGCTGTCGGAGGCGGCTCCTCCGGCGGTTCCGAGCAAGAAGAAAAATTCGGAATTTTGGCTCTTTTCTCACATGGAATTGGGCTTAATTAAGCCCGATATCTCTCCTAAACGATCTAGGAAGCTAGTACGGGTAGAGGTGAATTGAAACGAACATGATTCAGGCCTTGGCGGCGAGTGCGGCGGTGGTTGGCCATGGCCGAGCTGCTCCGGCGATCTCCTGCTCAAAACCTCATTTCTCCGCCGTTTGCTTCGATCCAGCAGCCGATTTCCACTCCTCTACTCTCTCTGAAGCTAATGGTGGGGGTGATTTGGGCTGGGGTGAGATGTATATGGAGATACAACCAAGGTGAGCTCGGGATCAACCTTGGATGCTTCACCCATGGTGCCAAGTGGCCACTATGCAGCCAAATTCTTCTGGAATTCCCTTGGGTGGCCGGCCAGTAGTCTTTGGGCAGAAGGAGCAAAGGTCAAGTGGCCTCCTCCTCTTAATTCCACTTTCTCTCTCCTCCTTTTGGGTGAATTCTCCAAAATGCCCCTATGCATGCGCTCTCTCTCCAAATGCAGAGAGGTAGGGCTGGTCTTTGACACCTTGGGCTGATAATGGGCCAAGTTTGGTGGGCTTGGCCCAAGGGGAAATGGCTTGGGCTCATTTTAACTCTTTATGACAATTTGATGACTAAGTTAACTTTTGAGTTGACTTGGTCAAGCATGATGAGTGGGCTGACCCCACTTGAAGGTAATGACCCCAATAGCACTACCCAACTTGGGTTGGGTCAAGGTGATGCTCTACTTGGGCGAAGTGGGACTTAGGGCTAAGGTTGACTTTTGTCAACTAGGGTCAAAGGGTTGACCTAGTGACATGCCCTAGGGTCCACTTAGATTATTTTAGGGTTGAGGACAATGTGGTGGGGTTATGGTGTGGCTAGGGTTCCTATTTAGGCTTGTTCTACCTAGTTTGACTTTGGCTCCTTAGTGGCCCACATGGCTACAACCAGCTACCTAGGGTCAAACCTAGCTAAATTCCCTATTACCCACCCCATGCCTAACCCAATATAAGTTAAGGGGTATAGAAGTAACATGGGATGTTACAAATCCTATAAACCAAAAAAATAATTTCGTCCCCGAAATTTAAGTTCGGGTCTACAGGGTTCTACTGTAATAATTTAAGTAACTTTAAAACATAAATTACAGCATACCTGAAGTAAACAATTCCGGGTGTTGCTCCATCATCAGATCCCTCAGCTCCTAGGCGTGCTCCTCCTGTCCATGGTTGGACCACAACACCTTCATAAGAGGGACCTTCTTCTTCTGCAACACTCGAAAATCTGTATCATCAATCCGGATAGGCTCCAATCTAACGAATCTTTCCGGCGCTATTGGACCGGATATAGTAGTAACGTGCTGCTCCGGCCTTAGGAGAGCTCTTCGCAAGGAAGTGACATGGAAGACGTCGTGTAGGGTACTCAACTCCGGTGGCAACTGCAGTCGGTAAGCTAAGGGGCCGATCCGCTCCAGGATCAAGTATGGCCCCATGTATCGAGGACTGAGCTTCTTGTGCCTCCGCACCCGAGGGACACCGTGTACCAGACGTATCTTCAAGAAAAATCTGTCTCCAACCTGGAATTCCACCTTCCGGTGCTGAGCATCATAATACTACGCCTGCCTACTCTGGGCCTCTAGCAACCGATCCCTGATCAAACGAACCTGAGCCTCTGTATCCTTCACATAATCAGAACAAAGAGTCCTCGTGTACACATCCTGAACCCAAGACAGAGGCGTCCGACACTTCCTTCTGTATAAAGCCTCGTAAGGCGCCATCCCGATGCTTTCCTGGTGACTGTTATTGTAAGAGAACTCAATCAATGGTTGCAGCTTCTCCCAAGGCTTCCTTGTATCCAATATGCATAGACGAAGCAGATCCTCCATGGTCCGGATAGTCCGCTCGGTCTAGCCATCAGTCTGCGGATGGAAGGCGGTGCTAAAAGTGAGCCGAGAACCCAAGTAAGCATGCACAGCCCTCCTTTCCCTTGATGTGAATCGAGCCATCACGGTCCGAGACGATCGTTCTGGGGATGTCATGGTACCTGACAAACTACTCCACGAACAAGCTCACCAATACAGCAACTAGAGCATCCTTCCTGACTGGAATAAACCGTGCTACCTTGGTGAGCCTGTCGACTATGACCCATATAGAATCGTGCCCAGAGTGGGAGCGAGGTAGTCCGTGCACAAAATCCATAGCAATGTCCTCGAACTTCCACTCTGGAATGGGCAGTGGCTGTAATAAACCTCCCGAGCTCTTGCATTCTGTCTTCATACGCTGGCACGTCTCGCAATGTATCACAAAGTGGGTGATCTCCCTCTTCATCCCAGGCCAGTACATAGCCTTCCATAAATCTGCCCATATTTTGGTGATGCCAGGATGCACTGAATATCCGGAGCAGTGTGCCTCTCTAAGTATATCATCCTGGATACCGTCACCTGCTGGTATATAAATGCGTCCACGGAATCGAAGGAGATCATCCTGCAGCGTGTAATCCTCAACCTTGCCCCTTTCCAAGGCACTGAAAATCGGCTCCAATGCAGCATCCAACCTCTGATGCGCCACAATGCGCTCCCGAAGAGCATTATCCCCGATCAAGAAGTTCAAATATTCCCGGTAGACTACTGGCTCGTCCTCTGAAAGCATGGTGATATGCATATCATGCCATCATCTGCATCAATCCCATATACGTCACACAGAGCTCCGGTCCAGTAATGTCGACTCTCCTGCTCAATGCATCTGCCACAGTGTTCGCATTCCCCGGGTGATAGTCAATTTGTAATCATAATCGCAAAGAAATTCCAGCCATCTCCTCTGCCGAAGGTTCAGATCTTTCTGTGTGTCGACGTATTTGAGTTTCTTGTGATCCGAGTAGATATCACAATGAACCCCATACAAGTAGTGTCTTCATATCTTCAGTGCGAATATGACCGCCCCGAGCTCCAAGTCATGCACCGGGTAGTTATGCTCATGATTCTTCAATTGTCTCGAAGCATAAGCAATAACATGTTCGTGCTGCATCAGTACAACACCCATCCCCTGATAAGAGGCATCTGTGTAGATCTGAAATCCCTCATTCCCGGATGGGAGTGCAAGGATTGGGGATGAAGTGAGTCGGTCCTTCAACTCCTAGAATGCTGCCTCGCACTACTCTGTACAAGCAAACTCTACATCCTTCCTCGTCAAGGACATGAGGGGGAGTTCTATCCTCTAGAACCCCTCCACAAACTTACGATAATAACCTGCTAATCCCAAGAAGCTGAGAATGTCTGACGCTGTCTTTGGCCGTGGCCAATCTCTCACTGGCTCTATCTTGGCTGGATCCACCGCCAATCCAGCTCCACTGATCGTATGCCCCAAGAAGGCCACCTCCTGTAGCCAGAACTGGCACTTAGAAAACTTTGCATACATCTGGGACTCCCTCAGCCTTTGCAAAACCTGTGCCAAATGCTATGTGTGCTCCTCCTGAGTCCGGGAATAAATCAGAATATTGTCAATGAATACAATAATGAAGCGGTCCAAGTAGGGCTCGAACACACAGTTCATTAGACTCATGAATACGGAAAGGGCATTCGTGAGACCAAAAGGCATCACCGTGAACTCGTATAACCTGTATCGTGAGCTGAAAGTCATCTTCGGGTTTTCTTCATCTCGGATGCGCAGCTGATAGTAACCGAATCTCAAATCCAGCTTAGAGAACCAGAAGTCAACCTGAAGCTGATCAAATAGCTCATCTATCCGAGGCAGTGGATAGGTATTCCAGACTGTCAACCGGTTCAGCTCCCTGGTAATCTTTGCACAGTCGCAATGATCCATCTTTCTTCTTCACAAAAAGAACTGGTGCTCCCCACGACGATGAGCTCGGCCACACAAATCCTGATTCCACAAGCTCCTGAAGCTGAGTCCTGAATTCTGCCAACTCTCTGGGAGCCATCCTGTAAGGTGCCCGGGACACTGGCCTCGCCCCCGGCACCAACTGAATCCTGAAATCCAAGTCACGAGCTAGTGGTAGTCCAGGCAATTTCTCCGGGAATACATCGGAGAAATCCCGAACCACCGGGATATCAGCTATAGAACTCTCTGCTGCCACCATCTCAAAGTAGATAAGGTACACCTCTTCCCCCTTCTCATAGGCCTTGACAGCCTGTACATAAGATAATGAAAGATGGGGAATAAGTCGGATACCTTCAATAGTGACATAGGAGTCTCCATGCCTGAGTGTGATCCTCTTCGAGGGGCAGTCGATCTGGGTATGGTTCCAATGAAACCATGTCATGCCCAAACTCAAATCAAAGTCTGGCAATCTCAAGACCGCCGCTAGAGCTTTGAATGCCTTGCCACCTATCTCGGCCTCCATGTTGCAGCTATCCGTGGTCCGTAGCTCCGAGCCATCAGAAAGACGCACCCTCATCTCTATGCCAAGGAATCTCTCCACACCCTCTAGTCCATCAATAAAAGAGTCTGACACGAATGAGTGCGAAGCACCCGTGTCGAAGAGGGTATGAGCGGGCTTGCCGCTAATCATAACTATGCCTGAGATTTATTTGAGTTAAAATGGAGGTTATTTCTATGGTTTTCAAGGAACTACTAAGGTTGAAATTTCTAAATTAAAATATTTTAAGTACCTGTAATCACTTCCTCGGGGTTCTTTTGCTCCGTGAGGTCCAATGCATACATCTGCTCCTGGTTACATCCTTGGCTGTGATATCCCCGGCCTCGGCCTCGACCTCGCCTCGGCCTCGGCCCTACTGTACTGGAGGGACCACTGGAGGTGGAGGAGGAGGTATATAGAACTGATGCAGACACTCCGATCTAATATGCCAGGGCTGGTGGCATCCATAACAAACTACCAGCCGGTGGCCATGGTCATCTTGCCTCCTCGGAACATGCACCTGTAGAGGTGGGGGAGATAACACTGTAGGAGGCCCCTGCTCCTGCCTGAAGTTGGGATGACGACGTCCCCCACCCCTCTTATATCCAATGACTCTGCCTCGCTGGGATCCCCTGCTACTCTCCCCGGGTGATGACCCATCCAGCGGCCTCTTTCCTCTATTCTGCACCATCAGCTGGTCTGCCTCCAGCTTTTTGGCCATCTCAATGATCTGGGACGATGTGCCATGAGAAATGAACAATAAGGCATGCCTCAAGTCATCTCTAAGGCCCCGGTAGAATCTTTTGGCATACCTCCTGTCATATGTATCATGCATCCCTGGGAACCTGGCAAGGTGGGAAAACTCCCTCTGGTATTCAATCACCGATCTGCTCCCCTACCTGAGGTTCAGAAACCTCTCTTCCAATGCATCTCTATCTGTGGTGGATACGAAGTGATCCAAGAATACTTCGTCGAACTCCTCCCAAGATATGTCCGACAGCTCCCAGTCAGCATAAGTGGACTCTCGCACGGACTTCCACCATCTTTTTTCATGATCTTATAATGCAGAGGTGGCTAGAGGAACTGCCTGGCTGACCGGGCAGCTGATGCCTGCCAATATATCATTTATGGCCTCCGACCATTCCTCAGTCTTCATAGCATCCTCTATCCTACGGTACATCGGCGGGGACAGGCTCTTGAAGGCACTCAACCAGCTTGACCCCGGATTTGGTTGCGGAGCCGGGACCTGCTGGGCTTTGAAGGCTTCCATGATAGCCATCAAAGTTTGCCCCATCTCTGTCTGTAGAAAGGGCGTGGCCGGAGGGGGAGGAACCACATTCTGCGGCGCAGCGACCTGTGGAGGTTGCATAAAGGTAAGGTTAAAATAGAACTGGCCTAACTCATTGTATTTAATGGACTGTTTTATGTGACTTTTTACACATGGGCACACCACTTCTTTTACTGCATAGTTTGTCCGCAAACTAATGCTCACGCGGGGTGGTCCAGTGTTGTGGACTTCTTTCTCATATGATCATACGATCAAGTGATACCAATTTGTAAAACCCCTCCCCTTACCAAGGAGGCTCCGGTCTTATGCCCAGAACCGTCGTCTTACGGTGGCACTAACGCACAGGTTAGTCGAAACCACAACACGCCGATTCTGTCGGCTAATACGATCATATAACATGTAGGCCAATATGAGAAATAGAAGTAATACATATCAGAGTACAACACAGCTAGTCCACAGTCACAGTACAAATCATATATATATGAATGAAAGAGTACACAGTCCAAAATTAGAATAATAAAGAAAGAGTAATAAGGGCTCATGCCCAGTACATCATATGAATAACTCTCCTCACAAAACATCAAAATAGCGGAAGCTAATCAACTAATCTCGTCCCACCTGAGGTAGCGCTGTAGTAGTAGGTGGTATCAACTCCTCACGCTCTGTCATCTCGTCCTGCCGGTCGTGTTGGTGCTCCATCTCCTCGAGCTCCTAAAAATAGTTTGGTCACCGACCATTAGTCAAAAATACTAAGTCGTTTCCTCCGCACCTTGCCCCGCAACTCCTAGGCCCCGTGCAGGAGGACGAAGCGGAGTACTATCAAGGGGTAACAAAAGGAAGCAGGTGGCAAGGAATCTATCTATCAAGTATAAGGGCAACATAGTTCTACTCTAGCTGTTCTAAGTACATGATATAAGTGAAGTAAAGGTATGGTACAAGTAAGTAAAGAACAAAAAGTAAGAGCAGAAAAGTAAAGCCATGCTACTACCATAACAAAACGTACCTTAACTTATAAAAATGCCCATACAAATTTATAAGTTAAGGTCTCCAGGAAATTTAACTTATCATATAAAAGAGCTCATACTAATTTATATGATAAGGATCTATGAAGCATATGACCTAATATGAATGAATGTTTATCATGAAATTTATGCAATAGGCAAGTGCAACTCACACACAATGACTCTGTGATCACAGACCTTTAGTTCCCACTTTTTGAGAGCTAGCTTCACTCTCGGGTACCACTGTTGTGGCTAATGACAGCAGCGGAGCGGGCATCTCCACTTCTAGGCAGGTATTTACACTACCAAACCTAGACCACTCTCACACGCCTCTGTACACGTCCTAGGTGCACTCTAGAGTCTGCGTACGTATTTTGCTGACTACCTGTCAGTCTTATTGGGTCGGGTGTGCTTTATCAGGGATCGTCCTCCAGACTGCAGTATAAAACAACCCACTGCCCCGTCAAACCCTCACACCCACCTGAGTCACCGTACTTCCATCGGTGTGACGATCGGTCCAGTACCGCATGACCCGCCACAAACTTTATGCACATACAATTATTTCATCTCAAGCCTTCAGCTCGCAGGACCAACCTGTCGTGATTCCCTCAAACCCTTCATAGGTGAGCCTGCAACATATATCCCTCCAACCCATCCCGGGTGAGAACGCACAATAGTGCCTTTATTCATAATCCCTCAACCCATCACGGGCGAGAATGAACCACAATGTCTTAACCTATTACACTACTCTTGTCTATGAGTTATTATACTTAGTGATTTAAGGTTAATCCCAGAACTGCCCAGGGTATACCCAGTGAAGGGCTCTCGGGGGCACTAGGAACTACGATGGGATTACGACCAAAGCTCCCTTTCTCAATGATATTTATGTTAGTTGATGTCTACCCATAATTCACCCCCAACTCTCGTTGTTGCTCTGGAACAATCCTAATGACTTAAGGTATTACCAGGAAGTCGGCGGTCTTCCGTTGATCTCCATTTTAACCACTGTCCTTATGGTTTGCACTCCACCCCTCGTGATCCAGTAGTGACCTATAGGAGACCAACCAGGGCTTATTCCTCTATTGTAATTCTCACCTCAATGGTTAAACATATCCCCCGGTGGTCCTAGTAGTTTAGGCTAACTATGCTAGTCACTACCCACGACCTAATACCACCCCGAAATAGAACTGCCAATTCCTTGGGCCACCTGCCCCTAACTATTTATCCTAGGATGGTATGTACTAATGAAGTGAGCATATTGATATTCATAATTTTCTTAAGTCATTAAAGCCTCTAATAAAATCATTTAATTAATCCCCTAGGTCATTGAATACATGAAGTTTTACAAATTATAATCCACTAACCTAAGGAATTTTTCTTGAGTTGTATCTTGGTAAAGTATTGCTGTCTACCAAAATTCATAATTTTCTTTTGAATATTTCTATTTATTCCTTAATTAATACAAAACTCACATAATTATCATTTTCCAAATGAAGTATAAGGAATACATTACTCAAAATTCTAGGAAAATTACAGAACATATATATCATTAATTTAAGGCTAATGACATAGTTTCATCAACCTCTATAATGTAATGGCCTACAAATTTCAATTCATAATAATTTACCAATATGTCATTAGGCTAATTAAAAAATTATTAGGACATCCAAAAATTTTGAGATAATTATGCAAGGCTAACCATACAATTTTACAACACTAGAAAGTTTTCCAAATTTACTGATTTATATTTCCATCAATTCATAAATAAATACAATAAGGGTAAGATGGTAATTTCCATGTATTTTGCTCCAACATTCTCAAACAGTATGATAAAAAGTTTCATCAGTCAAATATGACCTCCCTTTTGTTTTGACAGATTTTGGGGATTTTTGTTTGACTAAAAGCCTATTTCCAATTTAGTTATCAAAAGGTCTAAATTTTTTAAAAATTTAAATAATGGGATTTTTCATCCCAAAAATCCCATTATTACTATGAGTGGTGAAATTTACTCTAATGAACCTCTGGCATCAATTCCATGATATTTGAATGTATCAAATAGGCTGAATATGCAATATTTTCAAAATTGCTATTTGCACCCCAAAGCTATATATATACATGCAAGTGGGTTAACCCAACATAAATTGCTCCAAATGTGCAGAAAATTTTACCATGCACTTATAATGTCCCCAAGGATCTGCCACCAAAGTTTGGGGCCATTTGGAGTCATATTACTCCAATTATTTCATTTATTTAATTACGTGTATTATGACAAATACTATAGAAACATTGCTCCTAAAATTCTCATTTTTGGGCAGGGGCTAGATATGCCCTAATTGAACACATGCCCAAAATGTTGGGTCATTTGGATATCTAGTTTGGCTTGGGCAATTATTTTGGTTTCTGCCCTAGCCTAGTACCAGTCCTAGTAGAATAGCCCTACAGGCAAAACTACTATTCCAAATTTGATGTTTAAGGTGGCAAATGAAAGATACGACCTAAGCCTAAATTTTTCATGTTGATGTCTGGTCCTGAATTTGCACTTAAGAGGCATTATTTTTGCATGCAAAGTTCTATATAAAGTGTGACAGAAATCAAATGAAATAAATATAATACTATAGTTTGATTTGAATGAAATGGACGGCATCCTATCATCATCCCCGATCAGCAACGACTAAGATTGAGCCTGGCTGGGTCGCTTTGTCTGGCCATTTCCAGCCACCTGGGCCGGCACCACCACCGGCGATTATTGCCACCACCTTCGTTGAGGTGGCGGCTGGCGTTTCCCAGCGGTGAGGCTGTCAGAGGCGCTCCTCCGGTGATCCCGAGCAAGAAGAAAAACTCGGAATTTTGGCTCTTTTCTCAGATGGCATCAAGCTCAATTGTGCCCGATATCTCTCCTAAACGATCTAGGAAGCTAGTACGGGTAGAGGTGAAGTGAAACGAACATGATTCAGGCCTTGGCGGTGAGTGCGGCGGCGGTTGACCATGGCCGAGCTGCTCTGACGATCTCCTGCTCAAAACCTCATTTCTCCACCATTTGCTTCGATCCAGTAGTCGATTTCCACTCCTCTCCTCTCTCTGAAGCTAATGGTGGGGGTGATTTGGGCTGGGGTGAGCTATATATGGAGATACAACCAAGGTGAGCTCGGGCTCAATCATGGATGCTTCACCCATGGTGCCAAGTGGCCAATATGCAGCCAAATTCTTCTGGAATTCCCTTGGGTGGCCGGCCAGCAGTCTTTGGGTAGAAGGAGCCAAGGTCAAGTGGCCTCCTCCTCTTAATTCCACTTTCTCTCTCCTCCTTTTGGGTGAATTCTCCAAAATTCCCCCATGCATGCACTCTCTCTCCGAATGCAGATGGGTAGGGCTGGTCTTTGACACCTTGGGCTGATAATGGGCCAAGTTTGGCGGGCTTGGCCTAAGGGGAAATGGCTTGGGCTCATTTTCACTCTTTAGGACAATTTGTTGACTAAGTTGACTTTTGCGTTGACTTGGTGAAGCATGATGAGTGGGCTGACCCCACTTGCAGGTAATGACCCCAATGGCACTACCCAACTTGGGTTGGGTCAAGGTGATGCTCTACTTAGGCTAAGTGGGCCCATAGGTATAGGTTTGACCAACTTAGGGCTAAGGTTGAGTTTGGTCAACTAGGGTCAAAGGGTTGACCTAGTGACATGCGCTAGGGTCCACTTAGATTATTTTAGTGTTGAGGGCAATGTGGTGGGGTTATGGTGTGACTTGGGTTCATATTTAGGCTAGTTTGACCTAGTTTGACTTTGGCCACTTAGTGGCCCCACATGGCTACAACCCACTACCTAAGGTCAAATCTAGCTAAATTCCCTATCACCCGCCCCATGCCTAACTCAATCTAAGTTAAGGGGTCTAGAAGTAACATGAGATGTTACAAATAAAATGAAAAAAAACAGTGGAGCATTAGATTCATAAGAAATAACAGAGGGGCTTACCAACCCCACAATAAGTGCTATCAAAAAGAGCGAACGTAAAATGAACAATACAGCAAGGGTAAAACACTGCCCATGGCAAGATCAAAATGCACCAAGTGCGAGAAATAAACAACATGCCCAGCTAAAAAAACTGCAGCAGCAACAAGGCAAGCACATGCAAAAATAACAACTTTACATAATGGAACTAACAGTCCTAACTTGTGAATCATTAGCAGTGGTAAAGGCACGGGTTTGGGTTGGTGACCAAAAACAGTCCTCATCCAAACAACCAGACCCATAAATACTCAAGGGTTCAACGGTGGCAGCCCTAAGGTCCAACACACCAACACAACCAGCCCAAATCTGTGCCAAAATGGTGACAACACACCAAAACAAACAGCCCATCCCAGGGTCAAAATGGTGGTGACCAAGGCTCTACACCACACCACCCCTCACAGATCCACCAAATAAAATGACCTGCCATAATTCACGACTTCGCCTTTAAAACCAGCCGAGAAACATCAACAACCCAAAATAAACCCATCCTAACCAACTCAGGAGAAAACACCAGCCTAAGGAAAAAAATGTCGATTCCACTTGACGCCGCGTTGAGTGAGCTCCACTCACTCAACGCCAAAAGATTTAGCCGCAAAAACTAAACGTCGGCCCTAAGCTAACACTCAATGCCGGCTCACAGAGAGTTGGCAACTATAATCTTCCACCCAAATTTACCCCGCTAAGCTACTACCCATTGGCTGCATAAATATAGGTCTCTCTCGCCATCGTGCACTTCTCTTCAAGGTTTCTATTTCTATCCTTGTTGTTATCTACTGTGAGATTTTCTTACTGCATACGACATTTATTTTAAACTAGTTTTTCTATGTTGTAAAATTGACATAGACATAGCGTTGTAAATACTCTTTTCCATCTAGTTATTCGGGTTGCTATGCACTCAGAAGCATCTACAAGGATCAAAAGATTATTTCCTTAGCATGATTATTTTTAGTTCAATCTTTTTGTCCTTTAGTTACGATTTTTAGTTCAAATGACTATCATATTCCTATAAATTTGTGACCATTAAGTTGGCATTGCTACCCCAAAAAAAACCAATTTCCTCTTATTTCATGGATTAGTTGGACCTATTCAACCTTAACAACACTCTAACCAAAGCCAACATCAACAATCGACTAAAACTAAGCCTATACGAGCTATACATCAGACTAATTCTGGACAAGATCTACAACAGCCCTAAGTTCTAAGAAGAGAATAGCAACAACAAAAAAACTAGCTACCAAAAGAATAAGTAGAAGAAAATTGACTTGGCAAGGGAAAAGAGCACCACTTGCCACAACCATCAGGACACAGCAGCAGTCCTTCCAAACTCCAGCATCGGCGGCAAGATCGGCCGCAAAAACATCAAACCTGAAGCTAAGATGAAAATAAAATTGAGCAACCCGAAAACCCAACTTCTAAGACAGCTCTAGAGTAAGAAAAACTTTCCTAAGGAGGAAGATCTAGGCCAGAGCAGCTCAGATCTGCCTTTACACAAGAAATCCAGACTCTAAACCTCCAGGAATCGCCAGCCGGAGCTCCAGCACCCCTGTCGCCCAATTCTTTCTGCTGGAAGCTTCCCGTCGGGTTTGGGGATGAGGAATAGGGATAAGCTAAGATAATAAGTGAAACCTTATCATATATAATCAGCTAAAAGTCAAGCTGATATATTTATATAATCAGCCACTTGAGTGCTGATTAAAATCAAGCATTTCCCTGAGAGGCATCGACCACTTAAGCTCCAGCACCCAAGCTTAAACATATATATATATATATATATATATATATATATATATATGTAAATCAAGATAAATCCCAAGCTAAAAATCAAGCAAATATATATATACATACATATGAAGCCAAGCAAAACCGGCAGCTGACACGAAAAAACAAACGATCTCGAAATTTGACGAAACTTGCACTGTAGCTAAACACCCATGCTACGAAAACAACGGCGAAGTCGAGAATAACATTCGATGATCAAAACTCGGGCTAACATCTCCCGAAGCCAAAACACAAGCATTCCCTGAGAGGCTCTGCCGAGTCACCAAAACAGACATCGGCTAGCTCGGGAACCTTACAAACAGGCTACAAAAAAAGCCACAAAGAACTCCTCAAGAGCTAAGACCACGCTCTAACAAAAGCAAAGGCCGAAAACGCGTCAACGTAAGGCCAAACAATGATTAAACAATCACAGAAAAAACCGGGGGTGTTACACCCGCAGAGTCTCTTCCTTCCAATACTGAGCCTAATCCGAGAGAGCAAGCGAAAGCTATAACTCTTTGGAGTGGGAAGCAAGTTCCCGATATGGCAAGAGAAGAGCCCGAGGCAAGCTTCGCTCCCGCTTTAAAAAATCAAAGCTCCGCTCCCGTTTTAAAAATTCCACCCTCTGTCAAAGAAGTTATCACCCATATTTTATAAAAAGAACTCACTCCACCACCCACCTTTAAAAATGATCCAACCCCGCCATACCCTTCTGAACTTAATAAACAACATCAGGACGATCAATACCCCCATTTCTTAGAAATGTTTAAGTAAATCCACATAAATCTGCCCTTTCACGAAGCGATATCCCAGATGTCGAAGTACGCTAAGTATCTTAAGGACCTCCTAACCAAAAAGATGAAGTTAGAGAACCTTTCACATGACACGTTAAATGTCGAGTTCTCGGCAGTCTTGACAACCGGTTTACCAAAGAAAATCAGTGACCCGGGTAGTTTTTCTATTACGTGTGTCTTTAGTGATCTTTATGTCAAGCACGCATTAGCCAACTTAGGTGCGAGTATTAACCTGATGCCCCTCTCATTGTTTAAGAAGTTAGGAATTGGTAACCTCATCCCACACGT
Organism: Platanthera guangdongensis; assembly: GCA_039583875.1. Taxonomy (NCBI): domain Eukaryota; kingdom Viridiplantae; phylum Streptophyta; class Magnoliopsida; order Asparagales; family Orchidaceae; genus Platanthera; species Platanthera guangdongensis. Next base: position 91,498,650 of record CM077150.1, read on the forward strand.
ATAAGTATCTAGCTCGCCGACAGATCAGTCAAATACCCGTTAGGAATCGTGGAGGATGTCATAGTTAAAGTCGACAAGTTAATCTTCTTGGTGGACTTTGTCATATTGGATATCGAAGAAGATGTCGAGTTTTCGCTGATCCTTGGCCGACCCTTCCTTGCCACGTCCCGAGCTATCACTAACGTAAGCAATGGTAAGCTCTTCCTTCATGTAGGTGATGATGAAGTAACTTTCTCTATCACCCCCTCGATGAAGAACACCCTAGCAAATGATGACTGCTGTTTTTTCATAGATGCCCTAAGTGAAGAATCCTCCTATCACCTCTCTGATTTTGAAAAAGAATTTTCTGATTTTTGCTCCTCCTCTACTCCTCCAACTGAATCGTTACACCTAAGTGAAGAATTCTCCCATCACCTCTCTGAATTTGAAAAAGAATTTTCTGATTTTTGTTCCTCTTCTACTCTTCCAACTACATCGCTGCAAGAAGCCGTCATGGCCGCTAGCCACACCCCTTTTAATTTTGCACATAAAAAAGTCTACGAGGATATAGTTTTTGAAAAAGAAAGAATTTCAAAAACCTCGTATGAATATGCCCCCTACCCTAGAATTGAAAGAACTACCCGAGCATCTTAGATACGCTTTCTTAGAAAAGGACTCCATGCTGCCCGTCATAGTTTTGGCCTACCTCACGGATGTGCAAAATGATAAACTCCTTTTAGTTTTACGTAAGCATCGCCGAGCTATTGCTTGTCAGATATCTGATATCAAGGGCATAAGCCCATCCTTCTTCACTCACAAAATCTTAATGGAAGATAATTCACATAACTCTATACAACTTCAACACCGTATAAACTCGAACATGAAAGAAATAGTTAAGGGAGAGGTTATGAAATTGTTAGACGCGGGAATTACCTATCCTATATCAGACAGTAAGTGGGTTAGCCCATTCCAGGTAGTACCAAAGAAGGGAGGGATAACAGTAGTTAGTAATGAGAATAATTAATTAATCCCAACACGGACAGTGACCGATGGCGAATGTTCATAGATTATCGTAAGTTAAATGACACCACCCACAAGGATCATTTTCCTTTACCATTCATCGATTAGATTTTAGAACGATTATCAGGCCATAGCTTTTATTGTTTTCTCGAAGGCCTCTTGGGGTATTTTCAAATCCCCATCTCTCCCGAGGACCAAGAGAAAATTATGTTTACTTGTCCCTTCGTCACTTTTGCCTACCGAAGAAAGTCATTTGGATTGTGCAATGCGCCAACTACATTCCAGCGATGTATGCTCGCTCTCTTTAACAAGTACGTAGAAAGCATTATGGAAGTATTCATGGATGATTTCTCCGTGTTCGGTGATACATTTGATAGTTGTTTAGGAAACCTCTAAAAAGTCTTAGAAAGATGCGAAGAAACTAACCTTGCCCTACATTGCGAAAAATGCCATTTTATGGTGAGGGAAGGGTTAGTTTTGGGTTATAAAATTTCTGCAAGAGGTATTGAAGTAAACGTTGCTAAGATAAAAGTTATAGAGAAGCTGTCGCCGCATATGAATATAAAAGCTATAAGACGTTTCCTAGGTCACGCTGGTTTTTACCGTCGTTTCATAAAGGACGTCTGCAAGATCTCCAAACCCCTTTCCCATCTCTTATAAAAAGGCGCCCCATTCATTTTTGATTACCTTTGCCTAGCTGCTTTTAATTTAATAAAATAAAAATTAATTAATGCCCCGATTATGATAGCTCTGGTATGGGACCTTCCTTTTGAGATAATGTGTGATGCGAGTATTTTCGCGGTGGGAGCCGTATTAGGTCAACGCATATGTAAAAACTTCCACCCCATCAATTATGCAAGTAAGACGCTCACATCTGCACAGGAAAATTACACCACAACCGAGAGGGAGCTCCTAGCTGTAGTATTCGCTTTTGATAAATTCCGCCCTCATATTACACTTTCAAAAATTATCATTTTTATGGACCACTCGGCCCTCAAATATCTTCTTGACAAAACGGATGCAAAGTCATGCCTTATTCGCTGGGTCCTACTCCTCCAGGAGTTTGACTTAGAAATCTGTGATAAGCGAGGAGCCGAGAATTTGGCCGCCGACCACATCTCAAGCGTAGATAATCCTTTTATTGAAAATCTCGATGAAAATTCTTTTAATGATTATTTTCGTGATGAGAAGCTACTTTCAATTAACACTTCTCCTTCTCCTTGGTTTGCACGTATTGCCAACTACTTAGTGGCTCGTGTGCTCCCAAAAGAGTTCTCATCCCAGCAGAAGAAGAAATTAATTTCTGAGTTGAGAACTATTTTTGGGAGGACCCGCATCTTTTCAGAGTCTGTGCAGACTAAGTGATAAGGAGATGTGTTTCTTATGAAGAAGGATTAGATATTTTAAAACACTTACATGAAGGTCCGACTGGTGGGCACTATCAAGCTGCTCGCACCGCTCACAAGGTGCTTTGTGCGGGTTTTTACTTGCCTAGCTTGTTTAAAGACGCGCAAGCCTTTGTGAGTAGGTGTGATAGTTGCCAACATTTGGGCAACATTTCCAATAAAAATGAAATGCGACAAAATTATTTCCTTGAGTGCGAAATTTTCGACCTCTGGGGAATTGATTTTGTTGTCCCTCTTCCTTCTAGCTTCGAAAATAAGTATATTTTAGTTATCGTTGATTATGTTTCGCGATGGGCCGAAGCCCAAGCTCTTACTACAAACGACGCCTGAGTCGTGGTTACCTTTTAAAAAAAATTATTTTCTCGATTTGGTATGCCGTGCGCCATCATTAACGATATGGGTTCTCATTTCTGTAATGCGCAGTTTTCTAAAATCCTTACTAAATATGGCGTTACTCATAAGCATTCAACCGCCTACCACCCCCAAACTAACGGACAAGTCGAAGTAGTGAATAGAGAAATAAAAAGAATTTTAGAAAACACCGTTTCAACTTCTAGGAAAGACTGGTCAACCAAATTAGATGATGCTCTATGACCCTACCGAACAGCGTACAAAACAGCCCTCGGATGTACGCCGTACCTGTTGGTTTATGGAAAATCATGCTATTTACCCGTAGAATTAGAACACCAAAAACAACAAAATTTATAAAGAGCGGACGAAACGCTCTCACGATAAGCACTTAAGGCACCCAAAAACATTTAAGCCCGGCGACCAGGTTCTTCTTTATAATTCTTGTTTACGTTTATTTCCTGGAAAATTAAAATCACATTGGTCTGGGCCCTTTATTGTTTTAGAAGTTTTTCCTTATGGTACTGTTTTGATTTCCCACCCTGATAAGGGTAATTTCAAAGTGAATGGTCAGTGTCTTAAACTGTATTTCTGTGATGATGTCAGTCCTAACTATGTTAACTCTATCCTTCATGATCTAACTTTTGATTAGTTTGAAACTTTGTTTTATCTATTAAAAACTTTGAACTATTTCTTTGAACTTAGTTTTAGATAATATTTTTGGACAATATTATTTTGTTGCGTCGAACTCAAACGACATTTTGAATAAAGGGTGCTCTTGGGAGGCAACCAAAGTTATCTTTTTATGTTTTCTTTATTTTACAATTTTTGCCCTGGACGGCTCCGACAAGTTGAAGCTTCTGCGATTGCCTGCTCCAACGCTGCTGAATCCATCACGAAGTCCACAGAAAACATTTCAAGAAGATCCAAAGCGCAAGCATGGGGGAGCGGCATCACTCAGTTTTCGCAGCAAATATATCCGGGGAAGTACCTGTTTTTCAATAATGTTTTTCAATTCTGTACTTTAATTTTCTCTCTCTCTAATTTCCTTCTCCATTGAGGACAATGTCCATTTTAAGCTTGGGGGAGAACTTCCTCCTTCTTTTGCTTTTTGTGAATATTTTTCATGTTATTTGTGAATATTTTTCAAAAATTCAAAAAAATAATGAATATCTTAAAAATCCAAAAAAAGAGAATATTTGAATATTTAAAAAATATGCTTTTTGTTTTTTTTAATAGCTTAGACATTTTGGTATTTCAATAGTACCCCTTGTTTTTGTTTTGTTTTTCTCAAAATTCCTTATAAACAACTTAGCAAATTATAATTTTTCTAATCAATCTTTTTAATTATATTTCACAAGTAAAATGTTGGACTTGCTGTGTTTCTAATTCACGGTAGCATGTTAAGGTGAAATATTTTTCTAAAACTCGCATTTCTATTATGGTTTTTCGTTCTTTATTTTCATTACTTTCTCAAAAATTCATCATCCACTATTTTCCTTTTCATTTTTGGATAATTTTTGTAAGGACAACTTTTGAATAGCGTAGTAGATGTGAACGATCCAAGTCACCTATTATTGTTATTTTCAAGATAATTTCATCAATCTTCTTTTATTATCTAGGATTCTCTTTTTTAAAATTTTCAAATCTATGTTTTAAATAAATTTAAAAGCATGAAAATGATTTAGGCCGTTTTTGTTTTCGTTTGAGCTTTCCTGCCAACCTAAAAATGTTCACCACTAGTTAGCCATTTTGAGCCTTTTTTTCCAATTTCATTTGATAGCTCCTCTTTTCATATCATTTTGCACCAAAGCCAAAATTTCCAACCTATTTAATCACACTTGCCTTTTTGAGTTTCATAAATAATTTTCATGATTATGATAGGTTATTTTGTGATGTTTTTGGAGAAGTTTTTGAAAAAGGTATGCTCAAAAGAAATGTTTGTTTTTGACCAATTCAAAATGAAAATGAAAATATTTATGGCCTTTGTTTTGGAAAAGAAAAAAAAGAGAAAAAATGAAAAAGAAAAAAAATAAAGAAAAATATTTTGTTCAAAATGGAAATTTTTGAAACTCTTTGTTTTGGTTTAGTGTGATTTTAAGCCTCCTAGTTTATCTTTGAATTCCACTCCAAATCATAATCCTAACCCAAACGCTTCGGTCCTATTAAGTCCTGTTGATTCACGTATTTTGAATTTTATTTAATAACTAAGAAAAGAAGAAAAGTAAATCAGTATTAATTTTGGATGTAAACTTAGATTTTTGTTATTTATTTGATATAATTATAATGTGTCGCTTGGATCTACTAACAACTCAATGTGTTTTTTCATTTTCGTTGTTTTACTTTAATCTATTTAATGAATTTCGTCAAAATTTTGGATGATTCATTTTTATTAAGTAAAGTTTATAAATGTTAAACCATACCTAACTAATTTCTTTAGATTCATGTTTCACTTTTTCCCTACTTAGAATTTCGCATAGTACTTGTCTAGGCATAATTAGAACTTTTTGATTAGTCGTATTTTATGGTTATCTAGTTTTTATATTTTTGCTTTTGGATAAGCAAAGCTTAAGCTTGTGGGTATTTGATAGTTTGTTTTGTATTTAAGCCATTAGAGTTTTGTTTAGGTCTTTATTATGCAAATCTTGTCCTTTTAGCTTATATGTCCCCCTCCTCTTGTATTTATTTATGCAACTAATGTTTTTGTGCTCTTTTGCAGGTTTTCTCAATTTCAGCCAAAATGACCTGACACGGCCACCAACATGGCCATGTCATGGGGCGTGTCACCTGTTCCCAAAGAATCAACCACCAAAGGAAAGTCCAAAGTTCGTTCCGACCAGGACACGGCCTCCCACACGGCTGTGTCTCTGGTCATGTCAACATGAACCGTGTCACCAGGAGCCGATGACTTTCCAGAGCACGACACGGCAACCGACATGGCTATGTCGCCAGGCATGTCGCCACCTCCTCAACGTGTGCAGCCTGCCATTAATGCACCTCCTGTCGAAGCCCAACAACCGTAGAGGACGCGACAACCAACACGGCCATGTCGTTGGCCGTGTCAGCATGGGCGTGCCCGCCGATTCGACGTTGCAATGATCGTCTCCCGCCAGATCCAGAGCCCAAAGTCAACCAGCACGGGACACGGCCACCAACACGACCGCGTCGTTGGATGTGTCATCCCCTCTTAAATTTCTATAAATTCAGCCCCTCCCCTTATTTCAAAGATAGTCCTGGAGTGTGTAAGGAAGTGCTGCCCTTTTTTCTGAAGATTTTCATGTTTCTTCTCTCTCTCTCTCTCTTTCTCTTTTTAGTTTAGTTCAATTCAAGTTTAGTTTAAACTTTTGTATTAGCTTTTCTTGCAAATGCTTTAGTTGCTAATTGTGGGGCCAGAATAGTATTTCATTTTCCTGCAATTGCACTCTTCAATTTCCAAGTGTAGCACTCTTTAATATTAATAAAAGTGCTCTTTTCTCTTACCTTTCTTACTTTGTGTCTTTATGCTTTACTACTCATCCCCCCTCCTCCACTTTATTATGATTAACTAATTCTCCTTGTACTCCATCTTGGTGATCCGAGGTTCGAGTGATTAAGTTATGATGCTTTGAGTTCACCTTCTCTTTTTAGATTTTAGGCCTTGAATTACTCTTGATTTATCATGGGTTGGAGATATATTATCGATATATATTCTCCACCCTTGCTTTCATTCTTGGCAAGCCGAGAGGCCGATAGTTTGAAGTGAGCACTCAAGAGTAAAACGGAGTTGTACGCATCCCTCGAAAGAGGCAGACGTCCAAATCTCCAGGATTGGAGTAAAATACAATAGTGGGGTTCACCGCGTAAAGCGATCTTTAGGCCTTCAATTTAGACGAGAGTCGGTCGGACCTTCCTAAACTCAGTTGGGCAAGACTTCGAGAGAAGCATGTTCAAGCTTTAGGAACCTCCACGGTCAAGGACCTTTACCCTATTAAGCTTAGGTTTATTTATCGTGTTTTTATCGACTCTTACCGAGGTGATTCTTGATCGAGTGCATTTCCATCTCATCGTTCTAACCCTTTGTCGTGATCGCTTCTTTTATGCTCTCTTTATTTTGCAAGTAGCCCTCTTTTTCTTATGCAATATTTCCTTTAGTGCATTTAGCTTTCTTTTAACCCTAGATTTTTCGTCGATAAAATAATAGCCTTCGTGTGAGTAGGTTTAATCAACAGTTCCCGGATTTAAATACGACACTTGTGTCCCCTTGCTACAGCTCGATAGGAACACTTGCCTAGTTGGATTGCTAGTTCGGCTGCTCTTTTTTCTTAAGTGTTGGCCGGGCCATCACTCTCAGCAAACCTCTCATCTATCCCCACAACCCTTGAATAAGCATTTGCTCCACTCTCGAGCACTCTGAAGCTTCATACTTCTCATCAACCCCGCAATCCTCTTTTCACCTAGCTTGTGATATCAAACAAACCGTTAACTAGGCGGTGCAGTTTTTGCGCATCAACATTTAACACGTGACCTTAAGATCCGAACAGACGGTGAAAACTAATAGTTAGCCATGTCAGATCATCGTTCAGCCGAGAACATTGCTCAATCATGTCCCAGAGATGATCCTCTCTGGGAGTCCTTCGAGCAATCACGCCGTGAAAATGCTCAGCAATTCCAAACGATCAACCAAATTCTTGCTATAATCACCCACCAGTTGCAGACTCAACCTGTAGCAGCTCTAGTTGCTCCAGCTGCTCCGATCAATCCAACACCAACATTGGAGTATCAATAAGCTTATCCTCCAGCTTACCCGCCGTTCTATCCTCCTTATACAACGACCTTTCCGCAAGGGCCTGCAGTCCCTTTGTGACCTCAAGATAAAGAGTTTGCTGCTCGTCAAAACTTCTTCCGGGAAGTTGCCCAGGTAAGTCCTGCAAGATTTCTCAACTTTCAGGGAAGTCATCCTTACCCATCAGCTCCTGCCTTTGCTCCTGCAGCAACTTTTCCCTTTTATCCTCCTGCTTATTTTGCAGGTGCAGCTTATGCCCCCTTTTATCCTTATGCTGTAGGAGAGTAGGAAGAGCCTTCGCCATTTATAGAGAATGTTCATCATGAACCTACTCCAGCTAATTTCAGAGAGCCCTGTTTACCAATCTACACTGGAGAGACTGATCTAACAAAGCACCTTCAAGCTTTCGAATCAGCCGTTGCTCTCAAAACTCTTTCAGATGCAACCAAGTGCAAGCTCCTTGTCATACCCTTTGATGGGCAAGTGAGGGATTGGTTCTATGGCCTTCACCCTCAAACTATCACTTCCTTTGCTGATCTGCGAAGGGAGTTCTTGCTCAGATTCTCTACTTCAACTAATAGAAAGAGAAGGTCAAGAAGACCTCTTTGAGATCAAGCAGCGTGAGAACGAGACTTGTTCTCTGTTCGTTGATCGATTCCAGAGTGAAATCTTGGACATCAAGATTGTTGGTCAAGAAATATACCGAGTGGCTCTTATCCACGGTCTTTGTGAAGGGCCGCTCAAGTTTGAAGCCAATGTCCGAGCACCAAGAATGTACTAAGAGTTCATTTCCTTAGCCAACTCATACATCCGAGGCGAAAAGAGCAACCCAGGCTTCGTCTCCAGGCTTCTATCAGAGAAAGATCCTTCTCACAAGCAGCCTCCGAGGTCTCCTCACAAAGATTTCTCATCTCACTCAAGTAAGGTAAGAAGGTTTCAGTGTCATCGATATCCCTTCTACGACCATGATCGTACTCGAGATCCATTGTTGCTAACAACTCCATCTTCACAAACAGCTGCAGTTGATCAACATCAAGACAATGACTTGCATGAGTCTGAACTTTATGAAGCCATGCTAGAAGTAAGCCAAGTCATGAAAGACAGGGCTAACTACAAAAGGCCATATCGACCAGCTGATCAAAGATCTAAAGACTCAGAATCATATTGCGAATTCCACAAAGAGCCAGGCCGCCTGACAAAGAACTGTCGAGCACTCCGCCAACTAGTGCAAAGGATTCTCCGGCAGGGTAAGATGCGTGACCTGCTTGCTAATGAAGATCACCCTATCCAGCAACCTCAAAGGGAAAAGAAGTTGCTGATATTCCTTGTAGCTCAAAAGGAGTAAGCTCAGTCGAAGATTACCCTCTCCTTGTTGTTAACAATACTGTTGAATGCTTCGATGCCGATGATGAGGGCGCGCATGGAAGACTATTCTAAGACAGCAAAGGACTTCACAGTTCTTCAAAGTTTTCTCGCAACCATTGACAGTTATCTCTACTTTACATTTTTCAAACATTTTCTTTGCAAAGCACTTCTAAGTGTTTCCTTCTTGCATTTCAATAAAGTTTTTGTCAAAGATCTCATATTGATATAGTTCCCTTTTTGGAAGGGTTGTTCCTCCATTTTCTCTCTGCCAAAGAGATTACTAAACCACTGAGATATCGCCAAGTCTTGTAGTTCCCTTCGTAGATGGTTCTCTAGCACGACCGCTACGACCACATACAGTGGGGAGTGTTCATGTATGTGCAGTGGGAGCCGTTCAATGTACGATGTTGTGCTTCAGACTTCGGATCCTCGACGGCATCTGACAAGGAGTGTGTGCTAGGGAGGCCCCATGTGTTAGCTATGTTGTACTTTATTAAGGATACATTATAGTTACGGTGATCTTTGCTTGACAAGCAATGCCGACCAACCGTAGCCTTATCTCTTCGATCATCACACAACTGTGATGGCCGAACACTCTATGGTACTGTCAATCTGTGCCTTTATGGGATCCATAACTCCATTGATCTTTCCACAGATAAGCAATGCTTTAGGCCACTTGGAGCAAATAGTCTCATTGATCAGTGATGCTGTAACCCGAGACATGAGAGCAGTGTATCTAACGGTCCTTCTCAGGATTTCCCGTGCTTTTCTCTTTTGTGCCCTTCTAAAGAATGCTCGGCCAGCCCGCTTTGAGTAGTACTATACTCGTGATGACCTTTCTCAGGCAAGCGATGCATAAGGCACACGGGTGATCTCATGTGGCAGCATCCCTCTCTTGGTCATCTCCGAGTATAGACCTCTTTTTTATCAACTGCCTCTTTCATAAGCGAACACGTTAAATCCGACCTACCAAAAGGATTAGCAAACATTCATTTTACTTATGCTCATCTTATATGCGTTGCCTGCATAAGCTGTTGGATCCCTAGTTGATTTGGGCTAGGTTCACTAACTTAGGATGTGACCCAACATGTATAGCCAGGGTCATAATTATTTCCTAGAGTCTAGGCCAAGTCCTTAGAGTCAACATCAGATGGACCAGTTATCAACAAGACCATCAGAGACTCAAGACTTAGAAGATTTCAAGACTAAGTAAAATGAGTTCGACGTTCGTCGAACTCAGGTCGACGAAAGGTGTTCTTAGCTCGACGATCTTGAGACATTTCTCTGAGCTGAGCTCGACGATCTTCATTATCTGGCCGACGAAAAACTGGGATACTTCGACAAACTAAAATCAGGGTAACTCCAGATTATTCTAAGTCCAAATTCAGACTTTAGTCGTCGAACAAGATTCTGAGCTCGACGAATTTCGACCTCGAGTTCACAACAACCTGTTGTTAGAAGATCTCAGGTCGACGAAGTCAACTTCTCAGGCCGACGAATTCTCAGGTCGACGAACTGTGTTCTTTGGTCGACGAATTCTGGTTCCAGAAGATTTGTGTCGACACTTAGGGCATTTGTCGACACCAAATATGTCGACACTGGAAGATTTGTGTCGACACCAAGAATAATCTGTCGATACCAACTTATGCCGATACCAGAAGATTTATGTCGACACTAGAAGACTTGTGTTGACACCAGAAGTTTTCATGTCGACACGCAGAATATCAGTCAACACAAAATATTTGACTAAGTCCAGAATTGTTGCTGAACTCCAGTCGACGAATGCAATTGTCAGCTCGACGAACTTCAGACAGAAAAGGCAAAGTTCTGAAGCATGCAAGTTCTGTTATTTGCTCGACAAACTTGGAACTCAGCTCGACGAATAGAAGCTGTCTGGTCGACGAATACGAAACCTCAGTTCGACGAACTAGTAACTTAGCTCGACGAATTCTGTTATTCGTTCGACGATTCCAGACTTAGCCATTTCTGGCATTTAATCCTCACTCAAATGCAATAATTCCTGACAGATTAATGACTCAAACATTCTCTAAATGTAGCTATTAGAGGAAGCATTAATTACACTCTTCTTCAGGAATATTACTTGCTGATTTTCCACGGGACAGTTGGGGAAATACATTAATGCCGATTATTCTTAGGCCGTCAGCATTAATTACAGAGGATTCAAATGTTTGAAAAGACATAGAAGAAAATAAGATCGATAATCTAGAAGAAGAAAGCACAAGAAATCGATACTCAGTCTAACAGTCAAAAAGATAGACACACACAGACTGACTGCAAGATTTCATAAAACAGTAGAAAAGCTTTACACAGAAATCATATTGAAGCTTACAGTGATAGGCAGTGATATTCATTCATTTAGAAGAAGAACAATCAAACTATATCAAGAGTCTTCTTCTTCAACATTCTCTCCAGTACTTCCAAGGATAATAGATATCAAATCAGTCAAGAAGATCCTGCATCACTACTGTCAAGAACTCTGATTGAAGACCTATCACCCTACAGCAAAGCTCCAGATCTTCCCTGAACCATATTACATCTCAGGGGGAGCTGTTTGTTAACATCATTGAATCCACAAGTCTTCTCAGTTTATTGATAAATAGAAGACATAATCACTCTCTCACCCCTCCTGTATAAAGGGTTGTCATCTCCCTTCAAAAGTGATTCCTGGTTGCAAGTCTCCTTACCAAAAGACTTGAGTTGGTTTTTGGGGACATGATCAAAACCCATTGGTGTCAGGCACCTGATCAAAAACCTGAGTGGATTCCTACCAAGGGTAGTAGAAGAGTGGACTACCAAGATTTGGGGAACCACTATAAATTTCTTGTGTCGTCTAGTTGCTTATCTTTTTCTTTTTGTTCTTACTGTGTGGCTGTGATTAGGATTATTACTTTTTGGTTTTCAGTTTCTTAATTATTGCACCTTTCAGTTTACAGCAAAAGCTATAACAGCACTTTTTATTTTGGGACCTAACAAATTTTAAATATACTCTATTCACTCCCCCTCTAGAGTATTGTAGATCTAACCCTCACTTTCAATTAGTATCAGAGCAAGGTTCCTTTGGTTGCACAAGTTAATCCTTGAACCCAAGATCCTGTGTTAGATCTACATATCACTTTGTTCACATTTTAAAGTAGAACCACAGCCATGGCACAGAACAAAGATTATGCAAGCACCAGACCTCCAGTTTGCAACTTGCAAAAGTTTGGAATCTGGAAGGCAAGAATCAAGTTGTATATGAATTCTATTGATGAAGATATCTTTGCTTCCATCTTAACAAGAGTACCTCCAGCACCTACAGCTCCTCCAAACACTTCCACAAATATGACTGCAGTAGCTCCTCCAGACTATAATGATGCTTACAGGAAAGCCAAGATGGCTGATGCAAAAGCCATGAATATATTGGCACAGACAATGTCTGATGATATTTTCCAGAAGGTTGATGAGTGTACATCAGCAAAAGCCATTTGGGATTCCCTGAACCAAATGGTTAATGGATCAGTTGATGAAAGGAAGGATAGGAGATCAAATCTCATATCCCAATATGAGAATTTTAAGAAACAGGAAGCTGAGACAGTGTCAGAGATGTATAACAGATTAATCTCAATTATTAATGAGCTAAAAGCTTTGGACAAGGTCATCACTCTCACTGAGGTGAATGACAAAATTCTGATGTGCTTCCCAAGCTCATGGGACACAAGAATCTGACCTATCAAGGATGCTAGATGCCTGAATGAGATATCAACTGAATCTTTATTGGGCAAACTGAAATCTTATGAGCAGTTAATTAAGACAAGGGAGGCTGCTGAACAAAGAACACCTCCTGCAGCCAGAAGAGATCAGAACATATCATTCAAAGCCTCAGAAGAATCAGAGTCTTCAACATCAAATGAAGAACTTATAAGTCTCTTGGCTAAGAGATTTTTCAAGATGGCTTGAAAAGACTTCAGGAGGATGTCAACAAGAAAGGATGACAAGCCAAAGTATGACAAGACACCAATAAAGGAAGTGGTGTGTTATGGATGCAGAAAGCATGGGCACTTCCTCTCTGAGTGTCCAGAGAATCAGGAGAATGAGAAGAGAAGAGAAAAGGAAAAGGATTCAAAAAAACATTTCACCAGCAAACCCTCTTCAAGTAAACACAAGAGGAAGGAAAAGGTGTTTGTAGCTGAGTCCAGAAGTGAGACTGAAGAGGAGTCAACATCTTCAAGCTCTAGTGAAGATGAAGAAGAGGAAAGAGCAAAAGAGGTTTGCCTCATGGCAATTGATGCCTCAAGAAGCAACTCAGAAGAAGGAGATTCAGAAGATGAGGAAGCTTCTGAATCAGAAGCTGATCAGGTATTATCATTGTTTGATTATAATTTAGAATCTTTTAAATCAGATTTTTAAAATCATGTGTTTGGATTTAATCAACTCTGAGAAGGAAATCAAACTTCTCAGAGACAAGCAAGTTAACTATGATAGCTTAGTATTAGAAAATACTAAATTGAAAAATGAAATTGATATGTTTAGTGAACAAATCACCCTTCTGAAAGATGAATTAAATTAGGAAAAACAGCTAGAAGAATCAATAAATGGAAGAAGCAAATAATTAGCAGTAATCACCAACATATCTAATGCTAGATTTAATGGAAGTAAGTTAGGATTAGGTGCATCATCTAGTGAACCACCTATTATTCAGAAAAACCACCTTTCACAACCCATTAATTTTTTTTCTGAGAAAGGAAAGAAGAATACTGAGCAAGTATATAAAGTAAATAAAATTCTTGAACAAATTCAAACAATGGACAAAATTGAAAAACAGAAAACAACCAATAAAAACAAAGTTCAACAATTTTCGTCGACCTCAGATCGACGAAAAGGGGCTAGTTCGTCAAACCACGATCGACGAACTCTGAACGCCAACTATAGTTATTATTATTCGTCTAACTGCGATCGACGAACCTTGTATGGTTCGTCGAGCAGAGATCGACGAACGTGGGTCGCAGAGAATGAACATGTTTATTCTCTGGGCAGAGATCGACGATCGCAACCCAATTCGTCGAACTCTGGTCGACGAACTTACATAAATTCGTCGAACCAGGAACACGTAACCAAAACTATAACTGTAACAAAAACTTAAATACTTCTAGGAAATCATTCAATCCCCTAGCTGACTGGACCATTCCACCTAGGAGATACCAACCCCTAGGATACAAATCGCAGCCAGAATTTTCTATTATTTCTAGTTTCTCCTATCAGCCATACAAAGGGCCCAAGGTAACCTGGGTCAAAAATCACTAACTGTTTGTATTGCAGGTGAAATAGTGTCCAGGTGTAAATGAAACTTGGTACCTGCACAGTGGCTGCTCCAAGCATATGACTGACAGCAAGGACATCCTATTCAACTAAAAGTCCAAATTGGGGCCAAAGGTTATCTTTGGTGACTCAAAATGTGGTCAGTCAAAAGGAATTGGAGAAGTAAAAATAGGAGCTGTCACATTTAGAAAAGTGACATATGTAAGTGGACTGAAGCATAACCTCATATCCATAAGTCAATTATGTGATGATGGTTATCCGGTATACTTTAACCCTTCTACTTGCTCTATCATTGATAAAAATAACCAAACTGTTTTAACTGGAAGTAGACAAGGAAACATTTATTTAGTAAACTTTTCTTATGCCACAACTGATATCTGTTTACTGAATCTAACTAGTAATCAGAATGAACTATGGCACAAAAGACTAGGACATGTAAACCTGAAAAACATTACTAGGTTATCTAAGCACAACCTTGTTAGAGGTCTACCTTCTGCCCCCTACAAGAAGGAAGGTCTCTGCAGGGCTTGTCAATTAGGCAACAAAACTAGAACTAGTTTCAAATCAATTAATAAGAGTGATTCACCTAGGATTCTGTATTTGCTACACCTGGATCTTTTTGGACCCATTATAGTACAAAGCCTAGGAGGGAAATCCTACACTTTAGTTATAGTGGATGACTTCTCCAGGTTCAGTTAGGTATTCTTTCTGAGTACAAAGTCAGATACATTCAAGGTTCTTACAGATTTTCTCAGGACCATATAGATTGAGTTCTCTACTCAAGTTGCATTTATCAGAAGTGATCATGGCACAGAGTTTGAGTCTTTTCATATGCATGAGTTTTGTGAGAAGGAAGGTATCAGGCATTGCTTCTCAGCTCCTAGAACTCCCCAACAAAATGGTGTAGCTGAAAGGAAAAATAGAACACTCATTGAAGCTGCAGGTACATTATTTGCTGATGCATACATGACACTAACCTTTTGGGCAGAGGCTGTAAGCACTGCAAACTATGTCCTGAATAGGAGTTTAATTCACAAACTAAAGAATAGGACTCCCTATGAATTGCACAAAGGGAAGAAACCTAAAATTAACTATTTTAAAGTATTTAGTTGTACATGTTATATACACAATAACAACAAGAAATACATTAGAAAGTTTGAAGCTAAGGCTGAAGTGGGAGTTTTTCTAGGATACTCCCAAGTAAGCAAGACTTATAGGATATTCAATAAATCAACATTAAAAGTAGAAGAATCAATTCATGTTTCTTTTGATGAAACTAACATGTATTGCAAGGAGAAAGAAGTTTCTACCATCAGAAACTTGCAGGTACCCCACTTGTGTGAGACATTGGATGGACTAAACCTCACCCAAGAGGTTCCCGCTCATCCCTCTCCACAGGTCGTTGAAGATAGTGAAGAAGATGAAGCTGAAGAACATGAGCCCCAACCAACAGCAAATATAATTCCACAAGAGGAATTTATTCAAAATGCTGTTGCATAACCAACTCCACCCACTGATTTTATCACACTTAGGGATCACCCCAGATCTCAAGTAATTGGATAAATATTAGCAGGTGTGCAGACAAGGCATCAACTCAACCAAGACTTGATGCATGCATGTTTTCTCTCTCAGGTTGAACCTCTAACCATTCATGATGCTGAGCAAGATCCCCACTGGATCCTTGCAATGCAAGAAGAACTAAATCAATTTGAGAGATGTAGAGTTTGGGATTTGGTTCCAAGACCACAAGACAATCCAGTTATTGGAACCAAATGGGTTTTCAGGAATAAGCTTGATGCCCAAAGAGTCATTGTGAGGAACAAGGCTAGACTTATTGCTCAAGGATATAGGCAAGAGTAAGGAATTGACTATGATCAGACCTTTGCACCAGTGGCAAGGTTGGAAGCTATAAGGATCTTCCTTGCCTATGCAGCATTCAAGAGGTTCAAAGTCTTTCAAATGGATGTGAAAAGTGCCTTTCTAAATGGAGTATTACAAGTAGAGGTTTATGTAGCACAACCTCCAGGTTTTGTTTCTCCAACCTATCCCTCTTATATTTTTAGATTCAATAAGGATCTTTATGATCTAAAGCAATCTCCAAGAGCTTGGTATGAGACCTTAGCAAGTTTCTTATTAGAGCATAAATTTATAAGAGGAACTGTAGATAAAACCCTTTTCACTAGACATCATAAGGACCAAACTTTGTTAGTACAAATCTATGTAGATGACTTCATATTTGGCTCTACAGATTCAAAATTGTGCAAGAGGTTTTCTGACCTTATGCATTCTAAATTTGAAATGAGTAGCATGGCAGAGCTTTTCTATTTCCTTGGTCTCCAAGTGAAACAACTCCCTGATGGCATCTTCATCTCACAAGCAAAATATGCTAAAAAACTTCTAAAGAAGTTTGGGATGGCTGATGCCTCAGCAAAGAAAACTCACATGGCCACAAATGTTGTGTGGACTCTGATATACCAGGAAAACCTGTAGATCAGAAACTTTATAGGGGCATTGTTGGGTCCCTATTATACCTCACAGCAAGTAGGCTAGATATTATGTTTGTTACATGCCTTTGTGCTAGGTTCCAAGTGAACCCTAAAGAATCTCATCTAATTTTCTTAAAAAGGATTTTAAGATATATAAAGAGTTGTCCTGATCTAGGTATATGGTATCCTGCTGAATCAGAATTTTGAGTTAACTGGATACTCTGATGCTGATTTTGCTGGATGCAGGGTAGATAGAAAAAGTACTTCAGGAACTTGTCAGTTCCTGGGTATGAGACTAGTATCTTGGTTTTGTAAGAAGCAAACATCAGTGTCAACATCCACTGCTGAAGTAGAATATATTGCAGCAGACAGCTGTTGTTCACAGATGCTGTGAATACAAAATCAACTTCTAGATTATGGGTTCAGCTTAAATAATTCAACACTATTCTGTGATAATACTAGTGCTATAGCCATATCACAAAATCCAGTTCATCATAGTAGGACAAAGCATATTGATATAAGACATAATTTCATTAGGGAGTGTGTAGAAAAAAATAAGATTAAGCTTGTCTATATCTACACTGATTTACAAAAGCTGATATATTCACCAAACCTCTGGATGAGAAAAATCATGCTTTCTTTCTAAATCAGCTGGGAATGATTAGTAGAGAAGACTTATCTTAAGTTTTGTCTGCATTCGACGAATTTTCCAAAATTCGTCAAACAGAGTTCGACGAACCGGGGAAGGTTTGAGAGATACTCGTCGAACGGAGTTCAACGAACTCTCTGTGAGTGAAACAATTTTCGTCGACCGGCGATCGACGAATTTTGCTTCAGAAGATATTCGTCGACCAGAGTTCGACGAATTGTCTTCAAGTCTTCTGGGTGAGATCGACGAATTATTTATTACTAAATCATTTCGTCGACCTCAGTTCGAAGAACTATTTTATTTTCGTGGAACGGAGATTGTCGATTCATATTCTGGAAAACCTTATATCTAGGTTTTCTTCGACCTTCATCCCGTGCTTTCTGTTCCCTTGCACTTGATCGCCGTTTCTCTCATTTGCAGGTGATTCCATGGAGATTCCAGCAGGAGCTCTAGCCGCTATGAAGTTTGACACTGGATTTGATTTCGACTTCGAATCATTCCAGCACTCGGATCCAATCTTTCTATATATTCTTGAACTTTTGGAAGAACAAAATCTGAAGAACCTGATGACCACCAGGATAAAGTTGGCAAGAACATAAATCAGAGAATGATTCTATACTTCATCCACTTCTAAAGATAATACTATGACAGGATCAATCGCCGGTAACACTGTCTCCTTAACCCCCGCGGTTTTAACTGAAATTTTTGGTTTGACAAATGGCGAAGAGGACTTAGAAATTGATTCTGAAGAGTTTAATATGATGCTAAATCTGATGGGTTATGCCGGTGATAACCCAAATCAATTGTTGAAGAGGCATTTGTCTGCAACATACAAGTTCCTGGCAGACTTGTTGGGAAGGTCTTGGTTGGCAAGCATACTGCCCATGACTACATCACAAGACATCAGTTCTTGGTCATGTGTGCAGTAATAAATAAGAGGCAAGTGGACTGGGCTCAGATCCTCTTTGATCTGATAAAGAAGAAAAACAACAAGAAAGAAGTGTGTTTTGGAAGGATCCTAGGGATCTTCCTCAAGGAAAAGGCTGCCGAATCACTGGTCTCCCAGACCATATTCATCAATGCCAGTAAAAGGCTCACTTGTGCCTTATTTGGCAGGTGGGAGAGGACAATCACGAAGCCCACTAAGGCTTATACCTCTTCCACTCAAACTTCTGAAGGCACTAGGGCTGTTAAAGCCACTCCCACACCTGCTGAAGAGACTCATCACACACCACCATCTCTTCCAGCACCCCTTCCAGCAAAACAACTCACTTCCTCTCCCATTATTTCTTCAACACCCCAATCACCACAGCATACTCATGTTCCTACTCCACCTCCATCTCCACCACTTGACATCACTGACATTCCATCTACCCCTCTTCAAGAAAATCCACAACCAACACCTCCTGAATCACCTCAAGACACCTACATTCCTACACCACCACAGTCTCCCATTCCCCCACATTTATCTTCCATACCATCCTACATCCTACCATCAGACACCATAATGCAATATGCCACCCTTCCATCACCATCAACATCTCACCTTAACATACATGATGTTCCACCCTCCATTCCATCACCGGTTGCCACATCTTCCACACCAATTGCAACATCATCTACAACTTTCTCATTGGACCCCACTACCATCTCATCTATCATCACCATCATCACCCCTCTTCTGAAATCCCTCATAGTAGAGACCATTACATCTCTTGCTACCACCATTCAATCTTGATCTGCTTAAATCTCTGCCCTCACTGCTGCCCCCTCCTCAGTCAGGGGCCTGGCCTCAGTTCCTACCGAAACTATTCAGGGGGAGATGCCTGATGATGAAGCAGCAGCAACAGCTTCAGACACTTCAGCTCCAGCACCAACAGATACCCCAGTCCCCATAGCAGATACCCCAGTCCCCACAGTAGCATATACAGATTGTATAGATAATGATTTAATTGATTTAATTGATTTTATTGATACTGATATGGACATTGATGAAACTGTTGGTGATTTTATCCTCAATCCCACAGTTAATTTACAAGAATTGCTGAAAACCTTTGATACTGCCTATATGCATCCTCCTCCAGCAACATTCACTAAGCCACATTTGGCTATTGTGCCTTATACTTCTCCTATCAGACAAGCAGTTGCTAAGCAAATCTGTGACAGTTTTGCAATTCCAGTTTCTGCACCAATCTTGACAGTCATTCCATCCCCTACAGAAGTTATCTCTGCACCAATCTTTGTGATGGATAACTCCCCTATGCCAGATCTAGATGAGTTGATCTTGGCTGATATTGAAGAAGAAAATAAGGCAGCAGCTGAAAGCTCTGTCCCAGTCACTTCTAATTTTTGAATAGTCTCTTCTTCAACCCCTTCTGAAACTCCAGCCTCTGAAACCTCTGCTCCTGTTATAGAAAAGACTGCTACTTATGATACAGCCTTGAAAGCATTGGATGCTCTATATGATAACCCTCAGGGTTCTGCCAGTGATTCAGATGATGATGATGAAGATTCAGATGAAGACACTGCCAAGAAGAAGAAGAAAATGTTGTCAAAGAAAAGGAAAGCCCCTCCTCCTCCTGCTGCTAAGCCAAGCTCAAAGAATGACACCCCATTCTATATCCTTCAAAATATTACTCCTTATAAAGGAATGCCAGCATGGATGTGGCTGTCTAAAAATCAGCAAAAGGACAGGAAAAGAAGTAGAAAATATTGTCCTCCACCAGTCTAGAGATACAGATGAGATCCACCTCCTCCACCTCCTCCAGCAGCTGGTGCCACTGGATCTAACTCTCAGAGATCTTCCCCTATGCAAAGTTATCATATACATCAAGGGAGATCTTCTGGAAGCAGTCAGCAAGGGCATCATTCTTCAGGAAATCAACAACAACAACATCAACAACCTCAGCAGCAACAGCAAAGTATCCCTGCAGATCAGAAGGCTAACAGTCCTGAAAGACCATATTCACCTCATGTTCCTTTTGAGGATCCTGAGACAGCAAACACTGCTAGAATGGCTAGATTTCAAGAAATTGTTGGTGTGTCCCTGATAAATAAAGTAAAATCTGAAGGGAAAGATACATCAGGATATTCCACCATGTCCAAATACAGGAAGGAAGAACTTAAAATATTTGACAAAGCAAATAAACTATTCAATGTTGATGACTACATGAAGTTACATCCTAAAGCAGTTGTCCCCAGAACTACATCCCTGAAGATTATTGGGGCAGCTGACATGACAATGACACAGGCACAGGCTTTGGATTCCAAGAGAGAAATTATCTTTACCAAGCCAGGAGAAAAGCCTAAAGAGGACAAGACCATAGAGAAGAAGCAGAAGAAGTAATCCTTACTTTGTTTTAATTTCTTTGCTTTTCTTTCTACATTTGCTTTCAAACTGTGTTATTTGTTTAAATAAAGCTTATGTACATATATATCTCTGCTGCATGTGTTAGTAATTCTCTACCAGATATATATTTTTCTTGCTTTGTTTATCTTTATGTTTTGAGTCTATTAGTGACCTCACCCAAATAGGGGGAGATTGTTGGATCCCTACTTGATTTGGGCTAGGTTCACTAACTTAGGATGTGATCCAACATGTATAGACAGGGTCATAATTGTGTCCTAGAGTCTAGGCCAAGTCCTTACAGTCAACATCAGATGAACCAGTTGTCAACAAGACCATCAGAGACTCAAGACTTAGAAGATTTCAAGACTAAGTAAAATGAGTTCGACGTTCGTCGAACTCAGGTCGACGAAAGGCGTTCTTAACTCGACGATCTTGAGACATTTCTCTGAGCTGAGCTCGATGATCTTCATTCTTTGGTCACGAAAAACTGGGATACTTCAACAAACTAAAATCAGGGAAACTCCAGATTATTCTAAGTCCAACTTCAGACTTTGGTCGACGAACAAGATTCTGAGCTCGACGAATTTGGACCTCGAGTTCACAACAGCCTTCTGTTAGAAGATCTCAGGTCGATGAAGTCAACTTCTCAGGCCGACGAATTCTCAGGCCGATGAACTGTGTTCTTTTGTCGACGAATTCTGGAACCAGAAGATTTGTGTCAACACTTAGGTCATGTGTCGACACCAACTATGTCGACACTGGAAGATTTGTGTAGACACCAAAAATAATCTGTCGATACCAACTTATGTCGATACAAGAAGATTTATGTCGACACCAGAAGACCTGTGTCGACACCAGAAGTTTTCATGTCGACACACAGAATATCAGTCAACACAAAATATTTGACTAAGTCCAGAATTGTTACTGAACTCCAGTCGACGAATGCAATTGTCAGCTCGACGAACTTCAGATAGAAAAGGTAAAGTTCTGAAGCATGTAAGTTCTGTTATCCGCTCGACAAACTTGGAACTCATCTCGACGAACAGAAGCTGTCTGGTCGACGAATACAAAACCTCAGTTCGATGAACTAGTAACTCAGCTCGACGAATTCTTTTATTCGTTCGACGATTCCAGACTTAGCCATTTCCGACATTTAATCCTCACTCAAATGCAATAATTCCTGACAGATTAATGACTCAAACATTCTCTGAATGTAGCCGTTAGAGGAAGCATTAATTACACTCTTCTTCAGGAATATTACTTGCTGATTTTCCACGGGACAGTTAGGGAAATACATTAATGCCGATTATTTTTAGGCCGTCAGCATTAATTATAGAGGATTCAAATGTTTGAAAAGACATATAAGAAAAGAAGATCGATAATCAGAAGAAGAAAGCACAAGAAATCGATACTCAGTCTAACAGTCAAAAAGATAGACACACACAGACTGACTGCAAGATTTCATACAGCAGTAGAAAAGCTTTACACAGAAATCATATTGAAGCTTACAGTGATAGGCAGTGATATTCATTCAGAAGAAGAAGAACAATCAAACTATATCAAGAGTCTTCTTCTTCAACATTCTCTCCAGGACTTCAAAGGACAACAAATATCAAATCAGTCAAAAAGATCCTGCATCACTACTGTCAAGAACTCTGATTGAAGACGTATCACCGGGGAGCTGTTTGCTAACATCATTGAATCCACAAGTCTTCTCATTTTATTGATAAAGAGAAGACATAATCACTCTCTCACCCCCTCCTGTATAAAGGGTTGTCATCTCCCTTCAAAAGTGATTCCTGGTTGCAAGTCTCCTTACCAAAAGACTTGACTTGGTTTTTGGGCACCTGATCAAAACCCATTGGTGTCATGCACCTGATCAAAAACCTGAGTGGATTCCTACCAAGGGTGGTAGAAGAGTGGCCTACCTAGATTTGGGGAACCACTATAAATTTCTTGTGTCGTCTGGTTGCTTATCTTTTTCTTTTTGTTCTTGCTGTGTGGCTGTGATTAAGATTATTACTTTTTGGTTTTCAGTTTCTTAATTACCGCACCTTTCAGTTTATAGCAAAAGCTGTAACAACACTTTTTGTTTTGGTACCTAACAATTTTTAAATATACTCTATTCGCCCCCCTCTAGAGTATTGTAGATCTAACTCTCACTTTCATAAGCTATATCAGATGACGACTTACAAGCTCTCTACTTATATAAGATCCATTACTTTTATCACGTGTTAATGACATCAATCATTGATCAAAGAGTCTGACTCTGCTTGATCATCAAGCCATGCTATTGGAATCTAGTTAAGATTGTCAGAATTTGTCAAGCCTCTTCTCTGTTAATCTAATCATGTCCATCTTATTACATCAACGGTCAACATTTGACTTATTGATCTGGACTTCATGTTAAAGATATCATATCTGATATAGCAAGAAGATCACTACTCTGGTTTGATCTTCATTCAATTATCGGCAGAGTTCATCAGGCATTTTCTCTACTATTTGGTCATATCAACTTTATCTTATTAACAATTAGCACCTGCAAATCTCATCTAGGTACTTGCAGCTTAGTTCATTATATTATGTCTGCTGCTCACTCTTCTCTTTGAGTGATTAGTAGTCACCTGCAAGCCTCATCCAGGTACTTGCAGCTTAGTTCTCTATATTATGTCTGCTGCTCACTCTTCTCTTTGCAGTGATTAGCAGGCACCTGCATGCCTCATCCGGGTACTTGCAACTTTCATATATCATGTCTTCTAACTCTCATTTTGTAGAGACCAGCAGATACATATAAGTTGCCTTCAGGTATTTGCGGCTTTTTCTTTACTCCTATATTTGCTTCTAACTTCTCTTTTGCAGAAAACCAGCAAACACTTGTAAGTCCCCCTTCATGTACTTGCAACTTATTTTTTCTCTTCACGAATGTCGCTTACTCTTCCTTTTGCAGAGGATAAGAGGTGCATGCAAGCCTCCATCAGGTACTTATAAGTTATTATGCTTCTATGTTTTCCTCTCACCTTCATTTTGTAGAACTCAGTAGAAGGCATATATTCATTTTGCAAAGGCAATCTCAGGTACGCGTAAGTTATACCTTCCATACATGCCTACACTAACTTTTCCTTTACAGGAAAAAGACAGGCAGCACCAAAATCCTAAGGAGAGACATCAGGTTCTATCTCTCCTTGCCCCCTTCCTTTCTTGTGGGGTGGATCTCAATTTTTGTCGGTCGCCAACTTTTTCGAAGTTCCCTACTGAACTTAAAAAAGTGCGTGGATTATGTTAACTCCGAAATCGGCGATCATTCCCAAGGAAGCCAGCTCGCTAGTCGTGGCCTACTCTAGGTTCCGCCTGGAGGTCGCGGCGACTCAGGAATGGGCGGGCAGGTTTTTCTGTCCGCTCAGGCCACACGGATTGGGCGGTCTCAGCTGTCTGACCACCCAGGCCGCGCGTTGTTCCTTTGGTCGGCAGGGGTTGCGGAATGCTTCTGCAGTGCGACCCTACAGGCTGCGCCCCTTGTCAGCTAAACATCAACTGTCTCAATAGGTCCCCCTTTGCCGGACTCGGATGTCTATCCGCCCAGACCGCCACAATGATAAGCGGCCTGCATCTAGGCCACAAACCTTCACCAGCGTCGACAATCTTCCAGCTTGCCGCATAGCTAGATTGGTGACCTGACCCCAGGCCTCCAGCCAGCTACCCCAATTTCCACCTCGCCAACACGCACGGCCTGCCTAGTCAGTCTGGTAGGTCATTAATCCCTTGTCACCCAGTAGGTGCGGCAAGCCTTTACCTTCAACAGACAACGGACTTCAGCAGATGGGGCGACCTGCCTCGTTAGTCCGCCAGGTCGCCCAGTCGGCCAATTCAGCTTATGCTCTATCAGTCCGCCTGAGGAGCGTGGATGCTCCAGCTCTCCAGCTACCCGCAAAGATCAGCGGTCATGTCCAGTTCATCGAGAGCAGGGCAGACTCAAGGTGCAGTCAAACCTTGCAGTCCGCCTACACTGATGAACCTCAGCTCCAGGAGCAGCCAGTCGCTTCGTTCGCAGTAGAGGCAGACTCAGTTTTTCAATGGCGGACTTAGCGGATATCGGTAAGCTCGCACCCTCAGGGCGTGTTCGCTCACCACAGCAGGGGCGAAATCATTGCGCAGTATGCCACTCAGCCTCTTGCACCCGCCTCCACAGCCGAAGATGGACAACCTCCTCAGCCTGCAGTCTTGGAGCGGGCTCAATCAGTAGGCACGGACTCTTCCCAGTCCTCCCGGCAGCAAACCTCTTCCAGAAGCCAGATCTAGTCTACACAGCCTCATGCGGACTCCGCGGACTCGGCGGACTCAAGTCTTTACTCGTACAAGTTACCGTCTCACCGGGGGTAACGTCACCAAAAGCCGTTACCTCCTCGGGCATATAAATATACCCCTATGTATCTCGTAGGAGGACATCGCAAGGATCGCAAAGCTGCTCACGCTCGAAGACAGCCCACAACAAGCTCAAGTCCTTAACCCCTGTGGACTCCTATTCTCAGTCCGCACCTCCTCTCTTCCCTTAACCGCGCGGTCTACCGGCCTCCAAGCTCAGTCCACACGACCTCCTCTCTAACATTCTGAAAGTGCAGCTAGATCTTATATACTCTAGAGGGGGGTGAATAGAGTATATGGTGCTTGAGAACTTTTTACAACAATTGTTCTAATCTGAGTGAACAGGGAAGCAACTATTAATTCTAATCACAAAATAACCTACAATAGAAATTAATCACAGATCTAAACTAATCACAAAACAATCACAGCCAGAAACAAAACATAAAGACAAGCAATCCATATGACACAAGGAGCTATAGTGGTTCCCCTAAACTTGGGTACATCCACTCTTCTACCACCCTAGGTAGGAATCCACTGCAGGATGAGTTGATCAGGTGTCCTGGGCACCAGTGAGCTTTTGACAAGGTGCTCAAAAATCAAATCAGATTTTTTGATCAGGTGTCTTGCCACCAATAAGCTTTTGACAACGTGCTCAAAAACCAAACTCAAACTTTTGAAGGGAGTTTGAGAAACCCTTTACAGAGATGGAGATGAGAGAGTTATGGAAGTCTTCTCTTTCTCAAAGTAGCTGAGAACACCATGTGGATTTGATGTTGTCAAAGCTCCCCCTGAGTCCTTGAGATGTTCAGGAAATGAAGCTTTGTTGTAGGGTGATAGGCCTTCAGAAGTTGATCTCCAGCAAATGATGATTTCAGCAATAGCTGAAATGTTAGGTGTCTGGAGTCTTGAAAGATGTTGGCCTTGAACACTTGAGACAAGAGAGATCAGAAGATTTCAGAAAGTTTGATCTCCTTGGATGTGTGTTCTTGAGAGAATTCTTTGAGACAGAGAATATTTTGTTCTTGTTCTTCTTGTCTGTGTTCTGAGGATAAGTGATAGAGAGATTCAAAAATCTTGTGTTTTATTCTCTGGTACTGAATAGAAAATCATCTCTGTCAAGAATAGCCGTTGGACTGTCATTAATTGCATCTTTAATTGCAATTATCTTCTGAAGGAAAGTCTAAAGAAACATTCCTTGATAATCCCTTGAAACTTGGTTCATAAATAAACGAAAACGGCTAGAAAATCTTCTGAATTAATTGCTGAATAACTCCTTAACTGATCTGTATTTGAATCTTGAAAAATCCTTTAACTCATCAGAAAATGTCGAACTGAGCTCTGCTATCGTCGAACTGAGCTCAGCGATTTGGACTTAGGCAGCAACAAAAATCGTCGATCTGAGCTCAAAGATCGTCGAACCGAGCTCAGAGATAGAGATCCAATACTAAGTCAAGATCGTCGAACTGAGCTCGAAGATCGCCGAATGGAGTTCGACGACTTGTTGAAGTTGAGCTCAGCGATCGTCGAATGGAGTTCGACGATCCGTCGAAGTTGAGCTAGACGATCGTCGATTGGGGTTCGACGAATCGTCGTGCTGAGCTCGACGATATGACTTATTCTCAAACTGAAAATTCTTTGTCTTGAGAGCAGCTTCCAAGCCTAGACTTCTAACCCTTAGACTCAATTCTAATTGACCTTTAGATCTATACAGGAGGTCAAAAATAGGTTTCCTAGAGACATTGTGATCCTGACCCAAATTAGTAATAGGGTGTTCCAACAATCTCCCCCTATTTGGGTTAGGATTACTATTTACAGAATTTGGAAAAATTAAATAACAACATACACAACAACAATACAGAAAAGCAATAAGCTGGACATTGCAGAACCACAGATATATATCATCACAGATAATAATCAGAAGTCAAAATGATTGTCACCTTACATAGTTATTTCTTCTCCTTGCTCTTTATGAGTTTGATTTCTATGTTGGGGTTGAGATCTTCCTTCTTTGATCTTGTATCATCTACTGCACCTAAAGAGGTTTGTTGTTTGGGTCTTGGAACTACAGCTTCAGGATGCAGCTCCATGTATCTATCAGAATCAAAGAATTTGCTTGAGCCATATCTTTCCAACTCTTTCTTTCTTTGTTCAGACAATGTAGTGATGTTGGAGGAGTCTCTGCCTTGCTCTTTAGCTTTCTTAATCTGGTCCAGTGCAGCAAGCTCTTTCATCCTTACAGTCCAAGCAGTTGGATTATTTTCAGGATCTTCAAATGGCACTGGTGGCTCATATCTATTTGATGGATTATCCTGAGGAGGCCTGGATGAAACTACTTCCTTCAGTTTATAATGAAAAGGACCAGAGGTTGTGTCTGATGAGATTTGTCCTTCCCTGGAGTAGGGATGTTGCCTTAAATAACCTTTAGAATAAACCTGGACTTCCCTTTGATTTCCTCTATAGTTTCCTCTTCTGGATTGAGAGCCCCTGGACTGGCTTCCCCTATGATAAGATCTGGCATGAGGCTGATAGGGGGTTTGGCTTTTAGCAGAGGGTTGAGCAGCTGAACTTCCACCTGCACCTGCATCAGGAGGAGGTGGTGGAGGAGGATGAAGATGTTGAAATTGAGAAGATCCTTTCTCATACTTCCTTTTCTTCTTCATTGCTTTAAGTTGATTCTTTGAATACTGCATCCAGTGCTCAGTTATGGGGCAATCATGAAGAATGTAATATGGAATGTCATTGTTGTCCTTAACTTTGGCTGGAGGTACTCTCTTCATGGATTTGCTCCTTGCCTTTCTCTTCCTGGCAATGGTGGCAGAGGAGTCATCAGAATCTGTCTTGAACTCATCACTTTCAGAACTTTGCTCATCATAAAGAGCATCAATCTTTTTCATCAATTCTTTCTTGAGCTGGGTTGAAGCAGATGAGGCAGCAGAGGTTGGAGCAGCAGATACAACACTAGTAGCAATTGAAGTTGAAGCAGAAGCAGTAATAACAACAGATACAGAAGTTGTAGCAGCAGTAATAACAGTAGCAGTTGGGGCAGCAACAGTTTCACTTTCAGAAACAACAATATTAGCAACAGGAGGAATATCATCAGCAAACACAGAAGGCTCAAAATCATGTTCCTCTGTCATAAGGATATCAGCAGAAACTGGAACAACAGTAGTAGCAGCACTGACAACACTAATAGCAACAGATATAACAACACTATCTTCAGCAGGAGGGATAGCAGCATCAGAAACAGCAACCATGCTTTTAGCAGGAGTAGCAGCAGCATATACTGAATTGACAAAAGAAGTTATGATGCTGGGGTCACAACATGAGAAGGGCACAAGGGCCTTGGAGAGATCCTTTGGGGGCTGGACAACAAATCTCTCTGGAAGACAACTGAAGTAGGCTGAATAACATGCTGAAAGTAAGGACCTGATGTCCACTGGGAAGACTGCAACTGAAAGGGGAACTGGAGCTTTAAGAACAACATCAGCAGTAGATACAACTTAAGAAACAGAAGACACAGCAGGCAAGCTCACTTCATAGGGCATCTCCCCCTGCCTAGATTCAGACAAGACTGGATCAAGGCACACTGCTGAAGGGATTGCCTGAGGAATTAGGGAGGAGAGCCTGGCAGAAAGAGCTGCCACTGACTGGAGTAATGGAGCCAAGGAAGTCTCCAAGAGAAGAGATAGCCTGGGGGCTAGCAGTTCATATATCCTATCAGCTAGGGCTGGAAGATCTACTTGCTCAGCAGTGACTGGAGCAGAGGTAGAGGATGGAGGAGGAGCTATTGGTGAGGGTAGTGGAGAGCTGGTGTATTGGGGAAGAGATGGTTGAGGTGTGGGTAAAGTGGTGATGGAAGACAAGGGGATTGAGATAGATGGTGTGAAGGTGGGTTGATCAATGATCTCTTGCAGAAGGTCTTAGTAGGATGTTGATGAGGAGGGTAGCTCAGGAGGAGATGAGGGTGAGTCGTCCATGAAGGAATCATCAATAAGATTGAAGGATGGAATGGAGGGTGAAGTGGCAATATCTGGTTGAGGGTAGGAATATAATGGATGGAATGGTTCTTCTGTGACAATTGGAATTGGAGATGGTATTGATGTTGGAGCAGGGCTGGAGATGATGATAGTGGATGGAGTTTGAATGATGGATGGAATTGGAAGAGGAGAAGAGGCAGCAGCAGGCAAGTCATCTGCAGGGCAGAGACATGAGGGGAAGTGACTATGACAGTCCTGGTGCCTGAAGGTGTGCTGGAAGACGGCCTGCTAGGCTTGGTGATCTGCCTGTCCCATTTACCAAATAGGGCACAGGACAGTCGCTTGGAAGCATTAATGTGTATCCTAGAAGAGACTAGCAATGCAGGGCATCTGTTCTGCAGAAAAAGGCCTAAAATCCTCCCAAAATTCACAAAACTCTTATTAATTTTCTTTTTAATTAGGTCAAAGAAGACCTCTCCCCAGTTCAAATTCTTCTTGTCCACTATAGCTCTCATTAAGCATAGCTGATACCTGGAAATAGTATCATGGGCAAAGTGCTTAGCCAACACGACCTTCCCAACTACATCAGCCAAGAATCTATATTCCATAGACAGTTTTTTCTTCAGCAGCTTGCTAGGGTTAGCCTCAGAATGACCCATTATTGCAAGCAAATCAGCATATTCCTCTCCAGATAAATCAGATGAATCTCCACCAGAACTTAACTCAAAAACTTCTGTCAGAATTGCTGGGGTCAAGGGTACCTGTGTGCCAGAAATTGATCCAACGATTGTGTTTTGATCCTGATTGTGGGAAGTGTAAACCCATTCTTTAATCTCATCAGCAGCAAGTTTAATCCTGGTGGTCATGATTGTAGCAAGTTTCTGCTCCTTGAACAACTCCAAAATGTCCTGGAAAACTTGATATGTTGTGCTGAAGGTTTCCATGTCAATGTCAAAGCCGACATCAAATTTCATGGCGGCGAGAACAGCAACAGAAACGACCATAGTTACCTGCAAAGAATCAACAAACAAAATGACCAAGTGCAGAAGTGTTTGGAGGGAAAGAAAGTTTTTGCAGAGAAATCGAAAGCGCAAAAGGAGAACGACGGCGAAAAATGAATTTTATATTAGGATTCGACGCAGAAAAGGAAAGATCGTTGAACTCAGTTCAACGATCGGGGCTACTAAAGGAATCTGAAGAGTCTTCAACATCGTCGATCTCCGTTCGACGATATTGGAGAGCGTCGAGCTCCGTTCGACGATAGTTTAGAGAACAAAATCGTCGAGCGCCATTCGACGATTGCTGACCGGAAGAGATAGTTCATACTATCTGAGAAACGCTGAACTCAAGTCGACGATTTCGGAAATCGTCGATCTCCGTTCGACGATCTGGGTGAAAAATCGTCGAGCACAGTTCAGAGACCAGAAAAATTCTAGACACTAAGAAAAATCATGATGTTTGCCTAGTCTTGGTCAATTTTTAAACTTTTAAAATCTTGGATATTATTTAAGACTTCCTCCATCTAACATTCCTAACTGATTTAGGAAGAAGGTGTGTTTCTTTTCATCCAAGGGCTTGGTGAAAATATCTCCCTTTTGTAAATCAGTTGGGATATATTGCAGTTCAATTTTATTCTTTTCAACATTATCCCTTAAGAAGTGATGCCTAATCTCTATGTGTTTTGTCCTACTATGGAGGACTGGATTTTCAGCTATAGAAATAGCACTGGTGTTATCACAAAAGATTTTAGACTTCTCTAAGTTGTAGCCATAGTCTAGGAGTTGGTTTTGAATCCACAAGATTTGTGAGCAACAACTACCTGCTGCCATATATTCAGCTTCAGCAGTTGAAGTTGACACAGAAGTTTGTTTCTTACAAAACCAAGAGACAAGTCTGTCACTAAGGAACTGACAAGTTCCACTGGTGCTTTTCCTGTCAATTCTGCATCCAGCATAATCAGCATCAGAAAATCCAGTTAAATCAAATGCTGAATCTTTGGGATACCAAAGACCTAGATTTGGACAACTTTTAACATACCTGAGAATCCTCTTTACTAGTGTTAGGTGTGACTCTCTAGGGCTTACTTGGAACCTAGCACATATACATGTAGCAAACATTATATCTGGTCTACTGGCTATAAGGTACAGTAAAGAGCCAATCATTACTCTATATGTTGTCTGATCAACAGGTTTCCCATGTTCATCAGCATCCAATACAGCATTAGTAGGCATAGGTGTTTTCAAACAAGATGCTTCAGACATGCCAAATTTCTTAACCAATTCATTTGCATACTTGGTTTGAGAAATAAAGATGCCTTCAGCATGCTGTTTGACTTGCAATCCTAGGAAGAAGAATAGCTCACCCATGCTACTCATTTCAAATTTAGAATGCATTAGGTTGGAAAACCTTCTGCACAATTTTGAATCAGTAGAACCAAAAATAATATTGTCTACATAAATCTGTACTAGTAGGGTATGGGACTTATGGGTTCTAATGAAAAGTGTTTGGTCTACTCTACCCCTTATAAATCCAATCTCCAAAAGAAAACATGCTAGGGTCTCATACCATGCTCTAGGAGCTTGCTTGAGACCATATAATGCTTTGTTCAATTTAAAAACATAATCAGGATAAGTTGGAGAGATAAAACCTGGAGGTTGTCTGACATATACTTCTTCTTTGATATCTCCATTTAGAAATGCACTTTTCACATCCATCTGATATACCTTGAATCCTTTATGTGCTGCATAAGCTAAGAAGATTCTGATGGCTTCCAATCTTGCAACTGGTGCAAAAGTCTGGTCATAGTCTATTCCTTCTTCTTGAGAATATCCTTGAGCAACTAACCTTGACTTGTTCCTTACAATTACTCCTTGATCATCCAGTTTGTTTCTGAACACCCACTTTGTTCCAACAATGGAGTGATCCTTAGGCTTTGGCACTAGTTCCCACACTTTGTTCCTTTCAAATTAATGCAACTCTTCTTGCATTGCAATGATCCAGTGTGGATCTTGCTCTGCATCTTGAATGGAATGAGGTTCAATTTGAGATAGGAAGCAGGTGTGCAACAGGTTTTGGTTGACCTGATTTCTGGTTTGCACACCAGCTGAGATGTCTCCAATTATTTGGGAAATTGGATGGTCTCTTGATGATACTAAATCAACAGGGGGTGTTGATTGTTCACCAACCTGTGTTATTGTTTCCTCTTGTGGTACAACAATTGGCTCTTCAGGTTGTTCCTCAATATGTTGAATACTTTCTTCATCTTCACTGTTTTCCTCTTTTTGAGTAACCTGTAACTTGTTCAAGTCTTCAACGAGAGAATGTTCCTGCAAAGGTTCTATGGTAGAAGAGATCTTCTCCTTGAAAGACATGTTAGATTCATCAAATGATATATGAACAGATTCCTCAATTTTAAGAGATGATTTATTATAAACCCTATAAGCCTTACTGATCATGGAGTATCCCAGAAACACTCATTCATCAGCTTTAGCTTGAAATTTTGCTAAATATTTCTTATCATTATTATGTATATAGCAAATACAACCAAATACTCTAAAATAATCAACTTTAGATTTCTTCCCTTTGAGTAATTCATAGGGAGTCTTACCCTTTAGTTTATGTATCAAACTTCTATTCAGCACATAGTTGGAGGTGTTCACTGCCTCTGCCAAAAAGGATAGAGGAAGGTGAGCATCTGACAACAATGTAGTGGAAGATTCAATAAGGGTTCTGTTTTTCCTTTCAGCTACCCCATTTTGTTGAGGAGTTCTAGGAGCTGAGAAAGTATGCCTGATCCCTTCACTCTGGCAGAACTCTTGCATAAGAAGAGAATCAAACACTGTCCCATGATCACTTCTGATCAGGGCAATGTGAGTATTGAACTCAATCTGTATACATTTGAGAAACTCTGTCAAACACTTAAAGTTATCAGACTTCTTCCTTAGAAAGAACACCCAAGTGAATCTAGAGAACTCATCTACAACTACTAAAGTGTAAGATTTCCCTCCTAGGCTTTGTACTGTGATGGGTCCAAAAAATCCATGTGTAACAGATACAATATCCTAGGTGAATCACTCTTATTAAGTGACTTAAAACTATTTTTAGTTTGCTTGCCTAATTGACAAGCCCTGTAGAGTCCTTCCTTCTTGTAGGGGCCAGAAGGTAGTCCTCTAACAAGGTTGTCCTTGGATAGCCTAGCAATAGTTCTAAGGTTTAGGTGTCCTAGTCTCTTATGCCATAAAATATTTAGTCTACAAACAGAATTGAACAGGCAAATATCTACATCTGTTGAAAGAAAATCTACTAGATAGATGTTACCTTTCCTTTTACATGTCAACACAGTTGTGTTGTCCTCTGACTTGATTTTGCATAATGCTTTGATGAAGGTCACCTGGTAGCCTTCATCACATAGCTGACTGATGCTTATTAAGTTGTGCTTCAGTCCTTCCACATAAGCTACCTTCTTGAATGTTACTGATCCAATCTGGACTGCACCATATCCTTTAGTTTGTCCAAAGTTTGAATCACCAAAGATAACTTTGGGTCCAAGCTTGGCTCTAAAGGATGTGAGGTTGTCCTTGTTTCCTGTCATGTGCTTAGAGCACCCACTATCCAAGTACCATTGCTGGTTAGATGTTGGATAGGTCTTCACCTGCACATAAGATAATTCATTTGTTTTTGACCCAGTTTACCTTGGGCCTAGGTTGATAACCTTTAAACTCTGAAATAAAAGACATCCCAGGTTGACTCTTATAACCTTCAGGATGATATCTCCTTGGAGGTATAATCCATTCAGTATAAGGGTTAAAGATTTGGGATGAAGGACCCTTAGGATTGGATTTTGATTTGCCCTTGAAGGGATTTCCAGAGCTCTGATCTCTGTTCGACGATCGTGGAGCTGCGTTCGATGATCTTGGGTCAGATCGTCGAGCTCCGTTCGACGGTCGGCTATGGCAGAGTTCAGGAACTTGAGATCGTCGACCTGAGTTCGACGATTTTGCCTGAGATCGTCGATCTGCGTTCGGCGATCGTCGAGCTCCGTTCGACGATTTCTGCTGGAACATAGTTTTCTTGGGCAGATCAGAATTTTTCCTAGCTACCTCTACAACTCCCTTTCCTTTATCAGAAATGAACTTGATTGGAGCTGTTAGAACTATGGGTTGTCTGGATGAAGCACCCAAGCCCAGTGTACTATTAAATCTGGAGTTCACTGTGCTTGTGATGTCCATCAGCTTGATACTTCTCCCATTAAGGGATTCTTCAAGCTTCTTGGCCTCAGATAGCTCACTTTTCAGTGAATCTATCTGCTTCCTACAACACTCCAACTCCTGAGAGAGTTTGAGGTTTTTTGACTTTAAGGTATTATGTTCAGATAAATGATTTCTGAGAGAGATAATTTCTTTCTCAGATTTTAGAAGGTCTAAACATAATGCTTTAAACTCAGATTTAAAGTCCTCTGAATTAAAATCAAATAAACTAATTACCTGATCTTCTTCAGGTTGAGTCTCTGAATCTGACTCTGACTCTTCTTCATCTGAATTATGTTGTGAGGCATTGATTGCCATCATGCAGAACTCCTTCTCTTCTGCATCATCTTCATCATCACTGGAGCTGGATGAGGCTTCTGACTCCTCTTCAGTCTCACTCCAGGATTCAGCAACAAAACCCTTTCTTGTGTGTTTGTTTTTGCTTGAGGAGGGTTTGTCATTGCCATTCCTCTTGGAGTCTTTCTCCTTTCTTCTTTCTTTCTTGTCCCTTCTGTCCTTATTTTTGTTTTCTGGACAGTCAGGAACAATGTGCCCTGGTTTCCTGCAAGCAAAGCAGACAATTTCCTTATTATTAATTGACTTATCATACCTTGGCTTATCATGCTCCTTGTATGATGTCCTTCTGAAGTCCTTTCTGGCCATCTTGTAAAATCTTTTGGCCAACAGACTGAGCAGTTCATCATTGCCTGTGACTTTGTCTTCAGGCTAATCTTCAGTTGCCTTGAAGGCTATTGTCTTCTTTTTTCTTGTGGCTGGTGAGGCAGCCTTCTGTTCTTCCTCTCTATTCTTGATGAGTAGCTCATAAGATTTGAGCTTACCCAATAGAGCTTCTGTGGTGATCTCATTCAAACTTCCGGCATCCTTGATTGGCCAGATTCTTGAATCCCAAGTGCTAGGGAAGCACATTAGAATTTTGTCATTAAGTTCAGTTAGTGAGATCTCTTTATCCAAGGTCCTAAGTTCACTGACTATTAGACTGAGCCTGTTGTACATATCTCCAACTGACTCAACTTCTCCCTTCTTGAAATTCTCATATTGGGATATGAGGTAGGATCTTCTGTCCTTTCTCTGATCAGCTGAGCCTGAGACTATTTCAAAGAGTTTATCCCAGATTTCCTTTGCTGAATTACATTCATCCACCTTTTGAAAGATGTCATCAGACATGGTCTGGGCTAAGATGTTCATAGCCTTGGCATCAGCTACCTTCCATTTCTTGATATCAGTATCTGTTCCTGATGGAGGTGGAACAGCATTTGTACTTGAGTTCTCTGGAGGTCTTGGACAGACTGTCAAAACAGAGTTAAAAATATCCTCGTCAATAGAATTCATGTATAATCTGATCCTTGATTTCCAAAGTACAAACTTGGATAGATTGAACACTGGAGGTCTGGTGCTAGCATAATCTTTGTTTTGGGCCATGATTTGTGAAAACAAAATCTAATACTAAACTCAAAAGAAAAAAGATGTAACTAGGAATCTTTGGGTTCAGGTGTTAGCCTGTGCAACCACCAAGGTGTGGTATGTTTATCCAACCTGGCTCTGATACCAATTGAAAGTGCAGCTAGATCTGATATACTCTAGAGGGGGGTGAATAGAGTATATAGTGCTTGAAAACTTTTTACAACAATTGTTGTAATCTGAGTGAACAGGGAAGCAACTATTAATTCTAATCACAAAATAACCTACAATAGAAATTAATCACAGATCTAAACTAATCATAAAACAATCACAGCCAGAAACAAAAGATAAAGACAAGCAATCCAGATGACACAAGGAGCTATAGTGGTTCCCCTAAACTTGGGTACATCCACTCTTCTACCACCCTAGGTAGGAATCCACTATAGGATGAGTTGATCAGGTGTCCTCGGCACCAATGAGCTTTTGACAAGGTGCTCAAAAACCAAATCAGATTTTTTGATTAGGTGTCTTGCCACCAATGAGCTTTTGACAAGGTGCTCAAAAACCAAACTCAAACTTTTGAAGGGAGTTTGAGAAACCCTTTACAGAGATGGAGATGAGAGAGTTATGGAAGTCTTCTCTTTCTCAAAGCAGTTGAGAAGACTATGTGGATTTGATGTTGTCAAAGCTCCCCCTGAGTCCTTGAGATGTTCAGGAAATGAAGCTTTGCTGTAGGGTGATAGGCCTTCAGAAGTTCATCTCCAGCAAATGAT
The DNA here is from genome assembly GCA_039583875.1 of Platanthera guangdongensis. Taxonomy (NCBI): domain Eukaryota; kingdom Viridiplantae; phylum Streptophyta; class Magnoliopsida; order Asparagales; family Orchidaceae; genus Platanthera; species Platanthera guangdongensis. The sequence continues at coordinate 91,535,104 of CM077150.1, forward strand.
GATTTCAGCAACAGCTGAAATGTTAGGTTTCTGGAGTCTTGAAAGATGTTGGCCTTGAACACTTGAGGCAAGAGAGATCATAAGATTTCAAAAAGTTTGATCTCCTTGGATGTGTGTTCTTGAGAGAATTCTTTGAGACAGAGAATATTTTGTTCTTGTTCTTCTTGTCTGTGTTCTGAGGATAAGTGATAGAGAGATTCAAAAATCTTGTGTTTTATTCTCTGATACTGAATAGAAAATCATCCTCTGTCAAGAATAGCCGTTGGCCTGTCATTAATTGCATCCTTAATTGCAATTGTCTTCTGAAGGAATGTCCAAAGAAACATTCCTTGATAATCCCTTGAAACTTGGTCCAGAAATAAATGAAAACAGCTAGAAAATCTTCTGAATTAATTGCTGAATAACTCCTAAACTGATCTGAATTTGAATCTTGAAAAATCCTTTAACTCATCAGAAAACGTCGAACTGAGCTCTGCTATCGTCGAACTGAGCTCAGCGATTTGGACTTAGGCAACAACAAAAATCGTCGATCTGAGCTCAAAGATCGTCGAACTGAGCTCAGAGATAGAGATCCAATACTAAGTCAAGATCGTCGAACTGAGCTCGAAGATCGTCGAATGGAGTTCGACAATTTGTTGAAGTTGAGCTCAGCAATCGTCGAATGGAGTTCGACGATCCGTCGAAGTTGAGCTAGACGATCGTCGATTGGGGTTTGACGAATCGTCGGGCTGAGCTCGACGATATGACTTAGTCTCAAACTGAAAATTCTGGGTCTTGAGAGCAGCTTCCAACCCTAGACTTCTAACCCTTAGACTCAATTCTAATTGACCTTTAGAGCTATACAGGAGGTCAAAAACAGGTTTCCTAGAGACATAGTGATCCTGACCCAAATTAGTAATAGGGTGTTCCAACACATTCCTTCTTTAGCTTCCAGCTTCCCCTTTGTACCCCGTTATTTGCATTCTTGTAAAGGTGTATAGCAAGCTGTAATAACTCAATATTAATCAAAGGAAAGTCCATCGTAAGAGTGGCCTTAATGACGCGGCGGGCGAAGTTTGTTGTTGCCGCTGCTAGCGGCCCCCTTCATTCTTCTTAGCTCAACTCAACTCTCTCGGTTTCAACCTGCAAGCACAACCGTAAAAGTAACCGTCTGCTCGACAGCTCCTGATCAACCTCCTCCGCTGATCATCAACCTCCTCCGCTGATCATCAGTCTTCTCCGCTACACTCAGCAAACCACTCCTCTATCCCCTCAACCCTTGAACAAGCATTTGCTCCACTCTCGAGCACTCTGAAGCTTCCTCCTTCTCATCAACCCCGAAATCCTCTTCTTCACCTAGCTTGTGAGATCAAACAACTCGTTAACTAGGCGGTGCCATTTTTGCGCATCAACACTGCGGTATTTATAGACCCATGGAGGTACCCACAAAAGATTCCCTTCCAGGTCAGTAAGCACTCATGAAAAAATTAGGGTTGGATGATTCTTTCCTAGTTTCGCAGAAGCTCGCAATGAGAGGGGATTGTATAAAACCCCATATTCACTGAGTGGGTCCCCGCTCCAGGATCTAGTCTTGGAGGGACCTTTAGGTCCGAGAGGGCTAGAGCAGGCAATTGAACCATTCTAGATTAGCATTCGCCCAGGTGGAGTGAAAGGGATCCCGCCCAGAGCAAGCGGAGTGGCTCTCACCCAAAGCCGGCATGAGGGTTCTCACCCATAGGAGGCGAGTGGCCTTTAGATCCTGCATTCACCATGATGGGGTTCCTTAGAGGCGAGTTCTCTACTTACCCAGAACTCACCCTTTAATAGAGTGGCGCCTTCACGGACAACTCGCCTAGTAGGGTACAGAGGTAATGTTACCTAAATGCCCTTGAAGGCCTGTAAATAGCCCTCCGGAACAGCGGAGTTTGGCAGTTGGCAGACCACTTTTGGCAGCACATATCTGTTTGGAATAGCGAAGCCTCACTATTTGCAGGCTAGGCTTTGGAATCTATAAATCGACCCAAGGGGGTATCTCAGAAAGCAAGCTTTCTAGTTTTCTACTTCCCATATCTTCTTGTGCTTTTTGAGGTGCCCTTAGCCCAGTACAGGATAAGGAGGGGAAGCGCTCTAAGATCTTATAGGTGTGTGGTGGGACCTCTATTTTGGAGCCTTGGGTCAGTTTTCATCTCCAAGGTTTCAATCATCTAAGTTTGCTCGGAAAAGTAAGTGTGCGGTCGCCCCTTACCTAAGGGTTCAAACTCCATTCACTTGACCTGCTACTGCCGACCCCATTCACTGGATATGGGGTCGTACAAAATTCTCGCTCTTTGTGAGATTGGCACCAGCTCAGAAAGAATCATCCAACCCCGGAAGATCAGCGAGTGCGACAAGAGTAGGGAATATTATGGTGGGATCTACCAACTCTATATATATGCTTGCCCGCCTAGGAGAACATTACTGTCCCCCTACCTTCCTGATTTTAGCTGCAATATGCCTCTTTCCAAGGAGTTCCAAGAGATGTTCAACCATGCTAGGAGCTCAATTCCTCCGACACTGCCAAACTCCGCCCCTTGCTCTCCCACCATTTACTGAGTGAATCACTGAAGCGCATGCCCGCGAAGATGGCCACACTAGTCCCAAAATTCTGCGAGACCGTTCTCGGCAATTTGCCCTCCATGCTAGATCGTAAACTCACCTCCTCCTCTTTGAAGCTGGTATCTGAAGATAATTCCTGTGCCCAATGATCCTAATTAGACAACTAGGGAATAACCCTTCTGGGTCTATTTGTAGGCCGACCAACCTAAGGAGAAGGAGATCGATGACGATCTCGCTGACCATGGTACTCGCCAGCAAGATGATGATGGTATCCTATTGGTGCGTGTTGATTCCTCACCCAAGGACTCGCACTCTCGAACCACTATTAATGATCATGCAAGAAGCCCGGGTAACCCGTCTTACCCATATGCCTGTTCTCTCCACCTTTCTTACCCATATTTCTTTTTTTTCTAGCTCGTACCTTCGGACTACTAGCTTGGGACCACTGTCGCAGAAGTCACCTGTCGCAAACCCTTGCGGGATCCTACCACAAAATGACAGTATGCGCCTTCTTTTATCACTGTTTTGCCGAGTAGTTACTGCCCCACACAAATTGGCGAGATCCTGGCTAGCGCGAGCCTGGTCAGCAGGATCTATTCTGTCCAACATTTCAACCTATCCCCTAGTGACTTCAAGTATTGCTAGCTAATGTGAGCCTGGTTAGTGGGATCTTCTCGTGGTCAACTTTCCAGACACCATCCAGTGATTTCCAGCCCTGCCGGCAAATGGGAGACTGGTCATTGGAACCTTCTCGCGGTCAACTTTCCAGACACCATCGAGTGACTTCTAGCCCTGTCAGCTAATGGGAGCCTAGTTAGTGGGATCTTCATGGGGTAAACTTTCTATACACCATCGAGTGACTTCCAGCCATGCCAGCTAATGGGAGCCTGGTCAACGAGATCATCTTGAGGTCTGTACAACCTTGGGCTCGGGAGAGGTTGTCCAGCGAGCAAGAAGGGGAGACTGGCGAGATGATAGGATGCCAACCTGCAGGACGCGAGATGGGGGATCCTCTGAAGTGGGTGAGACCTCCTAGTGGGCGAGATCATCCTAGGAGGCGAGAGAACCAACAGGCCGAGAGGACGGCGAGACGGACAGGGTGGTCATCTCGCTCGCCAGACTCTTCCCCACTCGCCACATTGGAGAGGAGATGTCTTTACCTTTTTACCCCCAAGGGGGATTTTACCTTTGTGCCCCAGGTAGTTTTACATTTCTACCCCTGAAGGTCTGCATATAGCTCTCCAGAACAGCGGAGTTAGGCTGTTGGCAGACCCTGCCCAGCGTGTTTTGGTCTTTTCAGATTAGTTCAGAAGTGATATTTATAGATCAGATTCATGGGCCTATAAATAGACCGATAGAGGTGCCTGAGATTGTTGTTGAACCTTTACACTATCTTCCTCACATGCACCTAGATCAGCATTGTCTAGGGAGGGGAAGATTTTAATTCTTCTGGGAAAGAGGTGGTACCTCCGAACTGAGGCCCCTCGGTCTGTTTTCAGGTCTCTGACTCTCGTCAGGAGGATAGCTCAGGAAGAGTACGTGTGGGCTGCATCCTGTTTCAAACTTTAGGAGGGACCAGAAAGCTGGTTCCAACATTTTTGGTGCGGTGAGCGTGGAGCGCAGCCCTCAGAGAAGAACCTTGAGCAACCACATGGCGGGAGATCATGCAGAACGGGAAGGAGAGGGGTCGGATAACCTGGGAAGATTTGTCGGAAGAGAGGAGTTTATGGCTTCAATCAAGGGGATCAAGGTTCTTCTCACACTGCCTCAAGTGCCTGCTCTCACACCGTAAGAAGGGCTCGTCTCGGAGCGAGTGGGAGAAGATGCCCCGGGGAGGAGACGGGGGAAGGAGGTGATGGCAGAATGAAGCGGGAGGGACATGGCAGGAAGGGAGCTGTTCCCAAGCCCGACGAGTACCATCTCGCCAGGAGAGGTCGTCGCGCGAGTGGGGGAGGCAAGACCGGCGGCGAGAGGGTCGCCTTTTTGTGAGCTGATCCTATCAGCTCCCGTACCGGAAGGGTTCCGGGAACCCGAAATGAACTACTATGTGGGGAAAGATGATCCCCTTCATCACTTGCAATGGTTCGAGGACACGGTTTCGATCAGGCCCATGACGAACGCGTTTAAATGTCATCTTTTCTCCATTACTTTAAAGGAAAAAGCTAGAGACTGGTTTCATCAGCTCCCAACAGGCTCAATATACTGCTTCGAGGACCTAAGTAGGAGCTTCCAGTTACGGTTCTCCACTTCCAAGAAGAGAAAGAGGAACCTGGAGTCGATCTTTTTGATCAAGCAGGGGGCAGATGAATCACTAGCTCAGTACGTGGATAGGTTCCAAGAAGAGATCTTGGATATACAGGAGGTGCCGGGTTTTGCCCTCCAGATGGCCTTTACCGTGGGACTACGGGAAGGGTTCTTCAAAATGAGCCTCACCTGGAAGGCGTCGCTGTATTTTGAGGGCTTGATGGAGAAGGCGGCAAAGGAAATAGCGATGGAGGCGGCAAATCCCATTTTTGCGAAAAGGTTGGGAAGACTTACGAAGTTGGAGTCGAGGGAGTCAGGGGGGAGACAGCAGGAAGTGAGGAGAAGAGAAGAGCCGAGGGCGTCGGCATATCAAGAGCTGGGATGGAGACAACAGGGAGGCCCTGCCCCAGGACAAGGTAGAGGATTTCCCCACAGAGGGAGGAACCCACAAGGATGACCGAGAAGGTTTCACCAGCAAGGGTGGGGGTATGATCATAGACCACCACTGCCCCCTTCGTAGCAGGCCATGGCTATCGGCCGAGGCAGAGGTAGAGGCTGGGAGAGAGGAAGAGGAGCAGGAATTGGAAGAAGGAGAAACCCTCAGGAAGGAAGGAAAGGGGGGGAGGTGGCGTTGCCATATTGCGACTTCCACGAAGAGGAAGGTCGCGCAACGGCTACCTGCCCAGATTTCATGGAAATGAGAAGAACTAGATGTTGGGTACATTGGTCAAATGTACCTGATTTGAAAAAGCCTCACCCAACTCAATGATATACATCATAATGTATTTGATGTATGTTTGAGTTACTTGTGCAGGTTAAGAAAGAACTGGACTGAAGCAAAAAGTTTCTAAGTTCATGTGTCGACACCCAGAGGAAAAGTGTCGACACTTAAGAAAGCTTGTGTCGACACCCAGACAAGCAGTGTCGACACTTGGAGTCATTGTGTCGACACCTGGGATGCAGAGTCGACACCAGACAGAAAGTGTCGACACTTGGAGCTGTGTCGACACTCAGTGAAGAAAAGTGCAGATAGAAAGTGTCGACACAAGGAGCTGTGTCGACACCCAGTGAAGCTGTGTCTACACCAGAAAGTGTCGACACTTGGAGCTGTGTCGACACTCAGCAAAAGTCTGCAGAGTCTAAGTACAAGTGTCGACACTCAACACAATGTGTCGACACTATGCAGAAGAGTCAGCATTTGAAGTAAGTGTCGACACTCAACACAATGTGTCGACACTCAACAGAAGAGTCAACATTTGAAGTATGTGTCGACACCCAGAACAATGTGTCGACACACAGCTAAAGACTCAACACTTGAAGAAAGTGTCGACACATGGAGCTGTGTCGACACTTAGCAAAGAACAGAAAGAACAACAAATTATTCTAAGTACAAGTGTCGACACTATGGGAATGTGTCGACACTCAGCTGAAGTCTCAACAACAAGAAGGTGTGTCGACACAAGGAGCTGTGTCGACACTCAGCAAGTTTCAACATAGAAGACTATGTGTCGACACCAAGAAGCAGTGTCGACACTAGACAGATTCAACACAAGAAGTTGTGTCGACACTAAGGAGATGTGTCGACACATAGAAGAATTCAGCAAAAGCTAGAAGAACAAGTACTTGTGTCGACACTCAATTTCAGTGTCGACACATACAGAAGAATCTGTGTCGAGACATACAAGGAGTTGTGTCGACACCTTGTAGACTTATGTCGACACTTACAAAGCATGTGTCGACACTTGGTCTATAAGTGTCGACACTTAAAGACAGAAAGTCTCGACACTATCAGACAGATAGAGATTTTCAAGAAGTGACTGGTTGACATGACAGCTGCCGATCCAGCCGGTCTACAGCACCTGTCAGAGATGTCAGAAGTCAGTTATGGACCGGACCAGCCGGTTACCATGAAGGATGCCTATAAATAGGCACCTACAGTTTACAGAAACTGTTGTTGAGGTTGTTGATCAAATTGTTAACAGAGTTCAGATTATTGTTGAAGTAATCATAAAAGTGCTATACTGAGTATCAACACAAGAAGATCTTGCAGTCCAACTGCAGATCTAAAAAGTTGGAGAGAGAGAGCTACATCCAAGAAATCAGCCTTTGGAACTAGGCTGAGAAGAAGGATTCAGATTTAATTCTGATTCTTAAGTGGCAGAGGTCAAGGAACAACTGCAGAGGATTCAGCCTTATTCAGTTCTACTCAGGAAGCTTTGAAGAAAGCTAAGTCAGGGTGAATCCAGCTGAGTTCTTCCAAGAACTCATCAAGAATCTCTCAACTCCTCTCTTATTATTCTGAGTTGTAGAGTTATATTTTGTAATATCTTTTTAACTTGTAGGATCCTTTGGATCTGAGTGATTGTAAGCCTATATTTATAAAGGCTGAGGGTAGGGCTTGTTTGCCTGAGTGTAGGAGATTGAGATCTCTGAGTGTAGGCCTTGGATTGGCTGAGTGTAGGCCTTGATTGGCTGAGTGTAGGCTTTGGGATAAAGCTGAGTTGTAAGGCTTTGGGCCTGAGGTAGGAACCAATTTGGGTTCTGAGACAGTGCAGGAGTTTGGCCGAATCTAGTATACTGCTAGATAGGAGAAGGGGGAAAGTGGATGTACCCATATCTTGGGAAACCACTATAAATCACTGTGTGCTGTGCTGTGAATGTGCTGTGGATTAGCTGTGTATGTTTGATTATTGCTGATTGCTGTAATAAACTAGTTAGAAATCTGTGATATAACTGTTTGGCTGCCAACAAAGTTAGAAAAGGATTAGGTCACCTATTCACCCCCCCTCTAGGTGTTTAGGTACCATATCTTTCAAGTGGTATCAGAGCCAGGTTCCTAAAAACAAGGACTAACAGTCTGAGGAGATCCTGTTTGGCAGATTCAGTGAAAGGCAATTCACAGATTCAAGAAATTCAAGAACATCAAGAAACATGGGTTCTTATGAGAATCACAAGGAATTGGGTTCCATGAAATTACCCATATGCAGAAAGGAGATCTTTGGGATCTGGAAAGAGAGGGTAAGGCTATTTATGGAAGCCTCTGACCCTAGAATATACATCACAGTAAAGGAAGGGCCTTATGTGCCAATGAAGATTTCAGTATTGGATGCAAATCAGAGGACTCCAAAGGATTTCTCTGAGATGACTAAGGATGAAATTGTCCTAGCCACCATGGACAAGAGGGCACAGAACATAATAGTGAGTGCCATTGATGATGCCACTTTTCAGAACTTAATTCACTGTAAGACAGCAAAAGAGATGTGAGATACTCTCATTGTCTATATGGAAGGTTCAGAAGAAGTTAGGCAAGATAGGAAGTCCTTGCTAAATCAGGAATATGAAAGCTTTAGGCAAGGAAAGAGTGATAGCATCACTGAGTGCTATAAGAAATTTTATAGAATAGTTAATGAACTCATGTCTTATGGAAGAGAGTTCACTAACTATGAACTAAATGACAAGTTCTTAAGGTCCCTAACCAAAGATTGGGACACCAAGATCTGTGCCATAAGAGAAATGGCTAAGTTGGGGGAAATTCCACCTCCCATACTGTTTGGGAAGCTATTGTCATATGAGATGCAGTTAACAGTGATAAAAGAGGAGGAGAAATCAACAAGGACTGAGCACAAAGAAAGAACTGTTGCTTTCAAGACAGAAGTTCCCAGAAAGTGCAGGAATAAGTCTTCAACTCCACCTCCAGAGGTAGTTGAATCAGAATCTGATGAGTCTATCAGCACAAAGAGTGAGAGCAGTGAAAGTGATGAAGACTTTGCTGCCTTCACTAGACATTTTCAGAAATTCCTGAGGAAGAAACAGTGGAGGTCAAGACCTTCTTCTTCAAAGGGAAAGGAAGCCTTTCATCAGGAGAAAAAGTCTTCAAAGAAAGACAGGAAGAGGACAAAGTCAAGCAAGGCAACTGGTTCAAAGATTGTTTGCTATTGCTGCAATAGACAGGGCCATGTTATTGCAGATTGTCCAGAGAAGAGAAAGGATTCTGGTGACAGGAAAAAGACTTACTTCAAAGGGAAGAAAGAAAAGTCTTTTGTTGCTAAGAAGGAGAAGACTCTATCAGATATATCTTCTTCAGAAACTGAGTCTGAGGCTGAAGCCTACATAGGGCTGTATGCAGAAGAAGAAGAGGAAGAATTCATGCAGATTTTGGAGTCAATTTATGAACAAGAAGACAGTCATTGCCAAGGGCTAATGGCTTTGACAGATAGTGCCAAAATCCTGGAGCAGCCAGGACCCAGTCAGGTATAAAGTTCAAGTTTAAATTCAGTTTCTTGTTCTAGTTCAGAATCAGATTTTTCTTCATCAAGTGATGAGAATATATCTGAGTCTGAGGAGGATATTCATCAGCTCATAGATGAATATAAGGTACTGTTGCAAGCCTACAAGAAAAGCAAGACCCTAGCCAAAAGTCAGGCAAAGGAGATTGCAGGTCTCAAGGCTGTTGCAACAGATTTTGAGAAACAATTTGATCAAAAACTGAATGAGGTAGCCAGGCTGAAACACATTACTGTGATTCAGATGGGAACTATCACCTATAAGAATGATCAAATTAAGAGACTGGACATCAATCTTCAGAAAGAAAGAGAGCTTGTTGCTAGGTTTTCAAAACCTAAATCAGTGCTACCTTTAATTGATGAATTTGTTCATCAAAAAGGCAAGGCTGGACTGGGTTTTGTTAGACCTGCAGGGACTGAGCAGTCCAAGTTTAATTCCAAGGGCAAAGCCCCAACATTCAACAGGTCTGCTGTAGATAAAACAGCAAAGGTTGTACCTAAGCAAAGGTACAACAAGTTTGAATGCTGGTGCTGTGGCAAGGTTGGCCACTTTGCAGTGGACTGTTGGAACAATGCCAGTGCCAAGGTGAGTAGCAAGCTACCTGGTGGAAAACCAGTAGTTAGCTTTGTCAAGTTACAGACTAACAAGTACCAAGGACCCAAGATTGCTTTGGGTTCTAAGGTCCATTAATCTGTTTTGCAGGTGAGTCCAAGTGGCCATACCCCTACATGGTACTTGGACAGTGGATGTTCCAGACATATGACTGGAACTAAGGGACTACTGAAGGACTACATTCCAATCAAAAATGGTCCTAAAGTGACCTTTGGTGGTTCTGAAAAAGGAATCATCAAAGGGTTTGGTAACATTTCTTCAAACCTTATTACCATTACTCAAGTGGCTTATGTTAAAGGGTTGAAACACAACCTAATAAGTATAAGTCAGTTAAGTGATGTAGGGTATGACATCTCATTTGTTAAAAATGGTTGTCATATCAAGAGGTCAAGTGATCAAAAGATCATTTTGACAGGATATAGAAAGAGAAATGTCTACTGCCTAGACATTATGATTGAGAACAATGGTTCTCCAGTTTGTCTTGTAGCTGATGAGACAGTCTCTCATTGTGTCAAATGGCACAAGAGGCTGGCCCATCTTAACTACAAGACAATTAGCAAACTCTTTAGTAAAGAGTTAGTGAGGAATGGTCCTCAAGTTAAGTGTGTTAAAGATGGCATTTGCTCAGCTTGTCAAAAAGGCAAGCAGACTAAATCCACTTTTAGAAGCATAGATAACAAAGATGCTGTGAGGTGTTTGTACCTCTTGCATATGGATCTCTTTGGTCCAATGCCAGTTCACAGCTTAGGTAGGAAGGTCTATACCTTTGTAGTTGTTGATGACTACTCAAGGTTTTCCTGGGTGTTCTTCTTGAGACAGAAATCTGAAACACCTAGTGTCTTCTACAGCTTTGTCAAGCAAATTCAGAATGAACTTAATAGTACTGTGGTCAAAATTAGAAGTGACCATGGTACTGAGTTTCAATCTGAAAGCATGACAAAACTATGTGAAGAATTTGGGATATTTCAAGAATTCTCTTCACCTAGAACACCTCAGCAAAATGGCATTGCTGAAAGGAAAAATAGGACCTTGATAGAAGCTAGTAGGACCCTACTAAGTGATACATCACTGCCATAGTATTTCTGGGCTGAAGCAGTTAACACTGCATGACATGTTATAAATAGGGCTACCATCACTAAAGGGCTAAACAAGACCCCCTATGAAGTAGTGAAAGGCAGGAAACCAAACCTATCCTATTTTAGGATCTTTGGTTGTAAATGCTACATACTTAACAATGGGAAGTCTTACATAACTAAGTTTGCTGCCAAGTCCCAAGAGGGAATTTTGGTTGGGTACAAGAATAATAGTAAGGCTTATAGAGTCTACAACTTGACTACATAAGTTGTAGAAGAATCAGTGCATGTAGTTTTTGATGAGACAAAACTTATTAACAATGAGTTGTCTAGCAATGTATGCAGCCCCACAGGTGTGACAAAGACAATGGACAAGTTGACTATAGAAGAAGTGCCTGCTGCAAGACAGCAAGGAGAGGAGAGTAGCTGCTGTCCAGGGGGAGAACTACATGTGCCAGTTGCTGAAGAATTCCAAGGTATACAGCATGATGCAGATGCTGAAGTGGTTCAACCAAAAGTGAGGATGCCTCCAGCCCACAGGCATCTTAGAGATCATCCAGTAGAGCAGATTATTGGAGATCCAAGACAAGGAGTACAAACCAGGAGTAGAAACATGAATGCTGCAATCTATTCCAGCTTTTTGTCTCAAGTTGAACCTAAAAGATTTGAAGAAGCAATACAAGATCCACAATGGACTGAAGCTATGCAAGAAGAGCTTAATCAGTTCAAGAGGTGCAAGGTTTGGGAACTGGTTCCTAAACCTAAAGACCACAATGTAATAGGAGTTAAGTGGATCTACAGAAATAAGATGGATGAACAAGGGGTCATCATAAAGAACAAAGCAAGACTGGTTGCAAAAGGATATAGGCAAGAAGAAGGTATTGATTTTGATCAAACCTTTGCTCCAGTAGCCAGACTGGAAGCCATAAGGATGTTCTTGGCCTATGCAACCTATTAAGGATTCAAGGTTTACCAGATGGATGTCAAGTCAGCATTCTTAAATGGTAATTTGAAAGAAGAAGTCTATGTGGAGCAGCCTTCAGGTTTTGTTGATCCAACTCAACCTCATTATGTCTATAGACTTAGGAAAGCTTTATATGGGTTAAAACAAGCTCCTAGAGCTTGGTATGAAACCCTATCTAGTTTCCTCATTGAGAACAAGTTTTCAAGGGGGAAAATAGATAAGACTCTATTCCTTAGGGAATCTAGAGGCAAAGTCATACTTGTCCAAATATATGTAAATGACATTATATTTGGGTCTACTGAAAGTAGCCTTTGCAGAAAGTTTGCAAAGCTTATGCAAAGTCAGTTTGAAATGAGTAGTATGGGAGAGCTGAAGTTTTTCTTGGGACTCCAAGTTAAACAGACTGAGAGTGGTTTGTCCATTTGTCAGTCAAAGTTCACCCTAGAACTCATAAGGAAGTATGGTATGGATTCATCCAGTACCATGAAGACTCCTATGGGGTCAAGCATGTCTCTTAGCAAGGATGATGCAGGGAAACCTGTAGATGAAACCTTGTATAGAGGGATAGATGGCTCCCTATTATACTTGACTGCTAGTAGACCAGACATCATGTATGTTACATGTGTTTGTGCAAGGTATCAAGCCTGCCCTAAAGAGTCTCACTTGACTGCTGTCAAGAGAATTTTGAGATATCTAAAGGGCACTCCCTATCTAGGCCTCTGGTACCCTAGGAATGGAGATTTTGATCTAACAGGTTATTCAGATGAAGACTTTGCAGGATGCAAAGAAGATAGAAAAAGTACTACTGGAACCTGTCAATTCCTAGGAGGAAGACTAATTTCTTGGAGCAGCAAGAAGCAAACCAGTGTGGCTATCTCCACAGCTGAGTCAGAATATGTAGCTGTAGGAAGTTGCTGTGCTCAACTTCTATGGATTCAACATCAGCTAGAGGACTATGGATTTCAGGTAAGTAGAACTCCACTTTTCTGTGATTCTACTAGTGCTATTTCAATAGCTAATAACCCTGTATCTCATAATAGGACAAAACATATTGAAATTAAATATCACTTTCTTAGGGAACAAGTAGAAAGAAATGATATTGTACTTGAATATGTTAAAACAGATGAACAAATAGCTGATATGTTTACTAAGCCACTAGAAGAAGCTAAGTTCAATAGATTCAAAATTGAACTAGGAATGATAAACTTAGACTAAGTTTACAGAATTGAAAATTGGCTAAGTAAAAAGGTGTCGACACATAGACAAGTCTATGTCGACACAGAATAGTGGTGTCGACACTCCAGTAAAAAGGTGTCGATACATCTAGGATGTTGGTGTCGACACTTCAGAATGTTAGTGTCGACACATGACAAGTAGGTGTCGACACATCCAATATGATGTCGACACTTAAGTTTTACTCAGAATTTTCTAAGTAAAGTCTCGACGATGTGTCGAGTTATGTTGTGTCGACACATAACCAAGTGTCGACACATAATATCTGTTGACTAAACTTGTGTCGACACATGTGTGTCGAGACATTATAAGTCAGTGTCGACACTTATTGCCAGTGTCGACACATGTTTAGCTAGCTGTCCCGCCTGTTCATCTTCAAAATCAGAAAGGTATAAATAGGGTTCTGTCTTTGGTTGTCGACACGCTTTCAAAGTTTCGAGACCATAACTCCTGTGTCGACACCTCTCTTTTCTCAAGACAAATTCTCCAAACCCTAATGGCTCCCAAGCTCGAGGAGAACGTTAACGAAGGCTATGAACTTGTGTGCGGCGCGTTCGATGATGGAGATCAAGAAATCCAATCGGTAGTAACCCTAGTCAGCGATTCTGGACTAGAATATTTGGTTTCAGAACCAACCAAGATTTGGAAGAAGGAAGTTCTTGAATTCCTTACTGGAGCTGTAGTTGATGACTCTGGATATAGAATCAAATCCACAGTGCATGGATCCAAAGTCAAGGTCTCACCAAAAAGTCTGAGGAAGGTACTCCAGCTACCTAAGACTCAAGATGAAGAAGAAGTTTCTACATCCAAGACCAGGGAAGCTCTTACCTGGTGTGGACTTGATCCAAAGCTGAAGATAGGTTCTGTCTTTAACAAGAAAGGCATGAACAGTCAAGGAAAATTCCTGTCTGAAATTGTGGGAAAGGTCATTCTCAGTAAGCCTGGAGGGCATGACAGGGTGTCAGCCTCAATGTTCAATGTCATGACAAGAATTATCTTCACCCTAAGAACAGATTGGTCAATGGTAATCTATGAGAAAATCAAGGAGAGCTTGAAGAAGCCCAACCTGGGCAGAATACTAAGTCTCTACCTAGCTGGTACAATACCAGAGGTAATGAGCAATGCTGCTGGAAGTAAGATTAACCACATGAGGAAGATGGATTCCAGGATATTTTCTAGGTGGGAAAGGGTGCTGTCAAAGGAACTGCCCACTCCAGAGAAGCCAGTTACTAAGAAAGATTCTCCTCCCAGGAAGAAAAGGAAAACTGCTGTTGTGGCACAAGAGTCCTCAAGCAGTTCTGAGAGTGAAGAACAGGTGGTGTTCACACCTGATGAGCAAGAGGAAGAGACAGTAGTAAAGACTCCTGCTCCTCAAGAGACTGCTGAGATCCTGGGGGAGCTGCCTCCAGCTAGCCCCATCCATAGGGATCACAGTCAGGGGGAGCTTCCAGGTGTAGCAGAACCCTCTACACTGGAGAGTGAACAAGCCACCTCCATTATACAAGAGGTACTCTCTGAACTAAACACTTTAGATTTTTCTATAGTAGATTCTGATTTGTCTGATGTCCATCAGCAAACTCAGCTAAACAGTCAAGTACCAGATGTTGTTTTAGAAGACAAATCTGCTGAATAAGAAGTGGTACCTGAATCAGTGGTTGAAGAGCAAAGACTGTCTCCAGCTCCATCTCCACCTGAATATACAATGGAGGATTTATTCTTAAATCTAGATCAAGAGGATTTTGATATGGACAAGGATGCTGCTGCTGAAGATAAGAGTGCAGCTGCTGAGGGGGAGCACATGGAAGTTCTGGAAGAGCCTATTAGGCTGGAAACTGAGAAAGCAACTACTGTGCCAGCTGACAAACCTCAAAGCCCTAAGGACAGGGTTGATATTGCCAGCACTTCTGCCTCTGAGGATGAGGAGAGTGCTAGGGCCAAGAAGAAGAAACTTTATGTTTTTAAAAGAAGAAGTCAGAGTTACAAGAAAGCCTTGCAATCCATTGCCCCACAGCCTATAGTTCAACAAGCTCCAACAATTGATTATAGTGCTTTGATGATTGCCATGCAGATCAAGTTGGATGAGCAAAGGAAGGCCATAGAGGCTTATGTGGATGAAGGGCACAAGTCCCTACAGTTTGATCTTGCACAAGATATCAAATCTATAAGGTTTGAGATGAATCTGAACAAGAAGGAAATGACTGACTGCTTCCACAAGGGTGGGAATGCAGTGGTCTATTTGGCAACTCACCAGGAGAAGATCAAGGCTCAAGTAGATGATATAGCAGTAAAGCAAGGATATGTGCTGGAGAATCAGTTAAGAATGAATGATAATTTGACTGCCTCCCATAATGCTATAGTCACTGAGTTGAAGAATAAGACTGCTGAACCTTCAACATCTACTGCTGCTGCTAAGGCTGACTTTGATAAGGTCTTTCAAGCTGAGATTTCTGCTGTCAAGTCTGCCATTAAAGATTCCCAGAAGGCCATCTCTGAACAGCTTACTAAGCTCAGACCTTACTTTAAAGAGGGCATCAGATACTTGGACAGTCAGATAAGGTTTCAAAAGGATGATGTCAGAGACCATATGGCCAGAGAAGTCATAAAGGGGGAGAGGGTATTAGTCAAAGCTAGCTCTGACCATGCCAAATGGATATCCAACTCCATCAGAGCTACACTGGGCTATCCTCCACTTTGTGATGATGATAATGTGGCTGAATCAGGAATACAAACTGCATATCTTGGAGGTGAGCAACAAGAAGTAGCTCAAGTAATATATCCACCTCCAGATTTTGACATGGTTCAAGCAGATGTCAGCACAATGTATAGCCCAACTGAGGGCAAGGCCAATGTTCATATTGAGAAGGTTGTTCAACCTATTTCTGAAGCTCTGCAGGAGGCCATGAACAAAGAAGAAGAGACAAGGTTGTCAAAAAAGAGGTTTAGGGAACAAGCAGAACAAAAGCCAGATTTTGAACAATGGAGCCCTACCTCTAGAAATATAATTCTTACTGCCTGGAAAGCTGCAAAGGACAATGCTCATGAAAGGAACAAATGGTTCTCTGAGGCAGAATGGAGAAAGCATGAGATTAGGCAGGAGGCTGTAGTACAATTCAGAAGGAAGGCTAAGATGGGAAAGCTACCTCCAACTGCTGTGGAGCCTAGCAAGTACTTCCCCAAGCCATATCACTACTTTGAGAGGCAGAAAATCAAAGCAGAGGAGCTGAAAAAGAAGGACTTAAAAGGAAAGAAGCCTGCTGTTGCTGAACCTGCTGAAGCCCCTGTCAAAGCTCAAGTTCAAGCTGGAAAGGGAATAGTTATCAAAGAACCTGATCAGAAATAGATTAGGAATTAAACTTGTAGCTTGTTGTAATCTGTTAAATGAAAAACATTTTTGTAAACCTTGGAAAATGTATAAGGAACAATGTTAGAACAATATATGATAAATATATTTCATGATTGTTCTGTAAATATGTCTATTTCTTATTTGTTCTGCAATGCTGAATGTGTATACATGTGTGAATTTATTACATGTTTATGTTTACCCTGCTGTTTATAATCTGTTGTACATCATTTTGTAATTTTAATTATGGATGGTGTATATCATTGACTAAGGGTTATGACTTCTCCAAATAGGGGGAGATTGTTGGGTACATTGGTCAAATGTACCTGATTTGAAGAAGCCTCACCCAACTCAATGATATACATCATAATGTATTTGATGTATGTTTGAGTTACTTGTGCAGGTTAAGAAAGAACTGGACTGAAGCAAAAAGTTTCTAAGTCCATGTGTCGACACCCAGAGGAAAAGTGTCGACACTTAAGAAAGCTTGTGTCGACACCCAGACAAGCAGTGTCGACACTTGGAGTCATTGTGTCGACACCTGGGATGCAGAGTCGACACCAGACAGAAAGTGTCGACACTTGGAGCTGTGTCGACACTCAGTGAAGAAAAGTGCAGACAGAAAGTGTCGACACAAGGAGCTGTGTCGACACCCAGTGAAGCTGTGTCTACACCAGAAAGTGTCGACACTTGGAGCTGTGTCGACACTCAGCAAAAGTCTGCAGAGTCTAAGTACAAGTGTCGACACTCAACACAATGTGTCGACACTATGCAGAAGAGTCAGCATTTGAAGTAAGTGTCGACACTCAACACAATGTATCGACACTCAACAGAAGAGTCAACATTTGAAGTATGTGTCGACACCCAGAACAATGTGTCGACACACAGCTAAAGACTCAACACTTGAAGAAAGTGTCGACACATGGAGCTGTGTCGACACTTAGCAAAGAACAGAAAGAACAACAAATTATTCTAAGTACAAGTGTCGACACTATGGGAATGTGTCGACACTCAGCTGAAGTCTCAACAACAAGAAGGTGTGTCGACACAAGGAGCTGTGTCGACACTCAGCAAGTTTCAACATAGAAGACTATGTGTCGACACCAAGAAGCAGTGTCGACACTAGACAGCTTCAACACAAGAAGTTGTGTCGACACAAAGGAGATGTGTCGACACATAGAAGAATTCAGCAAAAGCTAGAAGAACAAGTACTTGTGTTGACACTCAATTTCAGTGTCGACACATACAGAAGAATCTGTGTCGAGACATACAAGGAGTTGTGTCGACACCTTGTAGACTTGTGTCGACACTTACAAAGCATGTGTCGACACTTGGTCTATAAGTGTCGACACTTAAAGACAGAAAGTCTCGACACTATCAGACAGATAGAGATTTTCAAGAAGTGACTGGTTGACATGACAGCTGCCGATCCAGCCGGTCTACAGCACCTGTCAGAGATGTCAGAAGTCAGTTATGGACCGGACCAGCCGGTTACCATGAAGGATGCCTATAAATAGGCACCTACAGTTTACAGAAACTGTTGTTGAGGTTGTTGATCAAATTGTTAACAGAGTTCAGATTATTATTGAAGTAATCATAAAAGTGGTATACTGAGTATCAACACAAGAAGATCTTGCAGTCCAACTGCAGATCTAAGAAGTTGGAGAGAGAGAGCTCCATCCAAGAAATCAGCCTTTGGAACTAGGCTGAGAAGAAGGATTCAGATTCAATTCTGATTCTTAAGTGGCAGAGGTCAAGGAACAACTGCAGAGGATTCAGCCTTATTCAGTTCTACTCAAGAAGCTTTGAAGAAAGCTAAGTCAGGGTGAATCCAGCTGAGTTCTTCCAAGAACTCATCAAGAATCTCTCAACTCCTCTCTTATTATTCTGAGTTGTAGAGTTATATTTTGTAATATCTTTTTAACTTGTAGGATCCTTTGGATCTGAGTGATTGTAAGCCTATATTTATAAAGGCTGAGGGTAGGGCTTGTTTGCCTGAGTGTAGGAGATTGAGATCTCTGAGTGTAGGCCTTGGATTGGCTGAGTGTAGGCCTTGATTGGCTGAGTGTAGGCTTTGGGATAAAGCTGAGTTATAAGGCTTTGGGCCTGAGGTAGGAACCAATTTGGGTTCTGAGACAGTGCAGGAGTTTGGCTGAATCTAGTACACTGCTAGATAGGCGAAGGGGGAAAGTGGATGTACCCATATCTTGGGGAACCACTATAAATCACTGTGTGCTGTGCTGTGAATGTGCTGTAGATTAGCTGTGTATGTTTGATTATTGCTGATTGTTGTAATAAACTAGTTAGAAATCTGTGATATAACTGTTTGGCTGCCAACAAAGTTAAAAAAGGATTAGGTCACCTATTCACCCCCCTCTAGGTGTTTAGGTACCATATCTTTCACTAGAGGAGTGGGAGAGCAACAGAGATCGGTGCGGATATAGGAAGTGACAGGTACCGGAGAGGAGGATCGATGTGTAGATCGAACGGATGAAGGAGATCACGGAGGAATTGGAGTGATCCATGGAGGGGTAGGGATAGAGGCGGCCCAAAAGGAGAGCCTTCACACTATGTACCGCCGAAGCGTAGCCTCGACGATGCAATCCCCTCCCCCAGATGAAAAGATCACCTTTTCGAGGAAGGACATGCCAAATCATGACGACCCTTTCTGTGACACAATGGTGATACGAACTGCCATCGAAAACTTCACGGTGTCACGGATCCTAGTAGACAATAGGAACTCAGTGAATGTGATTTTCAAGAAAGCATTCAATGAGATGAGGGTGGAGGCCCGAAGGGTGCTGGCGGCGGATGGACCATTGTTTGGATTCTCAGGAGAGAGGAAAGTAGTCGAGGGGGGAGTGGGACTCAAAGTAACCCTGGGAGTGCTATCCCGAAATTGCCGCTTTGTCATAGTGGATGCCCCCAGTAGTTAAAACGCCATTTTTTGGCGCCCCTTGATCAACGCTTTCAGATGCGTTCCTTCATCGTTTCACTAGTGCTTGAAACTGAACTCAGGAGGTACCCAAATCAGGGTGCGGGGGGATCCAAAGGCTGCAAGGGAATGCTACGTGACAGTAGTGAACACCGTCTCCTGGTAGGGAGACGCTAAAGAAATGGAGAAGAGGATGGAGCAGTTGCAACAGGAACTGGGGGGCGAAGTAGAAGAAAGAGAGGAGGAGGATGTTGGAGGAAAAGCAGAAGTAGTGATGGTTGGAGGCATTGCGGGGGAGCCAGAAATGGCAGGAGAGAAGCTCGGAGAGATGGGGATAGTAGAAGAGAGAGAGGAAGAAGATGCTGGAGGATAAGGAGAAGTAGTGATGGTTGGAGGCATTGCGGGGGAGCCAGAAATGGTGGGAGAGGAGTACGGAGAGACGACGATGGTAGAAGAAAGAGAGGAGGAAAATGCTAGAGGAAAATAAGAAGTAGTGATGGTTGGAGGCATTGCGGGGGAGCCAGAAATGGCGGGAGAGAAGCGCGGAGAGATGGGGATAGTAGAAGAAAGAGAGGAGGAAGGTGCTGGAGGAGAGAGAGAAGTAGTGATGGTCGGGGACATTGCGGGGAAGCTAGAAATGGCTGGAAAGGAGGGAGGAGAGATGGAAGCGGAAGAGGAAGGGGAGACCAAAGAAGGTGGCGGGAGAAAAGGGAAGAGGAAGATGGAGGAAGAGGGAGGGTCTCCCAGGAGGGGGGCCCGGCTAGAAAAAAGAAGAGCCTCACTGCAGGGAGGAGAGGACGCAAGCAAGGGGGAGATGGAAAAGCTTGGGGAAGAAATGGTGATGGCTTTTGCGGAAGACGAAGCAAGAGAGCAGGATGCACTGAGAGAGCAGGAAGGAGAGGAAGAGCCATCAAGGCTGAAGGAGGCCGTGGAGGTACTCGAGGTAGAGATCTGTACCAAGGAAGGCAGAGAGGAGAAGGTAAAGATCAGTGGCGAGCTCAGCCCGGAAGACAGAGAGAAGTTCAAGGCCTGCGTGCAAAAAAATATTGACGTCTTTGCATGGAGCGCCACAGACATGCCCGGGGTCGATGCAGACATAGCTTGTCACCGCCTCAATCTCGATCCCAACACTCGCCCCATACAGCAGAAGAAGAGGGCCATCACCTCCAAGATGGTCGGACCTATTAGAGTGGAGGTAGATAAGTTACTTAAGGCGGGGTTTGTGTCCGCTTGTAAGTATCTGGGGTGGGTGAGTAATGTTGTAATGGTTAAAAAAGGGGAGGGTAGATCGAGAATGTGTGTGGAGTTTTCTCTTTTAAATAAAACATGCCCGAAGGATTGTTACCCGCTGCCCCGAATCGATGCGCTGGTTGACTCAGCCGTCGGTTTTCCTTTTATGAGTTTCTTGGATGCGTTTTCCGGATATCACCAAATACGCATGCATCCTCCAGACGTTAAGGATGTCACCTTCGTCACGGAGGATGGATGCTTCTGTTTTAATATGATGCCTTTCGATTTGAAAAATGCGGGAGCATCCTACCAAAGAATGATGGATCGGATCTTCTGAAAACAGAGAGGGAGGAACCATGAGGTGTACGTGGATGACTTGATGATCAAAAGCAAGGACCTCGAAGCTCATATCCTAGATCTTGAGGAGACCTTTGAGACCCTAAGAAAGTATAAAATGAGACTCAACCCCCTGAAATGTGTTTTTGGAGCCAATAGGGAAAAGTTCCTCGGACATCTTTGTTGGAGTTACCATGGTGATCTAGAAATGGTCAAACATGTAATCTCACTTGCAACGCGATATGAGCCTGCAGGGTCGCACATAAGAGATGTGGAGAAGTTGGATGATTGACTGTGTTGGTAAAGGTTACCAATCACCGACCTGAATGGGGATATGGGCAAAGTGTTGCCTTAAAGGATCGTCGGGTTGGGCAAATGTTGCCTTGAAGGATTGGTAAGAATTGTCGACCGAGGGTCGACGTGAATCGTCGGGAATTATCTCTGATTCTCGCCGACTGATTCTCGCCGATCCTAGGTGATTCTCGACGATCCTAGGTGATTCTCGCCGATTGTAGGTGATTCTCGCCGATTGATTCTTACCGAATCTGCTTGGTGATTCTCGCCGATGCTGGAACCCTAATTTTCTGGGTGGTCTGCGGATAGCGATATTCCTAAGTCTGTTTATGCCTTTGGTATAAATAGGTACTTATGGTTTTCGGGAATGCAGGCTGAGCTGATCGAATCGGATACCGAATCCGATATTTGCTCGCTCATTCCGCCGATCCCGAATCCCGCCGACGGAAAGGTTCTGCCGCCGTGCTCGCTCCGTCGACCTCCTCCTCTCCGGCGATTGTCGCTGGTGTTGCTATTCCTGGCGCGGACCTAGCAGTCCGTGGAAAAGCAAGGTGCGGTCATTCTCCTTCCTGATTAACCGTGCGATGGAAAAGTCGGTGTTCTCCCGCTCGTGTGGATTTCTGCAGAGACGTGGATATCATTCCACGTAGAACTCGCCATCAGCAAGAACACGAAGCTTGGAGCATCTCCGTTGAGTTGTGACTCAACGCCACCGAGGTAATTTTTGCCTAGTTGTATGTTTACTTCTTGATTCAACTACCATGGCCCGATCCCATCTCTTTTGGGGTTTTCTTGATGTTTTTATTCTTCCGCTGCGTGAACAAGTGTTGTGCCATCCTCATAGAGAAACCCAACAGTGGTATCAGAGGGAGGTTCCGACCATGATTGTTGTATTGGAAGTTTTGTTATTCCAGTGCGTGTAAACCTAGGGATTTAGAAGTGTTCTAAATGTCTAGATTTAGTCTTGGTACCCCGCCAAGAACGTATGTGATTTCGTGGAAATTTCTAATTGTTAGAAATTGTAGTCTCCTTAGCAGTAACCATCCCTCGAGTTTGTTTTGGATTTTGAATCCAACATAGAGAGATGAGCTTGTCTACTGCTTTAAGTTGTGTTGTCTTTGCTTTTGTCCAATGCATGTAAATCTGAGGATTTGGAAATTTCCGAATGTTCAGATTTAGCCCTTCCTTCTATCAAATGTTGATGGTGTCAGGTTGTGCACATAAGGGATGCATGTGGTTTTAGAAAAAAAATTGTTTTTTTGGATGTGCACATTGATCAAATGTTGATCATGGTTAACTGTTAACCTATAATCAAAAACCCTTCATCAAATATTAAGTGTTCGGATGCCTTCCGATGGATGACACTCTTCCTGCCTCGATCGATGAAGTGTGGGCTTGCCAAAGCAAGGTGCATTAATCTATCTTGGTAAGGGTGCGAGCGGATAATTGTGATATCCCACTGTCAACATCGGGTCCAGCTTAACTAGGTGACCTCAAAGGTTGAGTGCCTAGAGGCATAGGGTTGGCATGCACCATATGATGGATGCGAGTAAGGAGTTATTCACCAACCATACAAGAATTGCATGAGGATGCAATTGGCAAGCGTTGCCTACCTAAATAACCGCATCGTGAGAGGAAAGCCAAAGCTGACTCATTGTGTTGGTGAAATACGGATCTTGTCCAATAAGAGAGTAGCTCGCATGAACTCTCCGAATTGTTAGTGAGGGCTATCATTTCGAATAAAATAGTGGGAGTGTTTTAATTGAAGTCCAAATTAAAATAAATTGTATTTGAAATTTTGGTACTGGTTTTATTCTGCATAAATTCTTGTAGGATTCCATGGCAAGTGTTTCACACTCCATGTTGTCTATGAGAGCCATCCTTGAGAAGGATAAGCTTAGTGGGACTAATTACATGGACTGGTACAGGAACCTGAGAATAGTTCTCAGGCAAGAGCGAAATCTCTATGTCTTGGAAGAAGAAGCCCCCGAGGTGCCGACCGGGAACTCTTCCCGTGCTGAGAAGGATGCTTATAAGAAGTATACTGATGATGCTTTAGATGTCGAATGCCTTATGCTTGCCACTATGAACTCTGAGCTTCAGAAGCAACATGAGAACATGGGGTGCAAGGAGATTGACGAGCTTCTCAAGAAAATGTTTCTAGGGCAGGCTCGTCAAGAGAGGTTTGACGTCACAAAAGCGTTGTTTCAGTACAAGATGGGAGTTCGAGACTCAGTAGGGACTCACGTACTCAAGATGATTGGGTATATAGAGAACCTTGAAAGGCTGGGTTTTCCTCTTGGTCAAGAGTAGGCCACAGATCTGCTCCTGCAATCGTTGTCGGACAGTTATGAGCAGTTCGTCTTGAACTACAACATGAATGAAATAGACAAGACACTGCCCGAACTCCTAGGCATGTTGAGAACTGCCAAAATCAATATGAAAAAGGCCAAGCCTGCCAGCCCCATACTGATGGTGCATAAGGGCAAGGGCAAGGCCAAGGGCTCTAAGAAGACGAAGGTGGGACCTAAGTCATATCTTGAGCCCAAGTCTTCTGCACTGATGAAAAAGAAAAGCACGGTGAAGGAAGGGAAATGCCACCACTATGGCAAGGCTGGTCATTGGAGGAGGAACTGTCCTTTGTACATTGAAGGTCTGCAGAAAATGAAGGGAGGTATGACTTCCGCTTCAAATGTTCACGTTATAGAGATAAACCTTTCTGCTCCTTCATCTTCGGTATTGGATACCGGATGTGGTTCTCACATTTGTACAACTGTGCAGAAACTGGGAAGGAGAAGATTGCTGAGTAAAGGGGAGGTGGACCTCCGCGCCAGCAATGGAGCAAGAGTTGCTGCTGTAGCCGTAGGGGTTTACCGTCTTTCTTTGCCCAGTGGGATTGTAATAGAAATAGATAATTGTTATTTTGTTCCGGCCATAACTAGAAACATTATATCTATTTCATGTTTGGACATGATTGGATTTTCTTTTATAATTAAGAACAACTGTTGTTCTATATTTAAGAATGATGTTTTTTATGTTGTAGCCCAATTGTTTAATGGTCTTTATGTTTTGAACTTGTACCATCTGATCTGTAATGTGGAAAATAATAAAAGACTAAGAACAAATGACTCGAACCCTACATTTTTTTGGCATTGTCGTTTGGGCCATATCAACGAGAAGCGCATATCCAAGCTCCATAGATGGACTTTTGGACTCATTTGATTATGAATTATTTGAGCGATGCGAATCTTGTTTGTTAGGCAAGATGACTAAAGCTCCTTTCACTGGTTATATTGAGAGGGCTGAGGATCTCTTGGGTGTGGTACATAGTGATGTATGCGGACCCATGAGTTCCATGGCTAGAGGTGGGTATTTCTACTTTGTTACATTTACTGATGATTTCAGTAGATACGGATATGTGTATCTTATGAAGTGCAAATCCGAGACCTTTGAAAAGTTCAAAGAGTTCAAGAATGAAGTAGAAAACTAGTTGGGTAAAAGGGTTAAAGCACTCCGATCTGATCGAGGTGGCGAATACCTGAGTCATGAGTTCCGTGATCATCTGAAAGAGTGTGGTATTGTATCACAGCTCACTCCACCTAGAACACCACAACATAATGGTGTGTCTGAGAGGAGAAATCGTACTCTGTTAGACATGGTACGTTCGATGATGAGTCATGCAGACTTGCCTGTTTCCTTTTGGGGTTTTGCTTTAGAGATTGCTGCAATGACATTGAATCGCGCTCCAATGAAAATGGTTCTGAAGACACCATATGAGATATGGACTGGGAAGCGTCCTAGTATGTCGTTCATTAAAATTTGGGGCTGTGAGGCATACGTGAGACGTCAAATGCCTGACAAGCTAGAACCCAAATCGAATAAATGTTATCTGGTGGGATATCCTAAGGAAACGAAAGGGTATTACTTTTACCTACCGTCTGAGGGCAAAGTGTTTGTCGCAAGGACTGGTGTCTTCTTATAGAAATAGTTCTTATCAAGAAAGACTGAAAAGGTAGAGCTTGAAGAAGTTCAAGAACCCCATGTAGTGAATGAACCGGAATTGGATTCTGAGACAGGACTACAAGATGTTGTCGCTAGAGAACCTGCTCAAGGAACACAAGTCCTACGTAGATCTGGTAGACCGAGGTTTGAGCCTGAGAGATATGGATTTCTCGTGTCTTAAATAGGTAATGTGTTGCTTATGAATCATGATGATGAACCAGCAACCTACCAGGAGGCTATGAATGGACCGGACTCCGACAAATGGCTTGAGGCTATGAAATCCGAAATGGACTCCATGTATGCAAACCAAGTTTGGAACTTGGTGGAACCACCTGAAGGGGTACGACCCATAGGGTGCAAGTGGGTCTTCAATAAGAAGACCGACATGGATGGGAATGTACAGACATTCAAAGGGTGACTAGTGGCTAAGTGTTTCAAGAAAATTCATGGTATTGACAATGATGAGACCTTTTCCGCTGTTGTCATGGTAAAATCCATAAGGATATTGCTTGTTGTTGCTGCGTATTATGACTACGAGATCTGGCAGATGGATGTCAAAACGGCTTTCCTTAATGGAAACCTCCTTGAGGAAGTGTATATGACACAACCCGAGGGTTTTGTATCCCCAGATGAAGCCACTAAAATATGCAAGCTGAATAAGTCCATCTATGGACTGAAACAGGCCTCTCGAAGTTGGAATCTTCATTTTGATGAGAAAATCAAAGAGTTTGGTTTCATCAAGAATGAAGGTAAGCCTTGTGTTTACAAGCGAATCAGTGGGAGCATTGTTGTCTTCCTGATATTGTATGTAGATGACATACTGTTGATTGGGAATGACATTCCTACCCTGAAAGTTGTTAAGAACAACCTAGGGAACTGCTTTTCAATGAAGGATTTGGGTGAAGCGACTTATATACTCGGTATTAAGATCTATAGAGATAGATCGAAGAAGTTGCTGGGTTTGACCCAGAGTACGTACATCGAAAAGGTGTTGAAGCGGTTCAACATGCTTGAGTCCAAGAAAGGATTTTTGCCCATGTCTCATGGTGTGAATCTCTCTAAGGACCAGTGTCCAAAGTCTTGTGAAGATAAGGACCGCATGAAGTTGATTCCATATGCTTCGGCAATTGGATCAATCATGTACGCGATGTTATGTACTCGACCCGACGTCTCCTTTGCTTTGAGCATGACTAGCAGGTATCAGTCAGACCCCGGTGAGTGTCACTGGATTGCAGTCAAGAATGTCCTGAAGTACTTGAGAAGGACTAAGGATGTGTTCTTGGTGTATGGTGGAGAGGAAGAGCTCGTTGTAAGTGGTTACACGGATGCTAGCTTCCAAACTGATAGATACGACTCCAAGTCTCATTCAGGTTTTGTGTTTTGCCTGAATGGAGGAGCTGTGAGCTGGAAGAGTTCCAAGCAAGAGACTGTTGTTGATTCTACAACTGAGGCCGAGTATATCGCCGCAGCTAATGCGGCGAAGGAGGCTGTATGGATTAGAAAATTCATCGGCGAGTTTGATGTAGTTCCTAGCATTGTTGGTCCCGTTATTCTCTACTGTGATAACAATGGTGCAATTGCACAATCTAAGGAACCTAGATCCCATCAGCTCTCCAAGCACATACTTCGGCGGTTTCATCTTATTCGTGAGATTGTCGAACGAGGAGATGTGAACATTTGCAGAGTGCCGATTGAGGAGAATATTGCGGATCCACTAACAAAGCCTCTCGCGTAGAGAAAGCATGATGGTCATACTAGATCGATGGGTATACGATACCTAAATGATCAACTCTAGTGAGAATCTTGTGGATTGCATGTAAACATGTATTTTGTTGGCCATTTGTTCATATGATGAACAGTGTACCTAGTTTTTCTCTTACAATTAATGGCAATTTCTTTTATTATGAGTTTTTCTATATGATAGTTAAATGTTAACATAATAGATACCCTTAGAATGTTTGCTTCCATGGGACATCAAGTACGTGACTTGAATGTGAGAGCCTATGATTTATTTGAAGCTTCATTCTTAAAAGGTCCCTGGTTGAGTATCATCATAGAAGCTAAGGGTGATGATGGTACATGAAGGCTAGCACGTGCGTTGACTGATGACCGGTTCTCACATGTCATGATATTGTGATATCAAGTCATCACGTGGGTACTTGTTAGTGAACAAGTTGTACTGGACAGACCCAACCTGAGACTACTCTGTGGATTGTGATACAATCGTGTCACGAGTAGGTCTCAATTGATAATGGTGTTGTGGTCCTTTGACCTGAAGTCACAGCATTCATCAAGTGAGGAAGAGCATGCTTTGATGCCATCTAAAGTCTTCCTTGAGAAAGGTTGATGATAAGGGTGGTTGTTGGGCATGTTACGAATCATTTGGGTGTTTGTGTGTGAGCAGATATGAGATTTGTCTTCCTGTATGACAGGAGTTACATCCATGGGCCCCTTGATGGAATTGGACTGAGAAATGCATGGCCATGCTTGGTTGAGTCAATATGTGATATTGGACTCACCATTCTCTGGAAGTTCGTCCTGGATCAAGAAACTTGTATTGAGCTATTATGAGGGTGATACGGTCCATGCCTCTAGTTCTTTCCGGATGTAAGGGACAAAGGGACAAAGACAATGCTGATACATTGGTCATAAAGGCTTATGAGTTATAAACTCTTATTTCTTGGGGAGCAATGATGCATTGCAAGATGTCGCTCATTGTTTGTGAGGTTTTTGGTTTGATACTTTCAAGATCAAGTGGGAGACTGTTGGAGTTACCATAGTGATCTAGAAGTGGTCAAACATGTAATCTCACTGCCAACGCGATATGAGCCTGCAGGGTCGCACATAAGAGATGTGGATAAGTTGGATGATTGACTGTGTTGGTAAAGGTTACCAATCACCGACCTGAATGGGGTTATGGGCAAAGTGTTGCCTAAAAGGATCGTCGGGTTGGGCAAATGTTGTCTTGAAGGATTGGTAAGAATAGTAGACCGAGGGTCGACGTGAATCGTCGGGAATTATCTCTGATTCTCGCCGACTGATTCTCGCCGATCCTAGGTGATTCTTGCCGATCCAAGGTGATTCTCGTCGATTGTAGGTGATTCTCGCCGATTGATTCTCACCGAATCTGCTAGGTGATTCTCGCCGATTCTGGAACCCTAATTTTCTGGGTGGTCTGCGGATAGCGATATTCCTAAGTCTGTTTATGCCTTTGGTATAAATAGGTACTTAGGGTTTTCGGGAATGCAGGCTGAGCTGATCGAATCGGATACCGAATCCGATATTTGCTCGCTCATTCCGCCGATCCCGAATCCCGCCGACGGAAAGGTTCCGCCGCCGTGCTCACTCCGTCGACCTCCTCCTCTCCGGCGATTGTCGCTGGTGTTGCTATTCCTGGCGCGGACCTAGCAGTCCGTGGAAAAGCAAGGTGCGGTCATTCTCCTTCCCGATTAACCCTGCGACGGAAAAGTCGGTGTTCTCCTGCTCGTGTGGATTTCTGCAGAGACGTGGATATCATTCCACGTAGAACTCGCCATTAGCAAGAACACGAAGCTTGGAGCATCTCCGTTGAGTTGTGACTCAACGCCACCGAGGTAATTTTTGCCTAGTTGTATGTTTACTTCTTGATTCAACTACCATGGCCCGATCCCATCTCTTCTGGGGTTTTCTTGATGTTTTTATTCTTCCGCTGCATGCACAAGTGTTGTGCCATCCTCATAGAGAAACCCAACAATCTTCTCACCCCATCGGGTGTGGAACCCAACCCTGAAAAAGTGAAAGCAATCCTGGAGTTGGAGTCCCCTAGAAATACTAAGGAAGTTCAGCGTCTCCCCGACAAGTTGGCTGGGCTAAGCAGGTTTCTCTCTCGAGCTGGAGAGAGATGCTCGCCTTTCTTTCGTACACTATGGGGAGGCAAGAGGTTCGAGTGGACCCCAGAATTTGAGAAGGCTTTCCAGGCTATAAAGCAACAGCTCACCCAGACGCCTTTACTCCAGGGGCCAAGGGAAGGAGAGGTCTTATTTTTATACTTGGGGGTAGGGACTTGGGCAGTGAGCTCGGTTCTTGTGTGAGAAGAAGGAAAGAAACAATTTCCAATCTATTATGTGAGCAGGGTCTTAAATAAAGCAGAGTTCAGGTATCCCATCCTTGAAAGGTTAGCATTTGCCCTCATCGTCTCGGTCCGAAAGCTCAGACTGTATTTTCAGGCTCATTCTATTCAGGTGGTAACGGATCACCCCCTCCGTCCCATCTTGGAGGGGGTAGAACATTCTGGGAGGCTGGCCAAGTGGTCAATAGAGCTCAGTGAATTCGACTTCGCTTTCGTTCCTCGGCTCGCCATTAGGGCACATGCGGTGGCTGATTTCCTGGTGGACTACGTAGTTGAGGTCCAGGAGGTGGAAGTATCCCCTCGAGCAGCCTGGAAGATGTTAGTAGATGGAGCATCGGGAAGAAATTCCTTTGGAGGGCGAATGGTCTTGATAAGTCCAGAAGGGACCAGGATTGAACAGGCCTTGAAGATTCATTTCACGATCACCAACAACCAAACGGAATATGAGGCGATCATCGCGGGACTCAGGTTAGCCCGGGAACTGGGCATACAAGACATCGAGCCCTCGACTGACTCCATGGTGGTGGCAGGCTGGATCAAAGGGGAGTTCGAGACAAGGGAGCCTACCCTCCAGTTGTATCTAGTAAAGGTCAAGGGCATCATCGGACAGTTCCGAAGCTTTTCAATTCAGCACATCCCGAGGGTGGAGAGCACTCAGGCTGACCAACTCGCCAAGCATGGCCCTCGAGCCGGGGGAACAATGATGGAGCTCTTCAGGCCGTCTATAGAAGAAGGGGAGCTCATGAAGATCAGCCAGCAGAGGTCTTGGATGGACCCCTTCATCACCTTTTTGGCGTCAGGGCAGTTACCCGAGAAAGAACTTGATAAGAAGCATACCAGATACAAATCGGCGTACTACCTGCTGAAGGATGGGGTTTTATATGGCAAGACGATGTCGGGTTTGCTGGCCAGATGTGTGTCAGAGGAGGAGGTTCCAAAGGTTCTGCAAGAGATTCACTCGGTAGAATGTGGGAGTCACTCGGGGAGCCGGACATTAGAAGGGAGGGTGCTGAGATAGGGGTACTTCTGGCCTACCCTCAGGAAAGATGTAGAGGAATTCGCGAAAAGGTGTCAAAATGCCAGGAGTTCGCCCCCATCCAGCTCCTTTCGGCCCAGAGGTTACGGACAATCACAGCTCCCTGGCCTTTCACTATATGGGGGCAAGATCTGGTGGGTCCTTTTCACCAAGCGAGTGGCCAGAGTAAATTCCTGCTAGTCATGGTGGACTACTTTTCGAAATGGCTGGAGGTGAAGGCGCTGGCTAAGGTAACATCGCAGGTGGTCAAGAATTTCGTATGGGGGGACATCATCTGCCGGCATGGGTTACCTCTGGCCATTATGACAGTTAACGGACCACAATTTGCAAGTAGAGAGTTCGTTAATTTCTGCATCCGTTTGGGAATAGATCTCCGCTTTGCCTCTGTTCATCATCCACGGAGTAATGGGTAGGTGGAAGAAGCTAATAAGGTCATTGTCAATCTATTGAAGAAGAAAGTGGAGAATTTGAGGGGGAACTTGGTCGAGAAGCTACCTTCAGTCCTATGGGCCTTAAGGACCACACCAAACACCGCCACGGGGGAAACCCCATTTAAGCTCTCTCATGGCTCAGAGGCTGTCATACCTATCGAGTTTGAGGTCACATCACCAAGAGTAACAGTTGCAAGGGAAGGAGGCGAAGGATGGAGAGCGGAGAACGAGGAAGAGTAGAGACTCTCTCTGGATCTCATGGAGGAGCTCAGGGATTTGGCGATGGTCCGGCAGGAGGTGGTCAAGCGCCAGATGGCGAGGTACTTCGACAAGCATATAAGGGTCAGACAGTTCGAGAAGGGAGATTTGGTCCTAAAAAAGGTAGACGCAGCAGGTAGAGGAGCCTCCTTAGGGAATCTCCATCCCAATTGGGAGGGTCCTTTTGTAGTAAAAGAGGTCTTGAAGTTGGGAGGGTACCACCTCTAGGATGTGGATTGGGTATCCCTCGGTCGCCCTCGAAGTGGTGATGATTTAAAGAGATTTTACCCGTAGCACTTTTCACGCTCATTACATTTTTTGCAATTTTGATGTGCTCTTTTGATGTGATGGGAGTGTGGGTGACCTTTTTTTGGCACCAAGGTTGGAGATGGTTTGGAGAGGAGACCCCGAGCAGACCTGCTGACCAGGCTCTCATCTAGCTAGCAGGGCTGTAGGCTCACTCGGTGGTTGGAGATGTTTTGGAAAGGAGAGCCCGAGCAGAGCCGCTGACCAGGCTCTCATCTAGCTGGCAGGGCTGTAGGCTCACTCGGTGGTTGGAGATGGTTTGGATAGGAGACCCCGAGCAGACCCGTTGACTAGGCTCTCATCTAGCTGGCAGGGCTGTAGGCTCACTCGGTGGTTGGAGATGGTTTGGAGAGGAGACCCCGAGCAGACCCGCTGAACAGGATCTCATCTAGCTGGCAGGGTTGTAGGCTCACTCGGTGGTTGGAGATGGTTTGGAGAGGAGACCCCGAGCAGACCCGCTAACCAGGCTCTCATCTAGCTGGCAGGGCTGTAGGCTCACTCTGTGGTTAGAGATGGTTTGGAGAGGAGACCCCGAGCAGACCCGCTGACCAGGCTCTCATCTAGCTAGCAGGGCTGTAGGCTCACTCGGTGGTTGGAGATGGTTTGGAGAGGATACCCCGAGCAGACCCACTGACCAGGCTCTCATGTAGCTGGTAGGGCTGTAGGCTCACTCGGTTGTTGGAGATGGTTTGGAGAGGAGACCCCGAGCAGACCCGTTGACCAGGCTCTCATCTAGCTGGCAGGGCTATAGGCTCACACGGTGGTGGGAGATGGTTTGGAGAGGAGACCCCGAACAGACCCGCTGACCACGCTCTCATCTACCTGGCAGGGCTATAGGCTCACTCGGTGGTTGGAGATGGTTTGGAGAGGAGACCCCGAGCAGACCTGCTGACCAGGCTCTCATATAGCTGGCAGGGCTGTAGGCTCACCCGGTGGTTGGAGATGGTTTGGAGAGGAGACCCCGAGCAGACCTGCTGACCAGGCTCTCATCTAGCTGGCAGTGCTATAGGCTCACTCGGTGGTTGGAGATGGTTTGGAGAGGAGACCCTGAGCAGACCCACTAACCAGGCTCTCATCTAGCTGGCAGGGCTGTAGGATCACTCGGTGGTTGGAGATGGTTTGGAGAGGAGACCCCGAGCAGACCGGCTGCCCAGGCTCTCATCTAGCTGGCAGGGCTGTAGGCTCACTCGTTGGTTGGAGATGGTTTGGAGAGGAGACCCCGAGCAGACCCGCTGACTAGGCTCTCATCTAGCTGGCAAGGCTGTAGGCTCACTCGGTGGTTGGAGATTGTTTGGAGAAGAGAACCCGAGCAGACCCGCTGAACAGGTTCTCATCTAGCTGGCAGGGCTGTAGGCTCACTCGGTGGTCGGAGATGGTTTGGAGAGGAGACCTCGAGCAGACCCGCTGGCCAGGCTCTCGTCTAGCTGGCAGTACTGTAGGCTCACTCGGTGGTTGGAGATGGTTTGGAGAGGAGACCCCGAGCAGACCCGCTGACCAGGCTCTCATCTAGCTGGCAGGGCTGTAGGCTCACTCGGTGGTTGGAGATTGTTTGGAGAGGAGACCCCGAGCAGACCCGCTGACCAGGCTCTCATCTAGCTGGCAGGGCTGTAGGCTCACTCGGTGGTTGGAGATGGTTTGGAGATGAGACCCCGAGCAAACCCGCTGACCAGGCTCTCATCTAGCTGGCAGGGCTGTAGGCTCACTCGATGGTTGGAGATGGTTTGGAGAGGAGACCCCGAGCAGACCCCCTGAACAGGCTCTTATCTAGCTGGCAGGGTTGTAGGCTCACTCGGTGGTTAGAGATGGTTTGGAGAGGAGACCCCGAGCAGACCCGCTGACCAGGCTCTCATGTAGCTGGCGGGGCTATAGGATCACTCGGTGGTTAGAGGTTTTGGAGAAGAGACCCCGAGCAGACCCACTGATCAGACACTTATCTAGCTGGCAGGGCGGTATGCTCACTCGGTGGTTGGGGGTTAGGAGAAGAGACCCCGAGCAGGCCAGCTGACCAAGCTCTCATCTAGATGGCAGGGCCGTAGGCTCAAGGGCAAGTCTAGTGGTGAGAGTTCACGGGGAGAAAGGTCCATATTCATCAGACGATTGGTGGAAAATCCCTAGAAAAAGGAAGGATCGGGGATCGGGCCAGGGAGGAGGGTCTCTGGCCGACACTCGGCATGGGCGGTCTTGCCCATAGCGAGTGGGCCTTCCATGTTCAAGGCGCAAGACTGGCGTAAAAAGGTGGGGCCAGTCAAGCGGGACGGCGGGTCTCCAGGGACGTCAACGCAGGTTAATCTTACGGCGAGAAGAGCGCTAAGGGTCAGCTGATCTCGCGGGTGGTATAGGCGAAGAGAGATCCATGGTCTCGCATTTTTGGCTAACTATTAAGCAAAACAGCAGAAGATAAAAGCAGCAATTAAGTAACATATATAAGGTTTAACAAAATTTCCTTGGATCATCATAAAAATAAAGAACACCTCGCTATTTTCAAGGAATTGTCTATCAAGATTACAAGCACCAGACAAGATAAAAAAGAAAAATGGGG
The DNA here is from genome assembly GCA_039583875.1 of Platanthera guangdongensis. Lineage (NCBI taxonomy): Eukaryota > Viridiplantae > Streptophyta > Magnoliopsida > Asparagales > Orchidaceae > Platanthera > Platanthera guangdongensis. The sequence goes on from CM077150.1 coordinate 91,568,903, forward strand.
GGGTGGAGAAGTCACTGGCGCTGGTGTTTCTCTACTCGCTACCGGAAGAAGAGCTGTCATCCATCTCGCCGCATAAGCGGAGGACCAGGTCACGGGCAGTAACCGTCTCGGCATCATCGCGCACCACCCCCAGCTCCTTCATCATTTTAAGAACAAGCTCCGCTGTCTTGATATTGGAGTCTCGGCAGAGGGCATCCACCTCATCTACAGAGTAGCGGGAAGGAATGGGAAATTGGTCTGACGGGGGTGCCGCGCTGTTCCGAAGGCAAAGATTTTCAGCTTTCAATTTCTTGTTCTCTCCCTCCAACTCCTCAATGCGCGAGCGCATCCGGTCGACAGTCTCGGCATCCTGCAAGAAGACTTAATAAATGAAGGACCAAAATGGGCGGCGAGTAGAGCTAGCAAAGGGGCGGTAAGAGAACTTACCACACCGCCCTTGCTCTGCGCGAGGAGGTTGTCGGCAACGACCAACCGCTTCTCCAGGTCACTGGATTTCTCCCATTCCGCGGCGAAACCGGCCTCCGCATCCTTCCATTTCCTATTGTTGAAGACAAGGAGGTGCGAGACCCGGTGCGCGAGTTCCAGGGAGCGAAATTGAGAGTGGGCGCTCTTCAGGATGAGATCTCGCGATGCCTCATTATCTATGGGCTCAGATCCAAGGCCACCATATAGCCCAAACCCTAGGGAGAAGGCGTGACTGGTGGGGGGGGGGGTCCTGCTCTTTCCAGGAGGGAAGGAGAGTGGACACCGACACACGGTTATCATCCTTCTCCCATAGGAGCACCGGCTCGCTGACAACATCATCCGTCACAGGCCCCATGTTGTAATTGGGGTGTGAGGCGGGGGCCAGGCGGCTGGAGATGCCAGCCTCGCCGGAAGGGAACTTAGCAGACTGAACGTTGGTGGCGACAGCTGGCTCTGACAATACCGTCTCGTGAGCAGGCGAGATGGGTAGTTGGGGAGGCGAGGGAGACCCTATAGAGATGGGAGACAGGGATCCCGATAACTCTTTCCTTTCTTTGGCAGACTTTTTCTCCTTTTTGAAAGACACGGATTTCTTCACCTTCTTCTTTGGGCTGTGCCGAGAAGTGCCCCCGTCCCCGAGCCTCTTCTTTCGGGTGGGGGTCAGTGTGTCCTTTGCCGCCTCCATCACCATACTCGCTAAGGCGAGAGCCCGGTTACTCTGGTAAGGGGGATGAACAGGGATGGTTCTTTCTCCTAGACGGGATGACAGTCAGCAGAGAACAAAAATTTACAAGGCTTAGAGGGGGATAAGAGTATACCTTCGCCGGGGAAGACGGCTGGAAGCGAGTCGAGGTCTCGCCTGAGGTAATTGACCTCAAAAGTTTTCCACGCGAATAAGTCGCAGAGATCCTTCTCGGCACCCCCAACCTTGGGGGTTTCATAGTAGCATTCAGCAGGAGACACCAGGGCGAGAGGGATGCCTCCCAAATCCCCGCGAATGAAGACGAAGCGAGTCAGCCAGTGATGATTTTTTTTCGGTGTCTCACACACCTTTAGGCCTTGGCTGGTGAAGTAGGACACACCATCATCCTTTGCGTGATAGACAAACAGCTTGCGAAAGGAGGTCAAGCTGAATTCTATGCGCTCTTGCCGCAGGTAGCAGGTGAAAGCAACCAGCATAGATATGGCGTTGTGGTTGAATTGGGCGGGGAAAAACCCGAAGTATTTAAGGACTAATTTGACCTCTGGCCAAAGGGGGAGTCACAGCCCCGCCTTGAAGTGAGAAACGGGGAAGGCCAGCTCGTTAGGGTAGAAAGTATTGATGCACTCGCCAACCTTGGGTGGGTGAGACAAGTATCCATCAGCGAGGTACTCGCTGGCGAAGCGAGCATATTCTTCCTCTGGCAGTCTGCCGAGAGGAAAGTCGTGATCCACAAACCGCTTTCCGCAGCGGCTACGACCCTCACCTTATTCCACCTTCTTCTTTCCCATAGCAGGCGAGAAGGCAGCAAAGGGGAAGAGAACGACTTAGGAGAGCGGGACGCGAGATGAGTGCAGAAGAGGAGATGTAGGCGGAAGCTCCAACCGAAAAGACGGCCAAGAATAACAGAAGTAGGGGAATATCTGGATTTGAGGTATTTATAAGGAATGAGGGAGAGAGGAGATTGAGCGGGAAAATCAAGCGGCGGGAAATGAAGAGGCACCCTGATGCTTCGTCTCTCTCTCTCTCTAGAACCCAAAGGGCGGAGGCGCCGCAGCGGTTTTTTCGAGGTAAAAGCCATCATTATAAACCAACTAATTGGAAAAGGAGCTAATCATGGTAATGATGAAAAACTTAGCGTGATATGATAGGCACAGTACCGTAATGATAAAATAGTTCATCCCGCGGAGGGGGGAATCCCGCCCAGAAAAGTTTTATACAGCGCATCAATAATTAAACATAATTAAAATGGCAATTATAATATAGGAGGGCCTGGAGAAGGCGAGACGGGACCGCGACAGCTTAGTTCTGCACCCATTTCCAGCGACTATCTTGACCTCCCGCGAATGGAGGGCAGCCGGGAAGATGAAAGGCGCGAGCGACGACCAAGTCGTGGCGCGCGAGACAGAGATGTTCGTCCGTCTCGTTTAGGATGGATTGGGGGTCTGTCCCGTCCATTACACCGCCAGCTTTCATCTCGGCAGAAAGGCGGTGACACTATGTTTCTAGCCAGTCCATGCGACGGTCGGAAACCTGCTGCTCCAGCTCCATCTCGCGGATTATATGCGTGTATTTGTGGAACATCCTAGCCGTCCACTGCTTCAGCTCCAGGGTATCCATGGAATCACCCAAATAGTCCTCGATCTCGCCAGGATAAGGAAGAGGCGAGAGGGGGGAGACGCGGGAGCATCTTCAGTGTTGGAATCAAATTAGATGCCTGCACAGGGAGCGGGAAATCATAAACAAGGATGAGCTCGCATGGGTTGGATAAAAGAAGGTGAATTGGAGGAAAAGCGAGAAGGGTATGTCCTTACTTGGAATGCAATGGTTCCCCACAACCTGCGAGAGGTTTTCTTTCCACGAGATGGGTGGGGAGGATGCCTCAGGCGAGTCGGTGTGCTGATGAGCTTGGTTGATATTATCAGGAGGATTGGCGGGCATCGGGGAATCAGCAAAGCTTCCCTGGAAAAGCGTGGTCAATAGGCGGGACGAAAGAAGAGAGAAAAGAATGAGAAATTACCCATTTCTCCCCGGGAGAGGCGAAAGGATTGTCTGTTGAAGGGGCAGAGGAGGTCGCGCCCGCCGAGAGGGGAGGGCAGATGGCCTTCATCTTTTTCAGGCGAGAGGACGGAGTGGCCGAGGGAGGAATACGCCCCAGATCCTAGAATAGGGAATCCGTGTTGGTTTTATTTCACCTTCGCACCATCGCGAGGCACTCGCGAAAACTCTGGCTGTGAGACATTCTGAAGGACGAGGAAATGAAGGAAGACAAAAGGGACCCTAATAAAGGCTGGGATCTCATATTTATAGGCCCCATGGGGGGCACCAAAGATTCTCATGAATGAATCCTAGCATCGCGAACTGCGGTTGGACTTATCTTTCCCAGGTTACAGCAACCTCGAAAAGAGCGGGGATTGTGTACAACCTTTGGCTCGCGAGAGGTGGTCCAGCGAGCGAGAAGGGGAGACTGGCGAGATAATAGGATGCCAACCTGCAGGAGGCGAGATGGGGGATCCTCTGAAGTGGGCGAGACCTCCTAGTGGGCGAGATCATCCTAGGAGGCAAGAGAACCAATAGGTCGAGAGGACGGCGAGACGGACAGGGTGGTCGTCTCGCCCGCCAGACTCTTCCCCACTCGCCACATTTGAGAGGAGATGTCTTTACCTTTTTACCCCCAAGGGGGATTTTACCTTTGTACCCCAGGTAGTTTTACATTTCTAGCCCTGAAGGTCTACGTATAGCTCTCCAGAACAGCGGAGTTAGGCTGTTGGCAGACCCTGCCCAGGGTGTTTTGGTCTTTTCAGATTAGTTCAGAAGTGATATTTGCAGATCAGATTCAGGGGCCTATAAATAGACCGATAGAGGTGCCTGAGATGGTTGTTGAACCTTTCCACTATCTTCCTCACAGGCACCTAGCTCAACATTGGCTTGGGAGGGGAAGATTTTTAATTCTTCCGGGAAAGAGGTGGGACCTCCAAGCTGAGGCCCCTCGGTCTATTTTCAGGTCTCTGACTCTCCTCAGGAGGAGAGCTCAGGAAGAGTACGCGTGGGATGCATCCTGTTTTGAACTTTAGGAGTGACCAAAAAGCTGGTTCCAACAAGGTCAACTTTCCAGACACCATCAAGTGACTTCCAGCCCTGCCAGCTAATGGGAGAGAGGTCAGCGGGATCTTCTCGGTGTAGCTTTCCAGACACCATCTAGTGACTTCCAGCACTACCAGCTAATGAGAGCCTAGTCAGTTGGATGTTCTCGGGGTCGACTTTCCAGACACCATCGAGTGACTTCCAGCCCTGCTTACCAATGGGAGCCTGGTCAGCGAGATATTATTGGAGTCAACTTTACAGACACCGTCTTGTGACTTCCGCCCCTGCCAGCTAACAGGAGCATATTTAGCGGGATCTTCTCGGGGTCAGCTTCCCAGATACTATCGACTGACTTCCAGCACTGCCAGCTAATGGGAGCCTGGTCAATGACATCTTCTCGGGGTCAACTTTCCAGACACCATCAAGTGACTTCCAACCCTACCAGCTAATTGGTGCTTGGTCAGCATGATCTTCTCGGGGTCAACTTTCCAGACACCATTAAGTGACTTCAAGCCCTGCTAGCTAACGAGAGCCTGGTCAGCGAGATCTGCCCAGTCCATTTTCCAAAGGTCTGGAATACCAACAGGTTTAATATTAGAAAATACTATGATATATATGGTTCAAGGATATGAACACTTCAAATCGTCACCGCTCTAGTGTGACTTAGGGTCTCCCCCTCCACATTTTGGAGGTGATATCCCCCTGACCGTAGTGCTTCCTCAACTATATACAGACCATCCTAATTTGTGTGAAGCTTTCCCACTATTTCTGATCTTCCCGCGACATCTACCTTTTTTTTGGAACAAGTCATCTTCTACGATCTACTTGATTCTAACATGCTTGTCAAAGTACTTGGGCCATCCATCGTTTGATTTCTTCCTTCCCGACGGTGGCCACATTGTGGAGTTCCTTTATTAGCTCTAGAGAAAGTCATAACTCGTTCACGTTCTCGACCCTACATTCCTATCTACCTTCCCCTTCCTCCACTATTCATAGCGTCCAGACCTCGAATACTATTGGGAGTACCGCCTCATAGCCATGGGAGAGCTTGAAAGGTATCTCCCCCGTGGCCGTATTGGGTGTGGTCCTCAAGGCCCTAAGGACCGAAGGGAGTTGCTCCACCCATCTCCACTTCAAAGTTTCTACCTTCTTTTTTTAACAAGTTCACGATGATCTTGTTTGTCAACTCTACTTGCTCGTTGCTTTGAGGGTGATGGACCGACGCTAATCTGAGGTCTATCCCAAGTTGGCCACAAAATCTGATGAACTCTGCACCGGCAAACTATGGCCAATTATCCGTGACAATGGCCTGAGGCAACCCATGCCAACAAATGATATCCCCCCACACAAAGTTGCGAATCACCTGAGAGGTCAGCTTGGTCCGTGCCTTGGCCTTCAACCACTTAGAAAAATAATCGATCATAACTAACATGAACCTTCTTTGCCCGCTAGCATGGGGGAAATGCCCCACAAGATCCATTCCCAAAATAGTAAAGATCCAGGGCACAATGATGCTTTTGAATCTTTGAACCGGTAACAGTTGGAGAGGGGAGAACAACTGCCACTTATGGCATTTCTTTGCGAATTCGGCGGCATCTCGGCCAAGGGTAGGCCAAAAATATCGTTACCTCACTATCCTTCCCTCTAGAGTCTTGCTTCTTCAGTGGCTCCCACACTCACCTACATGGACTTCCTCCAAGATTTTTGGGACCTCCTCCGCCATGCAACATGCCAGCAATCCTGAGAGGGTCTTCTTATATATCTTCCCATCGCGTATCTGGTAGTATACTGACTTATACTTGAAACGCTTCTTGTCCAGGCCCTTCGAAAATTCTCCCGTGGATAAGAAAAATGCAAAGGGGTCCATCCAAGAGGGGCACTGGTTCAACTCCATCAGCTCTCCCTCTTCAATGGAGGGACTAAACAGGTAAGTTACCCGAGCGGGGTCCAAACTTTGCTAATTGATCTACATGTACGTTTTCTTCCCGTGACACGTGCCGGATGGAAAACATTTAGAACATGCCAAATGATTCCCTTCACCTTTGCTAGGTATAACGGGAAAGTAGGCTCCGCTGCTTTGAACTTTTTGTCGATTTGAGAGGACATAACCAGGGAGTCTATTAGCACCTCCACGTTACGCACCCCAAGTTCCCTTGCTAGCCGTAACCCCGTGAATACCGCCTCATGCTCTGGTTGATTGTTGGTAATAGGGAAATGAATGGCCACTGTCTACTCTAACCTCGTTCCTTGAGGACTTTCTTGGATTACTCCTATTCCCAAAGAATGTCTTCCCGAGGCGCCATCAACCATCACCGTCTAGGGAACGGGGCAGGTGAGCTTCGCCTCAACTACCTGAACCACATAGTCGGCCAGGAAGTGATCCATCACATGGGCCTTTATTGATAGGCGAGGGAAAAATGATATGTCAAACTATATTAGCTCCAATGACCATTTTGAAAGTCTCCTTGAATGCTCCACCCCCTCGAAGATATTGTTGAGGGGATGGTCAGTCACTACCAAGATTGAATGCGTCTGAAAGTACGGTAGGAGCCTCCGATCTGAGACGACCAGAGCGAAAGCCAACTTATCCAGGATTGGGTATCAGATCTCCACCTTCCTCAGGACCCTACTTACATAATTGATTGATAGCTGCTTCTTTCCCTCCTCCTGAACTCATACAGAGCTCACGGCCTCGGCTCCAACCCAACGGTACAGAGATAAATCTTCCCCCTCCTATGGTCCTTGGAGAAGCAGAGCCTGAGTTAGCGATCTCTTCAAGGCTTGGAAATCCTCCTCGCACTCATTGGACCATTCAAAACTCTGGCCTCCACTCAGCACTTTAAAGAAGGGCGAGCATTTCACTCTTGCCCGAGATAGAAACATGCTCAGCCACGCAAGCTTCCTTGTCAAGCGCTGGACTTCTTTGGCATTCAGTGATGACCTTAACTCCATGATCTCCCTTACCTTATCAGGATTAGGTTCCACCCCCACAAGAGTAAGGTGGTGAACAATGAACTTTCCTCGACTTGCCCCAAAAATGCAGTTCAAGGGGTTCAACCTCATCTTATACTTTCACAAGGTGTTGAAGGTCTCCTCCAGATCTTGGAGATGAGATCTCGCATCCCGACTATTTACCATGAGGTCGTCCACGTACACCTCCAAATTTCATCCCTTTTGCTACCGAAATACCCTATCCATCATTCTTTGATATGTTTCCCCTTCATTCTTCAGCCCAAAGGGAATCATCTTGTAATAGTAGCACCTGTCCCCTGTAATGAAGAAAATAGCTTTTATGTCTGGCAGGTGCTTCCTGATCTGGTTGTATCCTGAAAAGGCATCGAGAAAACTCATTAGAAAAAACTGACAGCCGAGTCAACCAGCGCATCGATTCGAGGTAGGGGACAACAATCCTCAGGACAAGCTTTATTAAAAAGTGAAAAATTAATACACATTATCCAATGCCCGTGTAACAACCCGACTTATTGGTCCACCAGAACCCTAGTGGGCCAAATAAAAGTGACCTGAACCTCTACTCATTGCCCATACCAAGGTAGGAGTTAACCCTAGACGGGGATATGGTGATGGAAAACTCTGATTTAAGTTTTGTTAGTTCATGTGGCCTTGTATAGTCAATACGAGTGCATTGGAACTCGTTTCGTTGAATTCCAAATGGATATGGTGAATATGGCTGTTTCTAGTAGAACGTCGCGAAAACAAGATTTTTTGGACACTGACCTAGAGAACTCCGATTTGAGTCCTGTCAGTTCAGATGACTTCGTATAGTCGATACGAATACATTAGAACTCGTTGCATCGCAATTCGAAGTTTAACGACAAATATGAGCATTTTGACTGTCTTAGTGCGTTGTGATGCGCAGTTTTTGGATATTTAGCAAACAAACTCCGATTTGACCCAAGCCAGTGACATTGGATTCGTATGGTCAATATAAAGTCAATCGAATTTGTCCCGGTCATTTTCAAGGACTAGTAGTCAACCCGTGATCAAACCGAGTGTTGTTGTGCACTAAAAAGAGTACACACAGAAATTGTGACATGACACCCCAAATTTGAAATGACCCTGATGACTTGGACCCACCTTGACTTTGACCAGCATGAGGGACCCACCTTAGGATTCACTTTGGTCAAACCCACTAAAAAGTCCATTTTTGGAAAATTTTCTCAAAAGAGGTCGTCACCTCCTCTTCTTTGCTAGCTTGGGCTTGGTCTTCCTCACCTCTTGGGCCACCCAAACCAGCAAGGGTTTTGTTGGTGGTCCTTTTGCAAAAGCACACCACCCCTTTCTCTTTTCTCTTGTTAAAGACTAAGGCCCAAGCCAACCAAGCCTCCCCACCCTATTGATGGCTGCCACATTAGTGTACTACCCATCCCTACACCCTTGATGGTGCCCCTTGACCATAACAAGTGGGGGAGAGGAGAGGAGCTCCTCCTCCTCTTAGGTTAGTCCCATATCGGGGAGGAGAGGGGTGGACACCCTCCCCAATCCTATAAAATGCCATGCCCGCTGCCTCCCTCCTCACAAATATAATCGAGCCCACAACACCTCTCCCGGAGCTCTAGCTTGCCAGAAAAACATCAACCACCCAAGCCGCACCACCACAAGTGTAAGCTCTTCCCCTTCCCCTTCCTAATCTTCACGACATTTTGCATGCACCTCCCGACGGCAGGAGCGCCGTCGGTGCCACCCGCGCAAGGTTCCAAGCCCAGTGGTGGTTGTGGGAGGTAAGCTATGCCTAGTGCCATTGGTGGAACTAGAGAAGAGCTAGACCACTAGGGATGTCCCTTCTCAGTGGTGGAGGGTCATGGTGCTGCCAGAAATCGCGGCTCCGGCGGCACCAGAAATATAGCTAATGCTTTGTTTTCTTTTATACGGCGGCGGCCAGCGGCGCCATGCCGCCGTACCACACCCAAAGAAGTGTTCAACCTCTAGCACATCATCTTGGAGTGGTATCATTGTCGGGAAGTCGCTGGAGAGGCGGGTGGTGCGGTGTTGTTGGGATCAGAGCAACCCGCCACCCTGCTCTCAGTTTTAGAATTTCTGACGGTGGCCGGCTGCGGCAGGCCGCCGGACCACCACTCAGGAGGCCACCGGCCCCCGTCAAATAAATCGGGGGTAGCTCCGACATCTAGTAGCAGATGGCCGGCGGTGGAAGAGGCCACTACCCTCTCCACCATCGGGGATGAGCAACCGCTGTCCGGTCTTGGTGATGAGATTGGACGGCAGAGATTACATGGAATACCGCCATTACCTCAACATCAGTGCCCCCACATCGGGTCCGTCGCTGATCCATTATGGGGAAAGGTTTGGTTATTCATCCATCCAGCGCGTTCCTGGCCGCAGGATTTGGCTTGATCTGGCTATATGCTGATGAGTCCGATTTATATAGGGTTTTTCAGACTCATCTGGGCTAGTTTTCACGCACTTGCACTTCACTTTTAGTATGTTATCGTTGATATTACATTTATACAGTTTTTCACGCTAAGTGCATTGTTTTGGCCCACGGGTGTGCAATTGGACATTCTGTTGTTGTGGGTAAGCTCATGGTGCTCCTCGGGGGCTCTTTCTAGTTGCTTTTGTTGCATTTCTGCATTACTGGAGGGTCCTTCTTGCTTTTATTTGTTTGTATGCAGGTGGTGCATTTTCTCCAAGACTGGAATATAGGTTTGAGGTAAACGCACGGTCGTGCGTTTTCTTAGAACGCGGTTCTTTGCTATCGTGTGTTTTGTTTGTGCAGGTGAAACGCCGAGTGGAGCTCGACGAATTTCATCGAGCTGAGCTCAACGCTCTTAACGCACGGTTGAGGCATGATTTCTTCGAAACCGTGTGTGAAGGAAACGCACGGTTTTCCTGTAGCTTTCTTGTTGTGTGTTTGTTGTTCCATTCTGTGGTTAATCGAGTGATTTATTCACCCACGGGCAGAAGCTCCCGTGTGCGAGTAAAACGCCCGGTTCCACTGTATTTTCTTGATTTCCTGCTCTCTGTGTTTACCCGTACGAGTTCCTTCACACACGGACGGAAGAGCCTGTACGCGAGTAAAACACACGGGTCAACGCATCTTCATCCGCAAGCTCGCCATTCCCCTGGCTCACTTTGAGGTGGGCCTTCGGCTTCCTCTGTGGCTGAAGGTTCGTCAAGTGTTGAAGTACCTCGGGGTCATCGTAAGTCAGATGTCCCCGAACTCTGTGGAGGTCATGGTAGGGTTCGCATGCTTTTTGCGGGAGTAGCGGGTCGAGTTAAGTCTTGCGGTCTTCCACAAATTGTTCTCCTTCCGCGCGAACCGGGACGGGACTGCCTAATTCTCCAGCACCCACCTCAAGGTGCGGGAGACCATCAACAAGAGCCACAACTGGCTCAAGAAATTTATGTTCGTAAAGGGGGACTTCGACAACCTCCCTTTTTCACCGGTGCAGCTCAGCGAGGCGAGTTACCGCCTGCCCAGCCTGGGGGGCCATGAAGCCGACCTGTGGGGGTTCTTCGGTGGGAAGAACTTTGAGGTCGCGTACTTGCGTAGCAACCAGGATAACCTCGTCATCGTCCCGCCTGGGGGAGGTTAGCTACTCGCTATTACTCTGCTTCGCTGTTTTGTACTCTCGCGTCACCCTTTCTCTCCTTGGCGGGCGAGCGGGACGTTCCCCTTCACCCCCTTATGAGAGTCCCAGGGTCGCCTCCAGCGACCTTGCCCATGTTCAGGCTGCTGACGCCGCTCAGCGCGACATCCCGGCGATTCCCGCTAAGAAGCGGTCGGGCAGCGAATAGCCTACTCCTCCCTGCCCAAGAAGGCGAAGACTACGGGGGAGGCATCCGCTGCGGGACAAAAGAAAGGCAAGGCCCCGGCAGATCAATCGGGCGAGGATCTCGCCCTCTTGACCGCCTCGACCAGTGAAATCCCTGGTGATGTGGCGGGCACTTCTGGGCCGCCAGAAGGGGTGCGAGCCGCTGCGAAGCCGGTGCCGAGGGGGCACCGCAATTTCGGCTACGACGAGAAGTACCTAGATGAGCTCGGCGCCCCGCTTCTGCTATGGGATAAGGAGTCAAATTGCGCGGTGATCTCGACCCTGCTGCGGAGCTAGCTGGAGCAGGACACCATCGGCGGGGAGGCCTACAACTTCTCATTTTCCCTTTACTCGCGGGAGGACGCCTCCATTTACGACAAGGAGGCGATGCAGGTGTTGGTGCACGAAAGTGAGTGGGGTCAACTCCGCGGCGTGGAGCTGGCCCACATGATTGGACGGCGCTGCACCCAGTTGGAGCGGAACGCCACATCTCTTAAGAAGTTGGCGAACGAGAAGGAGGAGGCCTGCAAGCTCGCTCAGGGGGAGGCGGATCTCTAGATGAATCGGGCCGACGCGACCGAGGCGACCCTCGCTCAGTACTTAGGAGGGGTGGTAACTCTCTCAGCCCATATTTACTTCTAATTGTCATATCCTTTCCCGAATCCATCCTTTAATCATATCCCTTTTCGCAGGACGCGGCGACGGCCAGCCGGATGGGCGCCGAAATAACCACCCTCGGACAGGACAAGCTGGCGCTGGAGGCGCGATTGCGCAAGCTGGAGGATGCCGCAACCGCCCCTCCGCCAGCCAATAGCAGCTACCCACTTGAACAATATTATGACTACGAGCTGGAGGTCCTAATGCAGAAGAACGCCACCAGCGCCACGAAGTACACGATGCAGATGTTGCGCCAAGCCGACCTTATCAATTGCGAGGGCATGGGTCTCTCGGCGAGCGAGGTGGTGCCGGCACTGTTCATTCCTGTGCCGGACCCTGCTGATAAGTCCTATCAGTGCCTCTAGGACTTCTCGCCCGGGATCTCGCATCTCCCTTCACTTCTATGTGTCGCACTTCATGTATATACACATTTTTTGGTTGTTAAACTGCAAGCGCGGGCTGCGCCATGACTTTGTAATTTTTGTCTTTTTCTGTTTTTATAAACGATCCTCCCGCTTGCCTTGTATGTACGTTTGTTATTGTTGCGCGATGTAAATTCTCTTCCTTTTTATATTTGCGGCAGGCCTTGAGACTATCGCGTGCGGTCGTTCATTTCGCATTATATCGATGAGGTCGCACGCTTACAGACTTAACTTAGGAACCATAGGAGACTTAGTCAGTCATCCCACTAGCGACGACCTGCCTCCACAGCTCGGCCCCACTATGACGATTGCTCGCTCCCCAGGAGAGGCGAGCCGGCTTTACACTTACCTGAGCCGTCAGATTCCTTGTTGGTCGAGCCCCCTACTTGCGACGTGACCCGATCTTGCCCCCCTTTGGCTGCTATCCAAGGTGCTGGGCGATTACGCTAGTCTCCTCTTTTGGTTGACTTTGCGACTTATTTTCCCCATCTTTTGGATATCTGGTTCTCCAACCTCTAACACCGCTTTGCTCATCAAGACTTATCCTGTTAGTTGGCGAGAGGCCGAAGTTTCCCCCGACGAGTGACATCCAGACCTGCCAGCTAGGTGAGTGCCTGACAGTGGGATCTTCTCGGGGCCTGAGGTTGACACCATCTAGTGACATCAAGCCCTTCCAGCTAAGTAAGAGCCTGGCAGCGGGATCTGCTCGGCGTCTAAGGATGACACTGAGTGACTTCCAGCCATGCCAGCTAGGTGAGATCCTGAAAGTGGGATCTGGTTGGGGTCTAAGGATGACACCATCGAGTGACTTCCAGCCCTGCCAGCTAGGTGAGAGCGTGACAGCGGGATCTGCTCGAGGTCTAAGGATGACACCGAGTGACTTCCAGCCCCGCCAGCTATGTGAGAGCCTGACAGCGGGATCTGATCAGGGTCCATGGCTGACACCATCGAGTGACTTCTAGTCCTGCCAGCTAGGTGAGAGCCTAACAGCGGGATCTGCTCGAGGTCTAAGGATGACACAGAGTGACTTCCAGCCCTTCTAGTTAGGTGAGAGCCTGACAGCGGGGTCTTCTCGGGGTCCAAGGCTAACACCATCGAGTGACTTCCAGCCCTGCCAGCTAGGTGAGAGCCTGACAGCGCGATCTGCTTGAGGTCTAAGGATGACACCGAGTGATTTCCAGCCCTACCAGCTAGGTGAGAGCCTGATAGTGGGATCTGCTCGGGGTCTAAGGCTGACACCATCGTGTGACTTCCAACCCTGCCAGTTAGGTGAGAGCCTGAGAGCGGGATCTGCTCGGGGTCTAAGGATGACACCGAGTGACTTCCAGCCCTACTAGCTAGGTGAGAGACTGACAACGGGATCGAATCGGGGTCCAAGGCTGACACCATCGAGTTCCAGCCCTGCCAGTTAGGTGAGATCCTGACTACGGGATTCGCTCGATGTCTAAGGATGACACCGAGTGACTTCCAGCCCTGCCAGCTAGGTGAGAGCCTGACAGCGGGATCTTCTCGGGGTCCAACGCTAATAACATCGAGTGACTTCCAGCCCTGCCAGCTAGGTGAGAGCCTGATAGCGGGATCTGCTCGACGTCTAAGGATGATACCGAGTGACTTACAGCCATGCCACATAGGTGAGAGCCTGACAGCGGGATCTGCTCGGGGTCTAAATACACTTCATTTCTTCATGCAAACTTATTGCGACAGCATTGATGTGTTAAAGAACTTTATTAAAAATCAAAGCACCACTTACATGTTTCCAGGAAAAAGCATTTTAAGTCGTCACCACTCTAGGTGAGACTTAGGGTCTCGCCCTCAATATTTTGGAGTCGATACCCCATGATCTTAAAGCCTCTTTTACAATAAATGGACCTTCCCAGCTAAGGTTGAGCTTCCCCACGGTTGCCGACCTCCCTACTGCATCCACCTTCTTCAGCACCAAGTCCCCCTCCACAAATTGCTTGACTCTAATGTGCTTGTAAAAGTACTTGTCCATCATCCTCTTCACCTCTTCTTGTCGGACATCAGAAACGTCCCGCAGCTCTTCCACCATGTTAAGGGAGAGCCGCAGCTCTTCCTCATTCTCAGCCTGCCATTCTTCCCTGTCTTCCCCGGCAACAACAACTTGAGGTGTTTGAACTTCAAATTCTACGGTGAGTACTACATCGTACCCATGGGAGAGCTTGAAGGGGGTCTCACCTGCAGCTATGTTGGGGGTGGTCCGCAGGGCCCAGAGAATCGCGGGAAGCTGCTCCACCCAGCACCCCTTCAGATTTTCCACTTTCTTCTTTAGGAGGTTGACAATGATCTTGTTCGCCGCCTCCACCTGCCCGTTGGTCCTGGGGTGGTGGACCGAGGCGATCCTGAGGTCGATCCAAAGCTGCTCGTAGAAATTGGTAAACTCCGCGCTAGTGAACTGGGGCCCATTGTCCGTGACAATGGCCTGGGGCAGCCCATGGCGGCAGATGATCTCCCCCCAAACAAAGTTCCTAATGACCTTGGAAGTCACCTTGGCCAGTGCCTTCACCTCCAACCACTTGGAGAAATAATCGATCGTTACTAGTAGGAACCTTCTCTGACCGCTGTCCTCGGGGAACGGTCCAACCAAATCCATTCCCCAAATGGCAAAGGGACAGGGGGCTGTGATACTCTTGAGTCGATGAGCCGGCTGTAGCTGGAGGGGGTAAATAGCTGGCGCTTATGGCATCTTCTTGCGAACTCCGTCGCATCGCGACCTAGGGTGGGCCAGAAATACCCTTGCCAGACGATCCTTCCTTCCAAGGTCCAACTCTCGGAGTGACTCCCACACTCCCTGGAGTTGACTTCTTCCAAGATTCTTTGTACTTCCCCCTCAGCCACACAACGAGCCAACATCCCTGAGAGAGTCTTCCTATACAACTGCCCGTCTCGGAGGAGGTAGTACACCAATTTGTACCTGAGCTTCTTCCTGTCCACCCCCTCTGGATACTCTCTCGTGGAAAGGAAAGTTATGACCGAGTCCATCCATGAGGACCGCTGATCTATCTCCATGAGCTCTCCCTCTTCGATGGAAGGGCGGAATAGGTTGGTGATGGTACCCCCTACCCGAGGACCATGCTTTGCTAGCTGATCAACTTGCTCATTCTCCTCCCGGGGCACGCGCTGGATGGAAAAAGTTTGGAATGTGCCAATGACCCCCTTTACTTTGGTTAATTATAGCCGCAGAGTAGGCTATCTTGCCTCAAACTCCCCGTTGATCTAGAAAGCTACCACCATGGAGTCAGTAAGAACCTCCACATCCAACACCCCCAGCTCTCTGGACAGGCGCAGCCCTGCTATCACGGCCTCATACTCGGCCTGATTGTTAATGATGGGGAAGTGCACCACCACCGTCTGCTCTATTCTAGTTCCATGGGGACTCTCCAAGATTACCCCCACCCCCATGGAATGCGTCCTCGAGGCGCCATCTACATTTACCTTCCATGGGGTCGGTCGAGTGAGCTCTTCCTCTGCCACCTCAATCATATAATCAACCAAAAAGTCCGCCATCGATTGAGCCTTGATCTAGTGGCGGGGGACAAAGGAGATGTCGAACTCGCTTAAATCCACCGACCACTTGGCTAGCCTGCTGGAATGCTCCACCCCCTCAAAGATGTTGCAGAGGGGATGGTCAGTCACCACTCGGATTGAGTGTGCCTGGAAATAGGGCTGCAAACTTCAGGCTGAGATGATCTGGGCGAAGGCCAGCTTCTCCAAAATTAGATACCGGAGCTCGGCCTTCCTCAGGACCCGGCTCATGTAATATATAGCGAGCGGCTTCTTCCCCTCCTCACGAACTAGGACAGAGCTTAAGGCCTCTGCCTCGACACCGAGATACAAAAACATGTCTTCCCCCTCCTTTGCCCTTGGAGCAATGGGGCTCGAGTCAACTGCATCTTGAGGGCTTGGAATGCCTCCTCGTACTCCTTGGTCCATTCGAATTTTTGACACCCCCTCAGTGCTTTGAGGAAGGGGGAGCACTTCTCCCTGTCAGCCACTTCACCTCCTTAGTATTCCGTAGCGACCCCAGCTCCATGATATCCTTGACCTTATCAGGATTCGGCTCGGCCCCTGCAGGGGTTAGGATGTAACAGGACAATTTTCTGAAAACAGGATTTTGGGTGACACGGCCTGGGACACGGGCGTGTCCCAGGGCGTGTCAGTTGACACGGCCTGCAACACGGGCGTGTCGCAGGGCGTGTCGAGGTTGTGTCGACGATCGGACTTGGTGTCGACGATTTTCGCTCGACATCGTCGAGAGGGGCACACGGCCCAGGACACGGCCGTGTCGGATGCCGTGTCGTATACTCGACGAGTGTTACGCGACGATTGTCGAGTATCGAGTTTCCCGTGAGGACACGGCCTGTGACACGGGCGTGTCACAGGGCGTGTCAGTGGGCGTGGAACTCAACTCGACGTCTCGGGTTAGGGCGTGTTTGCGGGACACGGGTGTGTCCTGGTGCACACGGCCATGAACACGGGCGTGTGCCAGGCCGTGTGCCAGGCCGTGTGAAGTCTCGGGTTGTTTTGGGATTATTTCTATTGAGGTACACGGCACGTGACACGGGCGTGTCACGCGGGCGTGTACTGGCTGGATTGAGTCGGTTGTCCGCCGCTTAGAGGGACACGGCCTGTGACACGGGCGTGTCACAGGGCGTGTCAGGCCGTGTCTTAGCTTTTCTGGCCAGATCTGAGCCATTTGTTTCCCTCTTCCTGGATCCAAGGGCTGGGATTTGTCCAGGTGTTGTGAAGGCCGAGACAAAGAGGATAAAACCCCTCTTTTCTCTTCTTCTTCTTCTTCATCTTCATTCCAAGAGGGAGAGAGAAGAAAGGCCAAGGCAAGAGGGAAAGGGAGGAGTCTTCCAGCTGCTGTAGGAGCTGCGGAGTGCGGAGCGAAGATCCGAGAGTGGATTCGTGAAGGCAGAGCCGAGGCGGTGATTTCCATCCGGCTACTTCATGGCGCCGAAGCGATCTTCAAGGGTAACGATCTCCTTCTTGGACATCGAAGTCCTTTCTCTATACATGTGCTTGGAATCCTCCACCAAGAGGTGGATCGCGGAAGTGATTCCTTTGTTGTGTCTGCATTTAGAGCCGGAAATACAGAGTACGACGTAAGCATGCTGTGTGAAGTCCATCTGGACCGGTAGTCTGGATTGGTGATGTTCATGGGTAAATCGGAGAAGACTCCGTGGCTTTGATGATGTGCAAAACGGATTTTTGTTGTGATGAATGTATGGATGTGATGATTGTGAGGAGGCTTTGGTGAAGCTCCTGGATATGAGATGATCAATTGGTAGCACGCCTGGGGAGCTCGTGATAAACCCGGCCTGTTACACCACTAGGGTGGGTTGATCTAGTTAAGGAAGGGATCGATGGGTGGCAATGCTAGGGGAGCCGAGTTAAACCCGGGTTGCTGCACCACATAGTGTGGGTCGATCGGATTAGGAGGGGGATCGATGGGTAGACAATTCCTGGGGAGCTTAGATAAACCCGGCTTGCTACACCACAGAGTGTGGGTCGGTCTGCTCTGTTTGTGATGCTGTGAGGATGGACCTCTGAGTGGCTTGGGCGGGATGTCGCCAGTCTGCGAGCTGGTGGACTAGGGCCGGTCAACCAACAAGTTAACACCTCGAGAGACAGCGGTGTACGACGGTGGATTCCGGTACGCCAAGAAGGTGCCCTGAGTGCACGGAGCGTTGGTGGACTCCAGCGTTTGTGATGTGATGTGTTTGGTAGTTAGTGGAATAAAAAGAATGATCTATCTATGATGTGATTTGGTGATGTTTGCTGATGCTTGATGAGAAAGGAAGCACTGTATACAGGGAAGGAACCACTACCCCGGGTAGGGGGTAGGGTCGTTATAATGGTTCAGCAATGCTGACCGTTACTTTGTTTTCTGTGTTGGTTTGGATGATGAATTGCAGGTGCTGTAGTTTGCAAAGAATAAGTAGATTGGCTAGCCTGGTGTTCTTAGTCCTTGACAGCTATGTGAAGAATCATGGTTGGATTTCATGTGTGGCCGGCCTGCGTGCCGATGTACGAAATTGTTGTTGTGTAAAGAGGAACCTGTAAGGCCATAAGGCCAGGGTGTGTGAGTTGTATACATTCCTGGTGTTGTTCTATATAAATGTGGTATTTATATATTGGTGGACATTCTGGTTTGAGTTCATGTTAACAAGAAAAATGCTGCGCTAGAATGGATTGAGTTAAGGATACACATAGATTTTGATTTCCACACGTAATTCCTTCGCTTGTCTGTGCCATATAGCGTGGGGCCCCGGCCGGACCCACTGTTATATGTCATGTGAGGGGTGGGGGCGTTACAAAGTGGTATCAGAGCCAGGTTGAGATTGTTTGGGAGGAGAGAACATAATTGAACTCATGAATGTCCACTAGGAATGTATGTCATGCACATGATGTGCGTGCGTGTGTAGCCAATGTACTAGTACCGTTATGATTTGGAAGAATTTAATGGTGTTCTGTACATTGATAGGTGGCAAGGGATGGAGCTGGGCCGTCTGAGCCCCAGCGGTCGGATGAGAGTGCAGCACCCGTGGAAGTGCCTATGCCTCCCTCGGCAGAAGCCATACGGGTGGTGACGGAGACAGTGCTTGCAGTGTTACAAGAACAGCCAACTGGACAGGCAAGACCTGGTGGAAGGCAAGAGCATGCTGCCGAGGTGGTGGAAGCGCAAGCAAGTGACGATGCCTTGTCACGTTTTATGCACTTTCATCCACCGATGTTTGGTGGAGCGCTTTCACCAACGCAGGCAGAAGATTGGTTGGCAAGAGTAAAAAGGATCCTAACCGCAATCAGGACGGTCGAGGAGCAGAAAGTGATGTTGGCCACTTTTCTGTTGGAAGGAGATGCGAGATTGTGGTGGGATGACATTGAAGTGCATCACTTGGCAGGTCGAGGTTTAATGGAGGTTTCAATGGAGGAATTCTCCCAAATATTTTTAGCCAGGTATGTGCCAGTGTCGCAGAGGATTGCGATGGAAAATGAGTTTCTCCGTTTGGTTCAGGGTGAGCGAGATATTGATACCTACCTGCATGAGTTTACAAGATTGGGGAGATATGCGGGATCTACCTTTGCGGAGGAAGCGCGAAAGACAAATCAGGTTTTATGAAGGATTGCGGGATGAATTGAGGTTGGCACTTCCGAGTTCGGTGAGCCAAGGTTTTCAGGCGTTGGTCGATACAGCTCGTGCCTTGGAGAAGGATATGAAGCGAGTACAAGCATATAAGAGACTGTCAAGGGAGAAGTCAGAGTTTAAAATGTCACCATCGGATCAATCGGAGTTTCGACGACAAGAGAAGAAAAGATTTAGACCGGTGGAATCAGCGCCGTTGACTGTTTCGTCGCCCCCGACGTATGGGCCAGGACGTGTGGATACACGTATATGCTATAAATGTGGGCAGCAAGGACACATCGCAAAATTCTGTTGGAATGTCCCTCCAGGGAGTGAGAAAAAGACATGTGCGTCATATGAAGAAAAAGGGAAAGCAGTAGCCGAATCATCTGCACCCCGGACGCAATCTCGATTTCATGCGATGGAAGTGCAAGAGCCGCAAAGCTCAGTTGGTGAAATTCAGCCTCGAGCGTTTCATTTATCTTTAAATCGCGAATTTCAAAATCGGGAGGCTGAGCGGAAGTGAACTGCGATGTGAATCATGTCGATGCTCTGAATGTTGTGTATGTAAACTATGTTTTGATATCCGGTGTGATGAATAATAGCTGATGTGCATCACTTTTGACTGAATCGGGAATCGGAACTTGGTGAATCATCCATCGTGATGTATGTAAATGATGTGTCTATATAGTTGGCAATCTCTAGAAGAGCTTGGTGCACTTGTTATTGTGAAGAGATAAATCAATCAAGTTGTTTTGTTTTGAGGTTTTATGTGACTGAATGTGCACAAGTGGAAGTTAGGGATGTTTGTTGTGTTGTCTGTTTGTTAGTGTGTGTGGAGGCTTGGGGTGTACGATTTTGTGATGTTGTGACTAATTGGCTGTTTGGAGTCAAATTTCGAGGACGAAATTATTTGAAGGAGGGGAGGCTTGTAACAGGCCAATTTTCTGAAAACAGGATTTTGGGTGACACGGCCTGGGACACGGGCATGTCCCAGGGCGTGTCAGTTGACACGGCCTGCAACACGGGCGTGTCGCAGGGCGTGTCGAGGTTGTGTCGACGATCAGACTTGGTGTCGACGATTTTCGCTCGACATCGTCGAGAGGGGCACACGGCCCAGGACACGGCCGTGTCGGATGCCGTGTCGTATGCTCGGCGAGTGTTACGCGACGATCGTCGAGTATCGAGTTTCCCGTGAGGACACGGCCTGTGACACGGGCGTGTCACAGGGCGTGTCAGTGGGCGTGGAACTCAACTCGACGTCTCGGGTTAGGGCGTGTTTGCGGGACACGGGTGTGTCCTGGTGCACACGGCCATGAACACGGGCGTGTGCCAGGCCGTGTGCCAGGCCGTGTGAAGTCTCGGGTTGTTTTGGGATTATTTCTGTTGAGGTACACGGCCTCAGACACGGGCGTGTCTGAGGGCGTGTCGGGTACACGGCACGTGACACGGGCGTGTCACGCGGGCGTGTACTGGCTGGATTGAGTCGGTTGTCCGCCGCTTAGAGGGACACGGCCTGTGACACGGGCGTGTCACAGGGCGTGTCAGGCCGTGTCTTAGCTTTTCTGGCCAGATCTGAGCCGTTTGTTTCCCTCTTCCTGGATCCAAGGGCTGGGCTTTGTCCAGGTGTTGTGAAGGCCGAGACAAAGAGGATAAAACCCCTCTTTTCTCTTCTTCTTCTTCTTCATCTTCATTCCAAGAGAGAGAGAGAAGAAAGGCCAAGGCAAGAGGGAAAGGGAGGAGTCTTCCAGCTGCTGTAGGAGCTGCGGAGTGCGGAGCGAAGATCCGAGAGCGGATTCGTGAAGGCAGAGCCGAGGCGGTGATTTCCATCCGGCTACTTCATGGCGCCGAAGCGATCTTCAAGGGTAACGATCTCCTTCTTGGACATCGAAGTCCTTTCTCTATACATGTGCTTGGAATCCTCCACCAAGAGGTGGATCGCGGAAGTGATTCCTTTGTTGTGTCTGCATTTAGAGCCGGAAATATAGAGTACGGCGTAAGCATGCTGTGTGAAGTCCATCTGGACCGGTAGTCTGGATTGGTGATGTTCATGGGTAAACCGGAGAAGACTCCGTGGCTTTGATGATGTGCAAAACGGATTTCTGTTGTGATGAATGTATGGATGTGATGATTGTGAGGAGGCTTTGGTGAAGCTCCTGGATATGAGATGATCAATTGGTAGCACGCCTGGGGAGCTCGTGATAAACCCGGCCTGTTACACCACTAGGGTGGGTTGATCTAGTTAAGGAAGGGATCGATGGGTGGCAATGCTAGGGGAGCCGAGTTAAACCCGGGTTGCTGCACCACATAGTGTGGGTCGATCGGATTAGGAGGGGGATCGATGGGTAGACAATGCCTGGGGAGCTTAGATAAACCCGGCTTGCTACACCACAGAGTGTGGGTCGGTCTGCTCTGTTTGTGATGCTGTGAGGATGGACCTCTGAGTGGCTTGGGAGGGATGTCGCCAGCCTGCGAGCTGGTGGACTAGGGCCGGTCAACCAACAAGTTAACACCTCGAGAGACAGCGGTGTACGACGGTGGATTCCGGTACGCCAAGAAGGTGCCCTGAGTGCACGGAGCGTTGGTGGACTCCAGCATTTGTGATGTGATGTGTTTGGTAGTTAGTGGAATAAAAAGAATGATCTATCTATGATGTGATTTGGTGATGTTTGCTGATGCTTGATGAGAAAGGAAGCACTGTATACAGGGAAGGAACCACTACCCCGGGTAGGGGGTAGGGTCGTTATAATGGGTCAGCAATGCTGACCGTTACTTTGTTTTCTGTGTTGGTTTGGATGATGAATTGCAGGTGCTGCAGTTTGGAAAGAATAAGTAGATTGGCTAGCCTGGTGTTCTTAGTCCTTGACAGCTATGTGAAGAATCATGGTTGGATTTCATGTGTGGCCGGCCTGCGTGCCGATGTACGAAATTGTTGTTGTGTAAAGAGGAACCTGTAAGGCCATAAGGCCAGGGTGTGTGAGTTGTATACATTCCTGGTGTTGTTCTATATAAATGTGGTATTTATATATTGGTGGACATTCTGGTTTGAGTTCATGTTAACAAGAAAAATGCTGCGCTAGAATGGATTGAGTTAAGGATACGCATAGATTTTGATTTCCACACGTAATTCCTTCGCTTGTCTGTGCCATATAGCGTGGGGCCCCGGCCGGACCCACTGTTATATGTCATGTGACGGGTGGGGGCGTTACAAAGTGGTATCAGAGCCAGGTTGAGATTGTTTGGGAGGAGAGAACATAATTGAACTCATGAATGTCCACTAGGAATGTATGTCATGCACATGATGTGCGTGCGTGTGTAGCCAATGTACCAGTACCGTTATGATTTGGAAGAATTTAATGGTGTTCTGTACATTGATAGGTGGCGAGGGATGGAGCTGGGCCGTCTGAGCCCCAGCGGTCGGATGAGAGTGCAGCACCCGTGGAAGTGCCTATGCCTCCCTCGGCAGAAGCCATACGGGTGGTGACGGAGACAGTGCTTGCAGTGTTACAAGCACAGCCAACTGGACAGGCAAGACCTGGTGGAAGGCAAGAGCATGCTGCCGAGGTGGTGGAAGCGCAAGCAAGTGACGATGCCTTGTCACGTTTTATGCACTTTCATCCACCGACGTTTGGTGGAGCGCTTTCACCAACGCAGGCAGAAGATTGGTTGGCAAGAGTAAAAAGGATCCTAACCGCAATCAGGACGGTCGAGGAGCAGAAAGTGATGTTGGCCACTTTTCTGTTGGAAGGAGATGCGAGATTGTGGTGGGATGACATTGAAGTGCATCACTTGGCAGGTCGAGGTTTAATGGAGGTTTCAATGGAGGAATTCTCCCAAATATTTTTAGCCAGGTATGTGCCAGTGTCGCAGAGGATTGCGATGGAAAATGAGTTTCTCCGTTTGGTTCAGGGTGAGCGAGATATTGATACCTACCTGCATGAGTTTACAAGATTGGGGAGATATGCGGGATCTACCTTTGCGGAGGAAGCGCGAAAGACAAATCGGTTTTATGAAGGATTGCGGGATGAATTGAGGTTGGCACTTCCGAGTTCGGTGAGCCAAGGTTTTCAGGCGTTGGTCGATATAGCTCGTGCCTTGGAGAAGGATATGAAGCGAGTACAAGCGAATAAGAGACTGGCAAGGGAGAAGTCAGAGTTTAAAATGTCACCATCGGATCAATCGGAGTTTCGACGACAAGAGAAGAAAAGATTTAGACCGGTGGAATCAGCGCCGTTGACTGTTTCGTCGCCCCCGACGTATGGGCCAGGACGTGTGGATACACGTATATGCTATAAATGTGGGCAGCAAGGACACATCGCAAAATTCTATTGGAATGTCCCTCCAGGGAGTGAGAAAAAGACAGGTGCGTCATATGAAGAAAAAGGGAAAGCAGTAGCCGAATCATCTGCACCCCGGACGCAATCTCGATTTCATGCGATGGAAGTGCAAGAGCCGCAAAGCTCAGTTGTTGAAATTCAGCCTCGAGCGTTTCATTTATCTTTAAATCGCGAATTTCAAAATCGGGAGGCTGAGCGGAAGTGAACTGCGATGTGAATCATGTCGATGCTCTGAATGTTGTGTATGTAAACTATGTTTTGATATCCGGTGTGATGAATAATAGCTGATGTGCATCACTTTTGACTGAATCGGGAATCGGAACTTGGTGAATCATCCATCGTGATGTATGTAAATGATGTGTCTATATAGTTGGCAATCTCTAGAAGAGCTTGGTGCACTTGTTATTGTGAGGAGATAAATCAATCATGTTGTTTTGTTTTGAGGTTTTATGTGACTGAATGTGCACAAGTGGAAGTTAGGGATGTTTGTTGTGTTGTCTGTTTGTTAGTGTGTGCGGAGGCTTGGGGTGTACGATTTTGTGATGTTGTGACTAATTGGCTGTTTGGAGTCAAATTTCGAGGACGAAATTATTTGAAGGAGGGGAGGCTTGTAACAGGCCAATTTTCTGAAAACAGGATTTTGGGTGACACGGCCTGGGACACGGGCGTGTCCCAGGGCGTGTCAGTTGACACGGCCTGCAACACGGGCGTGTCGCAGGGCGTGTCGAGGTTGTGTCGACGATCGGACTTGGTGTCGACGATTTTCGCTCGACATCGTCGAGAGGGGCACACAGCCCAGGACACGGCCGTGTCGGATGCCGTGTCGTATGCTCGACGAGTGTTACGCGACGATCGTCGAGTATCGAGTTTCCCGTGAGGACACGGCCTGTGACACGGGCGTGTCACAGGGCATGTCAGTGGGCGTGGAACTCAACTCGACGTCTCGGGTTAGGGCGTGTTTGCGGGACACGGGTGTGTCCTGGTGCACACGGCCATGAACACGGGCGTGTGCCAGGCCGTGTGCCAGGCCGTGTGAAGTCTCGGGTTGTTTTGGGATTATTTCTGTTGAGGTACACGGCCTCAGACACGGGCGTGTCTGAAGGGCGTGTCGGGTACACGGCACGTGACACGGGCGTGTCACGCGGGCGTGTACTGGCTGGATTGAGTCGGTTGTCCGCCGCTTAGAGGGACACGGCCTGTGACACGGGCGTGTCACAGGGCGTGTCAGGCCGTGTCTTAGCTTTTCTGGCTAGATCTGAGCCGTTTGTTTCCCTCTTCCTGGATCCAATGGGCTGGGCTTTGTCCAGGTGTTGTGAAGGCCGAGACAAAGAGGATAAAACCCCTCTTTTCTCTTCTTCTTCTTCTTCATCTTCATTCCAAGAGAGAGAGAGAAGAAAGGCCAAGGCAAGAGGGAAAGGGAGGAGTCTTCCAGCTGCTGTAGGAGCTGCGGAGTGCGGAGCGAAGATCCGAGAGCGGATTCGTGAAGGCAGAGCCGAGGCGGTGATTTCCATCCGGCTACTTCATGGCGCCGAAGCGATCTTCAAGGGTAACGATCTCCTTCTTGGACATCGAAGTCCTTTCTCTATACATGTGCTTGGAATCCTCCACCAAGAGGTGGATCGCGGAAGTGATTCCTTTGTTGTGTCTGCATTTAGAGCCGGAAATATAGAGTACGGCGTAAGCATGCTGTGTGAAGTCCATCTGGACCGGTAGTCTGGATTGGTGATGTTCATGGGTAAACCGGAGAAGACTCCGTGGCTTTGATGATGTGCAAAACGGATTTCTGTTGTGATGAATGTATGGATGTGATGATTGTGAGGAGGCTTTGGTGAAGCTCCTGGATATGAGATGATCAATTGGTAGCACGCCTGGGGAGCTCGTGATAAACCCGGCCTGTTACACCACTAGGGTGGGTTGATCTAGTTAAGGAAGGGATCGATGGGTGGCAATGCTAGGGGAGCCGAGTTAAACCCGGGTTGCTGCACCATATAGTGTGGGTCGATCGGATTAGGAGGGGGATCGATGGGTAGACAATGCCTGGGGAGCTTAGATAAACCCGGCTTGCTACACCACAGAGTGTGGGTCGGTCTGCTCTGTTTGTGATGCTGTGAGGATGGACCTCTGAGTGGCTTGGGCGGGATGTCGCCAGCCTGCGAGCTGGTGGACTAGGGCCGGTCAACCTACAAGTTAACACCTCGAGAGACAGCGGTGTACGACGGTGGATTCCAGTACGCCAAGAAGGTGCCCTGAGTGCACGGAGCGTTGGTGGACTCCAGCGTTTGTGATGTGATGTGTTTGGTAGTTAGTGGAATAAAAAGAATGATCTATCTATGATGTGATTTGGTGATGTTTGCTGATGCTTGATGAGAAAGGAAGCACTGTATACAGGGAAGGAACCACTACCCCGGGTAGGGGGTAGGGTCGTTATAATGGGTCAGCAATGCTGACCGTTACTTTGTTTTCTGTGTTGGTTTGGATGATGAATTGCAGGTGCTGCAGTTTGGAAAGAATAAGTAGATTGGCTAGCCTGGTGTTCTTAGTCCTTGACAGCTATGTGAAGAATCATGGTTGGATTTCATGTGTGGCCGGCCTGCGTGCCGATGTACGAAATTGTTGTTGTGTAAAGAGGAACCTGTAAGGCCATAAGGCCAGGGTGTGTGAGTTGTATACATTCCTGGTGTTGTTCTATATAAATGTGGTATTTATATATTGGTGGACATTCTGGTTTGAGTTCATGTTAACAAGAAAAATGCTGCGCTAGAATGGATTGAGTTAAGGATACGCATAGATTTTGATTTCCACACGTAATTCCTTCGCTTGTCTGTGCCATATAGCGTGGGGCCCCGGCCGGACCCACTGTTATATGTCATGTGACGGGTGGGGGCGTTACAAAGTGGTATCAGAGCCAGGTTGAGATTGTTTGGGAGGAGAGAACATAATTGAACTCATGAATGTCCACTAGGAATGTATGTCATGCACATGATGTGCGTGCGTGTGTAGCCAATGTACCAGTACCGTTATGATTTGGAAGAATTTAATGGTGTTCTGTACATTGATAGGTGGCGAGGGATGGAGCTGGGCCGTCTGAGCCCCAGCGGTCGGATGAGAGTGCAGCACCCGTGGAAGTGCCTATGCCTCCCTCGGCAGAAGCCATACGGGTGGTGACGGAGACAGTGCTTGCAGTGTTACAAGCACAGCCAACTGGACAGGCAAGACCTGGTGGAAGGCAAGAGCATGCTGCCGAGGTGGTGGAAGCGCAAGCAAGTGACGATGCCTTGTCACGTTTTATGCACTTTCATCCACCGACGTTTGGTGGAGCGCTTTCACCAACGCAGGCAGAAGATTGGTTGGCAAGAGTAAAAAGGATCCTAACCGCAATCAGGACGGTCGAGGAGCAGAAAGTGATGTTGGCCACTTTTCTGTTGGAAGGAGATGCGAGATTGTGGTGGGATGACATTGAAGTGCATCACTTGGCAGGTCGAGGTTTAATGGAGGTTTCAATGGAGGAATTCTCCCAAATATTTTTAGCCAGGTATGTGCCAGTGTCGCAGAGGATTGCGATGGAAAATGAGTTTCTCCGTTTGGTTCAGGGTGAGCGAGATATTGATACCTACCTGCATGAGTTTACAAGATTGGGGAGATATACGGGATCTACCTTTGCGGAGGAAGCGCGAAAGACAAATCGGTTTTATGAAGGATTGCGGGATGAATTGAGGTTGGCACTTCCGAGTTCGGTGAGCCAAGGTTTTCAGGCGTTGGTCGATACAGCTCGTGCCTTGGAGAAGGATATGAAGCGAGTACAAGCGAATAAGAGACTGGCAAGGGAGAAGTCAGAGTTTAAAATGTCACCATCGGATCAATCGGAGTTTCGACGACAAGAGAAGAAAAGATTTAGACCGGTGGAATCAGCGCCGTTGACTGTTTCGTCGCCCCCGACGTATGGGCCAGGACGTGTGGATACACGTATATGCTATAAATGTGGGCAGCAAGGACACATCGCAAAATTCTGTTGGAATGTCCCTCCAGGGAGTGAGAAAAAGACAGGTGCGTCATATGAAGAAAAAGGGAAAGCAGTAGCCGAATCATCTACACCCCGGACGCAATCTCGATTTCATGCGATGGAAGTGCAAGAGTCGCAAAGCTCAGTTGGTGAAATTCAGCCTCGAGCATTTCATTTATCTTTAAATCGCGAATTTCAAAATCGGGAGGCTGAGCGGAAGTGAACTGCGATGTGAATCATGTCGATGCTCTGAATGTTGTGTATGTAAACTATGTTTTGATATCCGATGTGATGAATAATAGCTGATGTGCATCACTTTTGACTGAATCGGGAATCGGAACTTGGTGAATCATCCATCGTGATGTATGTAAATGATGTGTCTATATAGTTGGCAATCTCTAGAAGAGCTTGGTGCACTTGTTATTGTGAGGAGATAAATCAATCATGTTGTTTTGTTTTGAGGTTTTATGTGACTGAATGTGCACAAGTGGAAGTTAGGGATGTTTGTTGTGTTGTCTGTTTGTTAGTGTGTGCGGAGGCTTGGGGTGTACGATTTTGTGATGTTGTGACTAATTGGCTGTTTGGAGTCAAATTTCGAGGACGAAATTATTTGAAGGAGGGGAGGCTTGTAACAGGCCAATTTTCTGAAAACAGGATTTTGGGTGACACGGCCTGGGACACGGGCGTGTCCCAGGGCGTGTCAGTTGACACGGCCTGCGACACGGGCGTGTCGCAGGGCATGTCGAGGTTGTGTCGACGATCGGACTTGGTGTCGACGATTTTCGCTCGACATCGTCGAGAGGGGCACACGGCCCAGGACACGGCCGTGTCGGATGCCGTGTCGTATGCTCGACGAGTGTTACACGACGATCGTCGAGTATCGAGTTTCCCGTGAGGACACGGCCTGTGACACGGGCGTGTCACAGGGCGTGTCAGTGGGCGTGGAACTCAACTCGACGTCTCGGGTTAGGGCGTGTTTGCGGGACACGGGTGTGTCCTGGTGCACACGGCCATGAACACGGGCGTGTGCCAGGCCGTGTGCCAGGCCGTGTGAAGTCTCGGGTTGTTTTGGGATTATTTCTGTTGAGGTACACGGCCTCAGACACGGGCGTGTCTGAGGGCGTGTCGGGTACACGGCACGTGACACGGGCGTGTCACGCGGGCGTGTACTGGCTGGATTGAGTCGGTTGTCTGCCGCTTAGAGGGACACGGCCTGTGATACGGGCGTGTCACAGGGCGTGTCAGGCCGTGTCTTAGCTTTTCTGGGCAGATCTGAGCCGTTTGTTTCCCTCTTCCTGGATCCAAGGGCTGGGCTTTGTCCAGGTGTTGTGAAGGCCGAGACAAAGATGATAAAACCCCTCTTTTCTCTTCTTCTTCTTCTTCATCTTCATTCCAAGAGAGAGAGAGAAGAAAGGCCAAGGCAAGAGGGAAAGGGAGGAGTCTTCCAGCTGCTGTAGGAGCTGCGGAGTGCGGAGCGAAGATCCGAGAGCGGATTCGTGAAGGCAGAGCCGAGGCGGTGATTTCCATCCGGCTACTTCATGGCGCCGAAGCGATCTTCAAGGGTAACGATCTCCTTCTTGGACATCGAAGTCCTTTCTCTATACATGTGCTTGGAATCCTCCACCAAGAGGTGGATCGCGGAAGTGATTCCTTTGTTGTGTCTGCATTTAGAGCCGAAAATATAGAGTACGGCGTAAGCATGCTGTGTGAAGTCCATCTGGACCGGTAGTCTGGATTGGTGATGTTCATGGGTAAATCGGAGAAGACTCCGTGGCTTTGATGATGTGCAAAACGGATTTCTGTTGTGATGAATGTATGGATGTGATGATTGTGAGGAGGCTTTGGTGAAGCTCCTGGATATGAGATGATCAATTGGTAGCACGCCTGGGGAGCTCGTGATAAACCCGGCCTGTTACACCACTAGGGTGGGTTGATCTAGTTAAGGAAGGGATCGATGGGTGGCAATGCTAGGGGAGCCGAGTTAAACCCGGGTTGTTGCACCACATAGTGTGGGTCGATCGGATTAGGAGGGGGATCGATGGGTAGACAATGCCTGGGGAGCTTAGATAAACCCGGCTTGCTACACCACAGAGTGTGGGTCGGTCTGCTCTGTTTGTGATACTGTGAGGATGGACCTATGAGTGGCTTGGGCGGGATGTCGCCAGCCTACGAGCTGGTGGACTAGGGCCGGTCAACCAACAAGTTAACACCTCGAGAGACAGCGATGTACGACGGTGGATTCCGGTACGCCAAGAAGGTGCCCTGAGTGCACGGAGCGTTGGTGGACTCCAGCGTTTGTGATGTGATGTGTTTGGTAGTTAGTGGAATAAAAAGAATGATCTATCTATGATGTGATTTGGTGATGTTTGCTGATGCTTGATGAGAAAGGAAGCACTGTATACAGGGAAGGAACCACTACCCCGGGTAGGGGGTAGGGTCGTTATAATGGGTCAGCAATGCTGACCGTTACTTTGTTTTCTGTGTTGGTTTGGATGATGAATTGCAGGTGCTGCAGTTTGGAAAGAATAAGTAGATTGACTAGCCTGGTGTTCTTAGTCCTTGACAGCTATGTGAAGAATCATGGTTGGATTTCATGTGTGGCCGGCCTGCGTGCCGATGTACGAAATTGTTGTTGTGTAAAGAGGAACCTGTAAGGCCATAAGGCTAGGGTGTGTGAGTTGTATACATTCCTGGTGTTGTTCTATATAAATGTGGTATTTATATATTGGTGGACATTCTGGTTTGAGTTCATGTTAACAAGAAAAATGCTGCGCTAGAATGGATTGAGTTAAGGATACGCATAGATTTTGATTTCCACACGTAATTCCTTCGCTTGTCTGTGCCATATAGCATGGGGCCCCGACCGGACCCACTGTTATATGTCATGTGACGGGTGGGGGCGTTACATAGGAGGTGCCCCAAGAACTTCCCCCTACTAGCGTCGAAGACACACTTCAGGTGGTTCAACCGCATCTTGTACTTGCGCAGGGTAGCAAAGGTCTCATCTAGGTCCTTGAGGTCAGAGTCCACATCCTGACTCTTTATCATGAGATCATCCACGTACACATCCAGGTTCCTCCCCTTCTGTTCTTTGAAGACCATATCCATCAACTTCTGGTAGGTCACCCCTGCATTCTTCAGCCCGAAGGGCATCATTTTATAGCAGTAGCATCCATCCCCCGTGATGACGAGACATCCTTGACGTCCAGGGGGTGCATCCTGATTTGATGATAACCTGAAAATGCATCTAGAAAGCTCATTACAGAAAAACTAACGGCTGAGTCAACCAGCGCGTTGATCCGAGGCAAGGGATAACAATCTTTAGGGCATGATTTATTAAGCAAAGAGAAATCGATATACAAATGCCACCGGCCGTCCCCTTTTTTCACCATGACTACATTGGAGACCAAACCGGGGTATTGGATCTCAAACACGAAGCCGACCTTGAGAAGTTTTGCCACCTCCTCCCAGATGGGCTCTGTCAGCTTGTCCGCGGTGGACCTCTTCTTTTGTTGGATGGGGCGTGTTCCCGGGTCCAAGTTGAGGCGGTGGCAAGCCACATCCGCATCAAACCCCGGCATCTCTGTGGCGCTCCATGCGAAGATGTCCATGTTCTTCTGAATGCACTCCAGCATCCTGCCCCGAGTCTCCGGGGTCAGCCCTCCGCTGACGCGAACCTTCTCCACCTTACCTTCACGGGTGAGGACCTCCAGCTCCACCACCTCTTCCGCATCCTCTAGCCTGGACTGCTCCCCTCATTCTTCAACATCCCTCTCCTCTGGGATGAGGACCTCCGCCTCCACCTCTTCTTCCACGGCCATAGCCTCATCTGACTCCTCCCGATCTCCTTCTGCAACCTTAACCTCAGTGCAGCTCTTCACTTCCAGCTCCTCACTGCCAGCTTCCTACTCCTCCTCCTCCATCCTTCGCTCCATCTCCTCTGCTACCTCCTGCCAAGAAATGGAGTTCACAGTGGTGACGTAGCACTCTAGCGCCACCTTGGGGTCACCCCTGACACTGACCTGAATCCCCTCAGCATTGAACTTCAAGCACTGATGGAATGATGAGGGGACGCAGCGGAAGGCGCTGATAAAGGGCCTCCCGAAGATGGCACTATAACTGCTGGGGGCATCCACGATGACGAACCTGTACTTCCTGGACTGCCCCCCCCCCCCCCCAAGGTGACATGGAGCCCCACACCTCCTTCAACCTCCTTCCTCTCCCCCGAAAATCCGAACAAGGGCCCATCCGAGGCCAACACCCACTTTGCCTCCACCTTCATCGTGTCAAATGGCTTCTTAAAGACGACGTTGACGGAGCTTCCGTTGTCCATGAGGATTCGAGAGATGGTAAAATTTTCGATGGTCGTCTGGATGACCAACGCATCGCAAAAAGGGTCCTCGTGATCCGCCATATCGCTCCTTGATAAGGTGATCCTCTCTTCCGGGGGCGGGGCTTAGGATGTGGTGCCAACGCTCCGGCGATACATGGTGTGGATGCTCGCCTTCCGGGAAGCCTCAACCCCCCCCCCCCACCACCCCCCCCCCTATGGATCACTTTGATCGCTCCTCGGGTCATGACATCCACCCGGTCTTCACAATGGTCCTCCTCTGCCCGAGGTAAGACCTCTTCGATCCTCACTTCCTGACGCACCTGTTGATGATGCTGCTGCTCCCTGTTTCCCCTCATTTCGAGGAACTCTGGGCACGTGGCTGCGACGTTCCCTTCCTCTTGATGGAAGTCGCAGTAGTGTAACTCCACCCTCACCTCTCTCCTCCTCCTCCTTGCTACTCTCCTCCTCTCCCCTATGGCTATGGCCATGGCCTCTTCTTGATCGGGGAGTCGAGGCCTCTGGGCCTGCCTCTAGCCTGGGGGTGGAATTGATCTTGCCCCCCCAGTGGTGGTCCCTTCCTTGGTACCCTCTTTGCGGCCCCTGCCCTTTCCACACGGGCCTCCAGCCTAGCCGACGGTCGGGCTCCTAACACCACCACCTAGGTTGCTGCTGCCCCTGGAGCTGCCTCTGCTCCCTCTGTTGGGGCTCGGCTTTCCTCTCCTTCTGCCCTCTTCCGCCTCTTGGCTCCTTCTCTTCCTCCGTGGCCCACCTGGCCAGCTTCCGGGCGAGCTCCGAATTTGACGCCTCCTCATCAACTTCTCTCTCCGCCCTCACCATCAACTCCTCGTAGGAGAGGGGGGGGTACTCTCTTCAGCTCCATCCTGAAGAATCCCTGCTGCATGCCCACGGTAAAGGCCATCATCAGGTTGTGGCCTGGCATCCCCTCGACCTGGGTGACCTCCTCCTAGAACCGGTCCACGTAGCTTCCCAACGTCTCATTAACTCCCTGCTTGATTTGTAATAGGGATCCGACTCCTTCTTACTCCTCTTCGAGGTAGTGAACCTCAGCATGAACCCCCGGTATAAGTCCTCGAAGTAGTAGATGGAGCTGGCCGGCAGCTGGTGAAACCACTACCTCGCCTTCTCTTTGAGGGTGATGGCGAAGAGTCGGCACTTGAACCCATCTGACATCTGTCGGATTGAGACCACATCCTCAAACCACTCAACGTGTTAGACCGGGTCTCCCTTCCCGGTATAGTAGGACATCTCGGCTTCCCTGAACCCCTCTAGAACTTTAGCTGAAGAGACCAACTCGCTGAAGGGGCTGCCTCCCCCTACTGGGCGAGCTGGCATGTCTCGCGGGCTCAGCTCACCGACCCGGCGTCTGCCTGTCGAGCCGAGGAAGAGCTCACGCCCGGGTAGCTCGCACCCTCGGCCCTCCTCGGCCACTTCCTTCCCAACTCGCCTGCTGGGGGCGTCCTCGTCTAGAGATGGGGCGGCTGTGATCTGGATTGCCGGAGTCGAGCACTTGGCCCTCGTGCTAAGTGCGAACTTGACGAGGCCCAGCACCTCATTCCTGAAATCTTCAAACATCCCCAGCGTGGCCAGAGGTGGGGGGGGGGGGGGGGCGAGTCCGTCCTGACAGATCCTTGCCCTCCTGTCATCGAGCTCGCTGAAGGTTTTTATGTTGACCATGCTCCACGCTCACCGCACCAAAATGTTGAAACCGAAATCTTGATCTCTTGTGGAGTTCACCCTTGGGTAAGGGGTGATCGCACACCTACTTCGATCCTGCATGCAAAACAACAAAAGAGATAAGGGAAGAACCAACCTAAGGGCTCGGCGCGGAGGATCCACCACACACCCGGAAGACCTGAGAGCACTTTCCGTCCTTATCCACGGGGCGAGCTAAGGATACCTCAAAAAGCACTAGAAGACTAAGGAGCTAGTGAATATGAGAGCGTGCCTTCTGAGGTGCCCCTTGGGTTCTATTTATAGAATTATGAAAACAGACTGCAAATAGCCAACCTCCACTGTTTTGAACATCTATGTGCAGTCCAACATGGTCTGCCAACAGCATAGCTCTGCTGTTCCAACAAGCTATTCGCACCCATGTGGAGGGCATCCAGGTAATTTTACCTCTGGGCCTCTATTGGGCCCATCCCAGTGATATGGGGGTCAACTCGCCACTACTCTCCCCTCACAAGAGGCGGGTGCGACCTGGCTCCTGCGGCTCGCCTACTGTTCTTGGGCGAGCATGAGCCGGGCGAACCTGACCATCCAATGCCCGTGCCGAGGCGGGCCGGCAGCCGGGTCTCGTATAGGAGAGCGGGCTGGCGGCCAGGTTTCCAACTGTAACCATGGGAGCCTCGCAGGAGGGCTCGCCGATCTGGACTCGTCAAACCCATCCATGAATACCAGTTCGATGAATACTGACCAAAAAGCTCTGTTCGGTGAATGGCGACCGAAATTCTGCTCGACGAGTTCTGAGCGAGCGAGAGGGGTGAAGGGGCCAACTCGCATGACTCTCCCGCTCGACCTGGGAGAGAGCGAGCTGGCCTCCTGCCGCCTGCCCCTCGCATGTTGGTGTAGAGCAGGTCGGCAGCCTAGTCCGCTCGCCTGGCTTGGCGGACCCGCTCGGCAAACACGAGGTTGTACACATATGTTTGAAGATGGATCAAATACGACATTTAAACCAATATCACATAATTGACTTATAGAAATTAAGTTATGCTTCAAACCTTTAACATACAAAATATTAGAGATAGTAGATGACTTCTTACCTACTACTCTAATGCTGATGATCTTTCCTTTTCCATTATCACCAAACTTAACTACTCCTCATTTCTTCATTTCTAGGCTAAGGAACTTTAATTTGTTGCCCGTCATGTGCTTGGAACACCCTGAGTCCAATTACCACACATCTTCTTTGTCCTTAGCTTACCAACACACCTCAGTGTCGCTCTGGACACTACTTTTGTCATCAGATGATGAGACATCCTTTCCCATCAGGAACATGTTGGCCTCCACTTCAGTATATGAGCTCGAACTACTTCATTCCTCAGATGTGACGTTATCCAAGGTTTCAGCCTTCATAACTTTCTTCTTATCCTTTTTCTTGTGCCACTTCTCCTTTAGCTCTTTCAGATATTTTGGGCTCTTACTCTTTATATGGCCAACTCTCCAGTAGTGATTACACTCGGCTGGTGACCTCTCTTCATCATCCTCTCTATCAGCTTGGGCTTTTACTTTTCTATACCAAGATTCTTGCTTCTTGAAAAATTTCACAAAAGAATTTCTTCTTTCAGGATTTCTCATGAACTTCATGAACTTCTTTACGAATAGACTTTCTTCATCTCCATCGTTACTCTCATCGGACTCACTTTCCACTTCCTTCTTGGACTTCAATCCTAAAGCTTTCTTTCTTGTCTCTAGGTTATACTCCTATTGTTGAATCCTCAGTTCTACTTCGTGGGTTTTCAGATTGCTTATCAGATTCTAAATTTGGAGAGACTTTAGGTCGTATGACTTCGAGATGGCAGTCACTTTTGGGTTGATCTTCGGGGGAAGCGATCTAAATATTTTTCTCACCAAATATCCGTTTGAAAAACTCTTTCCTAAAATCTTCGAGTCATTCAAGATCTTGCTGGACCTTGTGTAGATGGAGTCTACATCCTCATCAACCTCCGTCTTGAACTTCTCAAACTCTGACTCTAACTGGAAAAGCTTTGAGTCTTTCACCTGCGATGTACCTTCATGAGTAACTTCAAGGAGATTCCATATATTATACGGAGTTTCACATGCACAAACACGATTAAATTCAATCCCATCTAACGCGTAGAATAAGTCGTTCATTGTCTTAGTGTTATTCTTACAACAAAGCTTATCAACTTCATCCCATTTATAATTGGGTTTTTTCCATTGTGACACTTCCTACTAGAGTTATAGGAGAAGTGTAGCATGTTTCTACCTTGCCCCAAACGTCGATATCTAAAGCTATTAGAAATCATTGCATTCATGCTTTCCAATAGTTATAGTATGTGCCCGTGAATAAGGGAGGCCTACTTAAACCTTGCCCCTCAGAAAACGTGTGAGTGTTTTTCACCATCACTCCCGGTGCTTAAACAAATTTCAGAGTAGCCTACCTCTGATACGAAGTGTTGGATCGTGTGACGACCTTAGCGGGGTGGGGGGTGAATAAGGGTTAATTAATTTTCCTTAACTAAACAAATTTTACTTGGTGAACAAAAACAATGATATTAAGTAATGGAGACTATTTATTCATAAGCATACTTGAACACTCAAAAATACATAAAAACAAAAACAATAATGATTTATTTGAAATGTGTTAAATCTGAATACAAAGTATCTCTATAGAGCT
Organism: Platanthera guangdongensis; assembly: GCA_039583875.1. Lineage (NCBI taxonomy): Eukaryota > Viridiplantae > Streptophyta > Magnoliopsida > Asparagales > Orchidaceae > Platanthera > Platanthera guangdongensis. Next base: position 91,605,220 of record CM077150.1, read on the forward strand.
AGAGACAAAGGCTTATGAAAAATACAATTTACTTTTGATTTTGTCGGTCCTTCTACCAAGAACTGGCAAGCTAAAGTGTATCTCTCCCTAGATCGTGCTACTAACCTAACCTAGATCTACCATGATCTAGACGCTGCACACAAGGAAACGATTTCTCCCTAAGCCAGATATGTTCTGATACCAATGGGATAGATCTTGATGGTCTGTTTCACACCCAGAAATCAAAATTCCAAACTTGAAGCAGGAAATCAAGAAAATAGAGAGAGAAAAAACAAGGTGATGATAAACACAAACAATCCAAATCTAGATCATCACCATTGGAGGCGCACTTGCAGCAATATCCAAATCCTGAATAAACTTTTTAAAATAAAGCGATTATAGGAAGAAGAACAGTACCAAGAAAACAAGTTTTTCTCAGACAGAAATCTACTATCTTCTCTTCTATCTGGTAACTAAAAAAAACACTACAACAAAATACTTGCTGTGAGTTGACATACCTTTCCAGTCATCACCTCGCCTGGATATATAAACACAACAACACACAAACAAAACAACCGGGAAAAAAAAACCGATCCACGAAAAAACCCCTCGACGAAAAAATCCTGGAAATTTGTTCGTCGTTTGTCGAGCTCAGCTAAACGAAAAAATCAATGAAAGCCACTATTGTCGAACCCTGGTCGACGAAACCCATTTGATGAAAATTAAATGTCATAGTCGAACTCTGGTTGACGAAATATCACAAAAGCTGCTCGAAGTTCATTGAACACTGTTCGACATTCGTCGAACCCCATTCGACGAAAACTGAAAAGTCTGTTCGGAGTTCGTCGACCTCCAAAATAACTTTAGGATTATTACATAGCACACGTAATTTAACGAATAAACTAGCACTAGAAGATAAAAAAGAAACTAGTAGCTAAAGTTTGTGCTAACATTACTCCCCCTCAAGTTCAGCTCCTCCTTCTTCATCATTCCGAGCTCGTCACGCATCCTGTTGAATAGCTCCACCTTTAAGGGCTTTGTGAAAATGCCCGCCAGCTGGTCATTAGTCCTCACATGTTCCAAGTGAACTTCATTATCTTCTACCTTCTCTCTAATGATGTGGAATCTGGTGTCAATGTGTTTGGTCCTCTCGTGATGCACAAGATTCTTTGCCAGTTCAATCGCAGCTCGATTGTCCACATATATGGTAGTAGCCTCATCACCATCCAATTTCAAAGATATCATCAACCTCTTCAGCCATACTCCATGGCACACACATTCACCAGCAGCAACATGGAATTTGGAGCTCTCTAGATAGGGTAAACAGGAAGGAACACTCCAGGTAATTAAATTCACAATCTCCACAGAAAAATGGTTGGCTTTAATAATTTGGCTATATCGCCAGGTGACCCTGGGTATCGCCACCTGGAGATATCGGTAACGGCTGCCACGTTGCCCACATACTTCTTATTTTTATATCGCAAATATGTCATATCGATCATGGACTATCGCCTGTCGATACTCGTTGTCGTCGGGCGATAGCGACAGTAACTGCCAACCGTGTGGAGATGCTGCGTTAACTGCTCATGTCACTATCACCTGTTGCCAAAACCAAATATCGTCGGGTGATATCCCTGGAGCTGCATCTATTCTGACCCGAATCAACACACAAATTCCATTAGAGTTAGAGCTGTGATATCTGCAAATCATAAACACCCAAAGATCAAATACAAATGAGATTTGTTATTAGCATGCCAAAGAAGTGTGGGACGCATGCTCCAATAATACACACCTTCTCCACCCTTCCCCCCTGGGTGAGAACATACAACTCCACCTCTTCTTCCGCAACCCCCAGCCGGGACTGTTCTTCCTACTCGCCTACTACCCTCTCACCTGAGACGAGAGCTTCCTCCTCTTCAACTTCCTCTACTGCCAGCACCTCGGCATGCTCCTCCAGAACTTCCTCTATTGCGCCTAGATGGGCGTGGATCTCCACCTCCTCCACTTCCATTTCCTCTTCTCCTCCCACTTCCTGCTGCCTTGATAACTCCTCCATTCTTCTCCCCAACTCCACAGTTCCCTTCTTCCATGATATGGTGTTGACCACATTGACGTTGCACTACCTCGCCACCTTGGGGTCATGCCAGACCTAGATATCTTCGGCATTGAACTTGAGGCATTGCTGGAAAGATGAGGGTACTCAGCAGAAAGCGCCGATGAGGGGTTTCCAGAATATTGTATTATAGCTGTTGGGAGCATCCACAATGACAAACCTGTATTTTCTGGACTGGACCCCCAAGGTGATATGGAGTCCCACTCTCCCTTCCAACTCATTTCTTTCTCTAGAGAACCTGGAAAAAGGACCGTCTGAGGCCAGTACACTCTGATGGGTCCATTGATCCCAAAGTCGTGGAGTTGAAGAAGGCCTTGTAGACAATGGTATACACATGTTGTAATCTAACATGTCCTACAAGTTCTACATATGCATGGTACCTTCTATGCTTTGATTGGGCATGTTGATTCAAGTGGCTAAGATAGGTGATGACTAGGCAAGTTATTGGAAAGACAAAAAACTATCAAAGACCATATGCATTGAGTGAAGTCTATACACTCAACGCTAGGTGGCTAATAGCGTTGAGTTCAACTTGTATAGTCAAAGCCAAACAATTGGCAAGCTAAAGATGTGGCCAAGTCCCAAGGCGTTGATCGAAGTCTACTCCCTCAACGCCATACAGCAAAAAGTTATGAGACAGGCTAAGGTTGTAAAAGCCTAAGAAGAAATAAGCAGAAATGTGGCTAAGTCCACAATCGTTGAGTGAAGTCCATTCAGTCAACTCCATAACTTCATATTCATTGAGTATAGCTTAGACAGTCAAAGCCACAAAAAATCTATGTTGATATTTGACTAAGTCTACATGCATTGAGTGAAGCTCACTCACTCTATGTCATGTGATAAAAAGCATTGACTGAACCTTACTCTGTTAGAGACTGTGATTTCACAATGAAATTTGACTAAGTCCAAATTCATTGAGTGAAGGCTGCTCACACAATGCCTCGTAACATAAGAAAATTTGTTAAGTAGTTTGGCGTCGAGTGAAGCTTACTCACTCAACACCAAGTGACAAAAAACTTATCCAAGTAGTTTGGCATTGAGTGAAGCTCACTCACTCAACGCCTAGTGATAAAAAATCTGTATAAGTGTTTTGGCTTTTAGTCAAGCTTACTCACTCAATGCCTAGTGATAGAATATCTGTCTAAGTGTTTTGGCGTTGAGTGAAACTCACTCACTCAACGCCTATACTAAAGATGCTTAATTTTGGCTAAGTCAACAGATGGTGACGTCGCCAAACTCAACAAGTCAATAGAATTTGAATTTGTTGTGGGAGAGCTACAGTACGTGACAAATGTCGTTGCTTGCCTTCAGTACAGCCACTAATGCAAAAGCTGGTAGGAGCAAAAAAATTAAAGGTGGGGCCCACTGCTCAAAGAGTCATTGATGGGCTAATAATAAAAGGCAGAGATCGAGGAAGAAGAAGTAGCTTTGGGGAAATTACTATTGGATTTCATCTTCCTGCTCGCCATTGTTGCATAGCTTGGAGAACCAGTTCAAAGTGCTTATCTAAGAGCAAAAGTCAGTTAGTCTGTGACTCATAGACAGTTAGTTATCGAAGAAGTTATTCTTTGAAGAATCAAATCATCTTCAACAGTAAAATCAGAAAGACCTCTTTTTGAGTAAGAAGAAGAAGTTGAGTCATCTGGTTTCAGTAATCTACAAGATAGGGATGAGTTTATCTCAGCTTGAGAAGCTGTTAAGGGAAAATCCCCAGCAGCAGTTACTTCACAGAACATTTCCTGAAGATAAATTTTTGGAGTTGGGTAGAAGAGAGAGCTAAGCTTCTGGTTCAGTTCAGTAAGGTGCCAAGCAGCAGATCTATAAAGTTGCTTCCAACCCAAGATTTTTGTTGTTGTGAAGAAGTTAGGGTTGAGGATATCGTAGCTCGGGAAGAAGAAGAAGGCTCAGAGAAATTTCTCTATTGTCATAGTAAAACCACCCACACTCACACCCTATAGGATCTTAACAGATCCTAGCTGTTGGCCTAAATATATAAAGGCTGAGTGTAGTATCCAAGTGTGGATTTGAGTGTAGGATCACTAGTGGATCTGAGGTAGAATTCTATTGAGAATCTGAGTGTAGGGCTTTGGCCTGAGTAATACGATTCAAGTATGAATCTGAGTTGTAAGGATTTTGAGCCTGAGGTAGGAGAGCCATTATCTTTGAGTGGTAAGGAATTTGTGCCTGAGTTGTAGGATCCCTTTGGATCCAAAGTACATCCTTTATGCCTGAGAAGTAGGAGAGTCATTCACTCTGAAGTAGAATCCATTGTGGATCTAAGGTATGGTTGTCCTCCCAGCCTAAGTTGTAGGGCCTTTGGCCTGAGATAGGTGATCTTTGGATCACTGAGTTGTAGGGCCTAGTGCCTGAGTTATAAGTCTTGGAGGAGACTAAGAGTTCTTGAGGGATCTGAGGTGTAAGCTCCTAGGAGCTGAGATTATAAAAGTTCCTTGTCTAACTTGAAGTTAAAAAGGTGGGAGGGAAAGTGGATGTACCAAAAATTTGGGGAACCACTATAAATTTGCTGTGTTGTCTGTGTGATTGAATTGAAAGCACAACTAACATAATCACATCAATCAAATAAGTAATTAAGTTAAAAAAAATATAGCAAAAGAGACCAATAAGCTATTTACCCCCCCCCCCTCTAGATAATTTAGCTATCCTTGAAAACAAAGACTTTCAAGTAATATCAGAAGGAGGTTGCTCAAAAAGGACTTAATAGTCTGAGTAGATCTCAAAGGATAGCCAAAAGGTCAGTGTTTATGGGTTTAGAAGTGAACCATAAGTATTGAAGCTCAATGAATCTTGAAGTCTGCAGTGTGGAAAAGACCTACAATGGACTGTTGACAACTGTTATAGATTATAAAGTCTATCCTGCTACCAGGATAGGAATCAGAGCACCATTATCCATAGTGTTCAGGGACTATGGTAAAGTTGATGTCTATCCAGATGCAAGGTTAACGATCAGGGCCCCTCTTTCACACACAGACAATGATTCATAGGTGGATGATGAAGAGGAAGTTGACTGCAGATGTTATGGGCTGATGGCCATGATAGAAGAAGAATCCTACCAGGATCAACCTTATACAGATCAGGTTCACTCCATATCTAGCTCATCCTCACTATCTGTCTATAAGACTAGTGCAGACTCTGATGCATCCACATCAAGCGAGGATGAGGGACCTGTATCAGAGGAAGATGTCAATCAATTGATTGACATGTATGGTGCACTTCTAAAGGCTTTCAAAAGAAGCAAGAAGTTTGTCAAGATGCAGGCTGAGGAGATTATCTCACCACAGCTAGTTGATTCCCATCAGACTGAGACAGCAACCCTTCTGGATCAGAAGACTAAGGAAGTTAGCCAACTAAAGGCCAACTCAGTAATCCAAATGGAGACTATAAGCTAGAAGCACAACATCATATTGGATCTTGAAGAGAAACTCCTAAAGGAGAAAAAGGTTGTAGCTGATTTCAATAAGCCCAAAGTTGTATTGTCATTGATTGACTCCTTTACCTCTCAAAAATATGAGAGATGTTTTGAGTCTAAGTGTAATTCCAGAGTTGACCTTTCTAAAGGGAAAGTAAAAGCTCCTGTTAAGCCTCAGTCAACCTTTCACAAGATAATTATCCCATCCAACGAGTATGACCAGGACTGCATGTATGGCCATTAGAGGAGTGAGAATCTTTCTTGTAAGAATACAAATGTATCTTACAATGGAAGAAGAAAGGGTATGAAAATGAGTGTCTTTAAGGCTTCCCATGAAGAAATTAAAATGGCCTATCCTGGATGAAAGTGAGGGATAGATCTACTTTACACTAGAGGGTGTGAATAGTGTATATTAAAAACTTTGATTTTATTTAAGAGCTGTTTAGAAAATAGGTGATATATATAAAGATAAATAAAATCCATATCACAAGAATAAAATTGAAAGAAAACACAAATGACACAAGGAATTTTATAGTAGTTCCCAAATAAATCTGGGTGCATCGACAATTCTACCACCCTGGTAATAATCCACTATAGGTTTTTGATCAGGGGACCTGCAACCAGAAGATATATATTCATAGGGAGCTCTTGCAACAACTTGAGCTTTTGATCAGGTGCACAAAAATCGATCTTAAGTCTTTTGATCAGGTTACTTAGAAACCAAGAGTTAACTTTCGAAGGGAGTTATAACCTTGTACACAGTTTAAGAAATAAACTATAAGAAGTTGATGTTGTCTTCTTTGTCAACTAACTCTGAGAAGACTTTAGTGGATGCTTTTGAAGAAAAAAGCTCCCCTTTATTAGAATAAATACTTGAGATCAGGAGGGGAAGCTTTTCTACAAGGTGTGGACCTTCTTGTATTTGACTGATGAAGACTTTGTACTTACAGAGACTGAAGCAGAAAATTTGATGAATATGTGTTGATCTATTTTGATCTGTTCATTAACCATTTAGTAGTAATCTTTTGAAAGTATATATATAATGTCAGAGGAGAATTCAAATATTTAAATTAAATCCATTCTGAAACGCCTGAAGCATCTCTGAGAATTGTAACTTCCCTCGAGATTAACTAGATTTAAACTCTGTAATAAATCCATATTTAATGCTGCTTGGAAAGACTATATTCATTAAGAATATTTAGCATTAAATATCATAGTGTAACTAATAATAATTAAGCCTTTTAAAATCACTCTGCCTCTGATTATAAAACTGCCTGAACAAAGAACACTATAAGAGATTCGTCGAACTATGCCTGGAGATCGTCGAATTTAGCCTGGAGTTCGTTGAACGGAGCCTAGAGTTCGTCGAGCTGAGCTATTCAGATATGATCAACGTTCGTCGAATAGAGCCAAGAGTTCGTCAAGCTAAACTCAGAGTTAGAAATCTGAGTTTGTCGAACTGAGTTATGCATTCGTAGACCTGAGCTCAGCTTTCGCCAAATAGAATACTGCATTCGTCGAACTGTATTTCTCTGGAAATCTTCTTTCGAAGCAACCGTGAAAAAATAACCTATGACCCTACACTATACATATCGGGTCAAACTAATCATCCTAAATAAGTAAGAGTGATCCTAGCCCAAATCAAAAATAGGGTTACAACAATCTCCCCCTATTTGGGTGAGGATACTATCAAAAACAAAAAAACTCAAAGCGAAAATAATCTGACAGAATTATAAAATTTTCAGCAGATATAAAGAAAATTCTTTGAGAGTTCATAATCATCAACAAAGTTTAAAACTTATAAACTAAATTAAGAGTATTTTTGGGAAGCTATTGATTGAGAATCTGAAGATGATTTGGTGAAAATCAGCTTTCTGTTTGGATCTTCAGATTCCCTTTTACACATTGTCAGGTCTTGAGAACCAATAATCTTCAGAGAAGTGGTTCTGGGAACTACTGCCTCTAGATGCAGACTCATATATTTATCAACATTGAATAAACTTTTCTTCTAATATCTTTCTAATTCATGCTGCCAGTAGGAGGAAATGATAGTGAATTGTGAGGTGTCCTTTCCTTTGGTCCTTGCTTTCCTTATCTGATCAAGAGCAACTTGCTTATTAAATCTTGTCATTCTAAAAACTGGGTCTAGTTTAGGATCATATATAGGAGAGGGTGGCCTCTCTTGGCTAGATTATTGTTGACTGCTGCTTTGATTTGAATATTGTTGCTGGCTATTATAATAATTAGACCTGAAGGTCTATCATGTATGCCTTGAGAAGATCTTCAATGATGATGAGAAGAAAGCTTTTGAGAAGAGGAAACACATCTTGCTAACCCTGCTGCTGGAGGAGGAGGAGTCTTCTCGAAGACTTTTGAGATGGAGAATGATATCTCTTCATTTTCTTCATATTTTTCAGCTCATTATTGGAATACCTCATCCAGTGTGGAAGATCTGGAGTTAGAGGAATTCCATACAGAATGTAGTATAGAATATCTACAGTAGATGAAGGTTGAGAACCAACCTTAACGACAGCCTTCTTCTACATCTGACTATTCTTCTGGCTGATCACATAAATCATATATCTATTTATATATATTAGTGTTATCATCTAACTGATCCTCTTGTTGTATATAAACATTATCTGCAACAGCTGCCACTGACATATCTTCATTAAGAAGATCATCAAAATTTGGCATAGGGGATTCATCCCATGAAAAAGTAGGAGGGGAACAGGCCAGCTGCATAATATCTACTATATTATCAATAGTTATTGGTTGAGAGACTGAAGTAACACTAGTAGAAATAGCTTTGAAACTAGATCTAAGATGTGCTAGAGTAATGGGATCAACAGGAGCAGTATAGCAAACTACTGCTTTAGAAAGATTTTCTTCAAAAATTGGAAAACTGGAAAGAGAACTAGGAAGAACTTCAAAATTAGATAATACAAAAAGTGAGTTAACTGTGGGATGGATAATAACATCAAGAACAGTTAGACCTTCTGGAACTGCTGCTTCTTCAGCTGAAATAACTTCAAGCATTTTTGAATCCTGACTTTCATCAACAACTATTGCTGGTGTTGTTACTGTTGTAACCGCTGCTTCAACTGAAACTTCTTCATGAAGCATCTCCCCCTGCCTATATCCAGGGAAACTTGAATCTAGGCCCCCAGAAGAAGGGACAGTTTGGGAAGAGGCTAACTTGGGAGAAAGATCTGAGATAGAAGCAATAAGAGGAGCCAAGGCTTCATTTGTTAGAGTCGTGAGAGTAGGTGTAATGAAGTCTAAAAGATTATTGGAAATGGATGAAAAATCCATATATATATAATCCGAAGGATTCTGAGTAGATGCAGAGGATGGATTAGAAGTAGATGGAATGGAAGTTGAAGGAACAGATCTGTTAGCACAATTTGATGACAGTGGAATAGATTGAATATTGATGATAGGGGGAATGACATCAAAAACTATTTCTTCCAGGATTGGTGAATATGGTGGAGATATATAAGGTAGAGCTGAATGTGTGGGATATGAATATAGTAGAGAGAAGTGAGGAGGAGATAAAAGTAGTGGAGATGTAGGTGGTGACTGATGAATTGGGGATTCTATAAGAAATGAAGTGGATGAAAATTCTCCAATGAGATTAGGTGGTAGTGGTAACTGACAAACTGGGGAATCATCATGTGGAGTTGGTGATGGAACTACTACAGATAAAGCATGATGTTGAGAAGGTGGATATGGTAGGGAAAAGGAATTAGGATGAGCTGGAGCCTCTTTTGGGGTTGAGAGAGTAGATTGAACAGCCCTTGTGCTTTCAGAAGTAATCCTAAAGGAGGTAGCCCTAGATGGCTTAGGGATCACCCTCTGCCATCTTCCAAAGAGGGCATAGGTTAGCTTCTTAGAAGCATTGATAAAAATATTCTGACAGACCAAGAGTTCTGGACACTTTGCTTGTAAGAAAATGCCTAGAATCCTGCGATAACATCCAGATTTACTGGAGATCTTCTTCTTAATAGAGTCAAAAAGAATTTTTCACCAATTAACATATTTCTGATTAACCAAGGCACACATCAAAATGAATTGATGCCTGGTTACATAGTCATGGGCTGAATGCTTGCCCAAAAAAACTTTACCAACTATTTCAGCTAAGCATTTATATTCAATTGAAAAATTCATTTTCAGAAGGTGATTAGGGTTTCCATGGGAGTGACCCAATTGATCTAGCATTTCATCAAATTCAGTACTAGATATCTCTATATCATCTTCACCATTAACAAAACCAAAAGCTTCAGATAAAATGTTTGGAGAAAGAGGAACCTGATTCCCTGAGATTGATCCAATGATGACTGGGGTATCCTGAAACTTGGCTGTGTGGATCCACTCTTTGATTTTTTCCACTGGTAGTTTTATCCTAGTTGTCAGAAACTATCACAGACTCGGAGACTCAAAGAGTTTTAGAATATCTTGGAAAACGTGGTCTGAATGACTGAACGATTCCATTTCAATATCGAATAAAGCATCAAATTTCATTGTCGAGAGATTCGCCTGAGAAAATGTCATTGTCCTGGAGGTTGTTCAACATAAACTTCCTCTTTGAGCTCTCCATTTAGAAAAGCACTCTTCACATCCATCTGATATACTTTGAACTTCCTGAATGCTGTAAATGTAAGAAATATCCTGATAGCCTCTAATCTTGCAACAGGAGCAAAAGTCTGATCATAATCTATGTCTTCCTCCTGTGAGTATCCTTGAGCTACCAATCTCCTTGAGCATTCAATTTATTCCTGAAGACCTATTTGGTTCCAATGACTCGATAGTCTTTGGGTCTTGTAACTAGTCCCTAACTCTATATCTCTCAAACTAATTTAGTTCCTCTTGCATTACAATGATCCAATGGGGATCTTGTTCTACATCTTGGATGGATTGAGGTTCAATCTGAGATGTAAAACAAGCATGCATCCGATCTTAATTCAATTGATGCCTTGTTTGAACACCAGCTGATATGTGTCCAATCACTTGAGATCTAGGGTGATCTCTATGTGTGATAAAGTTAATAGGTGGAGTTGTTTCTTCAACTATTTGTGGTGCTAATTCCTCTGGTGGAATTTCATTAGCCATGATATTTTCAGCATAGATTTCTAAATCTTCTTCACCACTGATATCATCAACAATCTGTTGAGAAGGATGTAATGTATCCTCTTGTGTTAGAATTAATTCATCCAGTTTCTCACATAGATTTGGTACCTGAAAAGAATCTATGGTAGAAGTGTTCTTCTCCTTGAAAACATGTTAATTTCATCAAAAGAGACATGTACAGACTCTTCTATCTTAAGGGTAGATTTATTAAAGACCCTATAAGTCTTGCTGACATGAGAATATCCAAAAATATTCCTTCTGCAGCTTTGGCTTCAAATTTTCTTAAATGTTTCTTATCATTATTATGAATATAACATCTACACCCAAAATTTTTAAAATAATTTACTTTTTGTTTCTTATTTTTAAGTAATTCGTTGGGAGTCTTACCCTTCAGTTTATGTATGAGACTTCTATTGAGAACATAGTATGCTATGCTTACTACCTCTGCCCAAAAGGATAGGGGTAAATAAGCATCTGTAAGTAATGTTCCAACAAATTCAATTATGGTTATATTTTTCCTTTCAGCTAGCCCATTTTGTTGAGGATTTCTAAGAGCAGAAAAATAATGTTTGATACCTTCTTTCTCACAGAATTCTTTCAACAAAAGATATTTAAACTCAGTGTCATGATCACTTCAGATGTTCCTAAGAAAGTTTGTAAGAACTTTAAAGTTATCTGGCTTGTTTCTAAGAAAGAACACCCAAGTGAATCTAGAGAAATCATCTACAATAACTAAAGTATATGACTTTCCTCCCAAACAGTGTACTGCAATAGGTCCAAAAAGGTCCATATATAGCAAATACAAAATTCTGGGTGAATCACTTTTAGAAATGGATTTAAAACTATTTTTGGTCGGCTTAGCTAATTGATAAGCCCTGCAAAGTCCTTCTTTCTTGAAAGACCTAGAAGGCAGTCCTCTGATTTGGTTGTCCTTAGATAATTTTGCAATAGTTCTAACATTTATATGACCTAATATATTTTGCCAAAGATCATTAGTTTTACTTATTTGATTAAATAAATAAATTTCTATTTTATCAGAGTTAAAATTAACTAAGTAAATATTACCCTGTCTAATCACAGTTAAAACTATTTTGTTAGTATTGGATGTAATAAAACCTAAAAAATTATTAAAAGATACCTGAAAACCTTCATCACAAAATTTACTAATGAAAACAAGGTTATTCTTGAGACCTTTCACATAAGCTACCTTTCTGAAGGTAACTGCTCCAACCTTGACATTACCATAGCCTTCTGTCTGTCCATAGTTGGAGTATCCAAACTTTAGGTCCAAGCTTTGCTTTAAAATCATTTAGATTAGCCTTTCTTCATGTCATATGTTTTGAACATCCACTATCCAAATACCATTATTCCTCTGTGGTAGGATAGTTCTTTTCCTGCATTTAAACAAATTAGGTGTACCTAGATTAACTTGGGTCCTGGTTTTCTTTCATAATAACTTAAAATATAAGAACTTTCGGGTTGATCCGTATAACCAAGTGGATGATATCTCCTAGGAGGGATGATCCACTAAGTAAAAGGATTTATAAATTCTTGTGTTTGATTAAAATTTCTATTTTGAAAATTTGTGTTTGAAAAATTATATTGAGTTCCTCGAGATGAGTTTGACGAATGCAAGTAAGTTTGTCAAGCTCCATTCGTAGAAAAATAATGTTCATTATCTGTGTTCCACATTCGTCGATCGTAGTTCGACGAATCATATTGATTTCGTCGAGCACCATTTCCTATGTTCATAGTTCGTTGAGCTGTGTTTGACAAATAATATTTTTTTCGTTGATCTCGGTTCGACGAATTTTGTTGAACATAGGTTTTATGAAATTTTTTATTTTTATTCGATTTTTGTAAATCTTCTATAACTTTATATAAGTCTTCTAGTTTCTCTTTTCCTTTGGCAGAAAAAAATTTAACTGGTGTAGATAAAATATTTTTTTGAAGTAGGAGAGGTTGACTGAATAAAGCTCCCAAGCCAAGTTACCATTTAGTCTTTCATCGACAGTGCTTGTGATATCCATCAGTTTGATACTTTTACTATTAAGGGATTCTTCAAACATCTTTACCTGAGATAATTTGGTTTCTAATAAACTACTTGTTCCATAAGAATTTCCAAATCTTCTTTAAGTTTAGAGTTTTCAGAAGATAGGTTATTCATTTTAGTTAATTTGTCTCTGAGAAGTTTTATTTCCTTCTCTGACTTTATCAAGTCATTACATAGTAATTTAAAATCTTTTTTAAATTTATCTGATGTAAAGTCAAAGGTCGAGATTATCTAGTCCTCTTCTTATTCAGAATCTGAATTGCTGCATGATGCATTGATTGCCATCAAGCACATTTCTTTATCCTTTGCATCTTCTTCATGTTCATTTGTACTTGATGAAGATTCAGTTTCTGATTCACTCCATGTTTTAGCTACAAAACCTCCCTCCTACGTTTTGTGTTTATTGGAAGAGGATTTGTTGGAGTGCTTCTTGTAATCTTTCTCCTTCTTCTTGTCCTTCTTTTGTTTTTCAGGATACTCTCGATAAATGTGTCCTGGTTTCCTACAACCAGAACAAACAATTTCTTTAGTTGGTGTTTTATCATACCTTGGTTTGTCTTGCTTCCTGGAAAATATTTTTCTGAATTCTTTTCTATCCATTTTGTAGAATCTCTTAGCTAAAGACCCATAAGATCTTCATTCTCTAGAAGGACTTCTGCTTCTTCTGTTTCTTGGAAAGCTATGCTCTTCTCCTTCTTTACTAAAGGTGAAGTGCTTTGTTCAGCTTCCCTTATTTTGATGAGCTGCTCATAAGATTTGAGCTTGCACAACAAAGTCTCAGTAGAAATCTAATTGAAACATTTGGCTTCTTTAATTGGCCAGATTCTTGAATCTCATGTGCTAGGGAAACACATGAGAATCTTATCATTGACCTCTGTCAATGTAATATCTTTTCCCAAATATTTCAACTCATTAATAATAAGACTGACATATCTGCAACTGACTCACTTTCTCCCTTTTAAAATTCTTATATTGAGAAATCATGTGGGATCTTCTGTCTTTTCTTTCATCATCTGACCAAGCAACCATTACTGTGAGGGAGTCCCAGATGTCTTTTGCTGTGGTGTATTTACCAACTTTCTGGAAAATGTCATCTGATATTGTTTGGGCTAAAATGTTAATAGCATTTGCATCAACAACTTTTGCTTTTCTATGGGCTTCTGTCCACTCTGGAGGTGGTACTGCACTAGTACTTGTTGTTGATAGTGGTAGAGGTGGACCTGTCAAAATAGAATTATAGATATATTCATCAATAGAATTCATGGAAAGTCTAATCCTTACTTTCTATAATTCAAATTATTAAGGTTGCATATAGGAGGTCGAGTGCTTCCATACTCTTTATTTTGTGCTATCACAAAATTAAAACTCTAGGTACAATAAGATCTATCAGGATCTTGTTGGTTCAGGTGTTAACCTGTAAAAACAACCAACCTCCCTCTGATACCAATTGAAATTAAGGGATAGATCTACTTTACACTAGAGGGGGTGAATAATGTACATTATAAATTTGATTTTATTTAAGATCTATTTAGAAAATATGTGTTATATTTATAGATTATTAAAATCCACAACACAAGCATAAAGAGGAAAACAAACACAGACAACACAAGGAATTTTATAGTAGTTCCCCAATAAATCAAGGTACATCTACTCTTCTACCACCTGGTAGGAATCCACTATAGGTTTTGATCAGGTGTCATGCCACCAGAATTTTGTAAGGGAGATCTTGCAACCATTTGAGCTTTTGATCAGGTGCCCAAAAACCAATCTTAAGTCTTTTGATCAGGTGACTTAGGAAACAAAAGTTAACTTTTGAAGGGAGTTATAACCCTGTACATAGTTTAATAAATAAACTATAAGAAGTTTATGTTGTCTTCTCTGTCAACTATCTCTAAGAAGACATTAGTGGATGTTGTTGAAGCAAAAATCTCCCCGTAATTAGAATAAATATTTGAGAGTAGGAGGGAGGCTTTTCTTCAGGGTGTAGGCCTTCTTGTATTTGACTGATGAAGACTTTGTACTTGCAGAGATTGAAGCAGAAAATCTCATGAATATGTGTTGATCTATATTGATCTGCTCATTAACCATTTAGCAACAATCTTTTGAAAGTATATATTGAATGCTTGAGGAGAATTCAAATATTTGAATTAAATCCATTCAGAATACCTGAAGCATCTCTAATAATTGTAACTGCCCTCGAGATTAATTAGATTTAAACTCTGTGACAAATCCATATTTAATGCTGCCTGGAACGGCTATATTCATTAAGAATATTTAGCATTAAATATTAGAGTGTAATTGATAATAATTAAGCCTTTTAAAATCATTTTGGCTCTGATTATAAAACTGCCTGAACAATGAACACTGCAAGAGATTCATCGAACTATGTCTGGAGTTCGTCGAACTGAGTCTGGAGTTCGTCGAATGGAACCTGGAGTTCGTCAAGCTGAGCTGCTGAGATATGATCAACATTCGTCGAATGGAGCGTAGAGTTTGTCGAGCTAAACTCAGAGTTAGAACTCTGAGTTCGTCGAACTGAGCTCGGCGTTCGTCGACCTAAGCTCAGCTTTCATCGAACAGAATCCTGCATTCATCGAACTGCATTTCTCTAAAAATCTTTTGAGGATGCAACCATGGAAAAATAACATATGACCCTAGATTATATATATTGGGTCAAACTAATCTTCTTAAACAAGTAATAGTGATCCTAGCCCAAATCAATAATAGGGTTCCAACACTGGACCATTTGTATTTAGTGCACCAATCCCACAAACATGAGTAAGGCAGTGGCCTTTTCTAAAGATCTCCCATCATAAACTTTGACCAAGGGCAAGTCGACCAGCAAGCCAGACTTGGGTATTTCTGAGGCCATCAACAGTGTGTCCTCCACAAAGAAGACTATTGCTGGTAGACCTCATGAAAAACCAGCTCTTCTACTACCAAACATACCCTCAGTCAAATTGAGGCTGAGAGAAACAAGAACAAGGAAGATGCTCTTCCTTTTACTCAATCTGTAGTTATCCCAACTACAAGGCCTTCTCAGAAGATAAGGTATAATATTCACGAGTGTTGGTGTTGTTACGAAGTGGGCCATTTTGCCATAGATTGGTGGCACAATCGATCTGTGGCCAAAGCAAAAGTTAGTCTTCCTATTAGTAAATCTGCAGGAAGGCAAGGTCATTTTGAGGCTAACAAGATCCTAGGACCCAATATCTATTGGGGTCCTAAGGTAAGATAAATTCTATTTTGCAGGATAGTCGAAGTACCCAAACCCCCATTTAGTATTTGGACAGAGGATATTTCATGCTTGGCCTTGAGCAAGGGTGGACTATTAAAGGTTCAAGTGGAGTCTGCTCAAATGTGTTGATCACGTTTTTGGGTTATCAAGACCTGATCAAGAAAAAAGATAATGATCAAGGGGGTGTAGGTTGTTTGTATTGCCAGTAGGTATCAAAGGTTCACAGGGGCCTGAATAGCTTGAAGGCAACTTTCCTTCCCTTTAAGAAGGACTGTGTGTTAGACAATGGTTAGAGCCAGAAGCAAATCAATTGATGAAAGAGAGGAAGAAATTTGTCTGAGCAAGCAGAGACTGTGGAGGGCACAATGGAGTTGTTGTGTACAACTTCTATGGATCACAATATCAAGATAAATAGAATTCTTCTAGTTTATGATTCTACCATGCACTCTCTCAATTGCAAGAAATCTCGTCCCTTAGAACACGACTAGTCATATTGAGAGAAAGTTTATATTTAAGGAACATGAGGAAAAGAAGGACAGTAGTATTAAACTTGTCTCAATAAATGAGCAAGTGGCTCACCTATTCACTGAGCCACTAGATAGAACGAGTTTCAACACCTTCAAGGTTCACTGGGTATGTTGAATTTAGTTAAATGTAAGTAGCTCAACACCAGATATATATATTGTATGCGTGTTGCAGGTCAATTTAATCCCTGCAGGATTGGTTAGTCTAATTAGACTAAGGATAAAAGAGAAAAATTGTTGTTTGCGGCTAAGTTGCGAGAAATAACACTAGACATTGATCAAAGCTTTGATCTCAAACAAGCACGCGCCTCTTACATTTATTACTTAGTAATAACTACAAATTGGACTGTGCTTATAACCAAACACATTGTTTCTGGTCATCCTCTGCCCGTATTTGCCGATACGACGAAACCGTCTCTCTAACTCCCAGAAATTCCAAGTGAAATGGCACCGAAAGGCCAAGACTTCCTGTTCAAAGGTTCTGAACTAGTGAAAAATGGATTCAAGGATGCGCCGAAAGAGGTGCAAAATGTTCTCCACCTACTTTAGGTATCTGACCTTGAGTTCGTCCTATCGGAGTCCTGCCTGCTGTGGAAGCGAGAGGTACTAGAATTGTTCGCAAATGCAAAGGGAGATTCCTCCACTGGCAAAATCAAGACTCTGGTTAGTGGATCCAAAATCAAGATAACCTTGAGGAAGCTAAGCAAAGCGCTCCGGTTGCCGAGGTTTATAGGGACATAGGACGAAGAAGCCCTAGTCCCGTCTGATGTCAAAGCGACCATGAAGTGCTGCGACATTTCCAAACATACTACATGCTCTATCCTAAGAAAGGAACTCAACCTCAAGGGAAAGTTCCTGGCCGACATAATCAGGAAAGCGCTGTTGTGCAAAACAGGCTCCCACGATAAGATTTCAAATAAAATTTTCGAGCTAATGACAAGGAATATTTTGTCGAAGAAGACAGACTGTGGAAGAGTCCTGTTTTATAGGATTGTGGACTGCATTTCTGAACCTAACTTGGGAGAATTATTTCTCTATTCCTTCTGTAGACTGTTCCAACTGCTTCATTCCTCTCCATCAGCTTGGGCATTTACTTTTCTGTACCAAGATTCTTGCTTCTTGAAAAATTTCCCAAAAGAATTTCTTCTTTCAGGATTTCTCATGAACTTCATGAACTTCTTTACGAATAGACTTTCTTCATCTCCATCGTCACTCTCATCGGACTCACTTTCCACTTCAATCCTAAAGCTTTCTTTCTTGTCTCTAGGCTATACTCCTATTGTTGAATCCTCAGTTCTACTTCGTGGGTTTTCAGATTGCCTATCAGATTCTAAATTTGGAGAGACTTTAGGTCGTATGACTTCGAGATGACAGTCACTTTTTGATTGATCTTCGGGGGAAGCGATCTAAATATTTTTCTCACCAAATATCCGTTTGAAAAACTCTTTCCTAAAATCTTCGAGTCGTTCAAGATCTTGCTGGACCTTGTGTAGATGGATTCTACATCCTCATCAACCTCCATCTTGAACTTCTCAAACTCTGACTCTAACTAGAAAAGCTTTGAGTCTTTCACCTGCGATGTACCTTCATGAGTAACTTCATGTAGATTCCATATATTATACGGAGTTTCACATGCACAAACACGATTAAATTCAATCCTATCTAACGCGTAGAATAAGTCATTCATTGTCTTAGCGTTATTCTTACATCAAAGCTTATCAACTTCATCACATTTATAATTGGGTTTTTCAATTATGACACTTCCTACTAGAGTTATAGGAGAAGTGTAGCATGTTTCTACCTTGCCCAAACGTCGATATCTAAAGCTATTAGAAAGCATTGCATTCATGCATTCCGATAGTTATAGTATGTGCCCGTGAATAAGGGAGGCCTACTTAAACCTTGCCCCCCAGAAAAAGTGTGAGTGTTTTGCACCATCACTCCCGGTGGTTAAACCGATTTCAGAGTAACCTACCTCTGATACGAAGTGTTGGATCGTGTGATGCCCTTAGAGGGGGGGGGGGGGGTGAATCAGGGTTAATTAATTTTCCTTAACTAAACAAAATTTACTTGGTGAACAAAAACAATGATATTAAGTAATGGAGACTATTTTTTCATAAGCATACTTGAACACTCAAAAATACATAAAAACAAAAACAATAATGATTTATTTGAAATGTGTTAAATCTGAATACAAAGTATCTCTATAGAGCTAGAGACAAAGGCTTATGAAAAATACAATTTACTTTTGATTTTGTCGGTCCTTCTACCAAGAACTGGTAGGCTAAAGTGTATCTCTTCCTAGATCGTGCTACTAACCTAACCTAGATCTACCATGATCTAGACGCTGCACACAAGAAAATGATTTCTCCCTAAGCCAGATATGTTCTGATACCAATGGGATAGATCTTGATGGTCTGTTTCACACCCAGAAATCAGAATTCCAAACTTGAAGCAGGAAATCAAGAAAATCGAGAGAAAAAAAACAAGGTGATGATAAACACAAACAATCCAAATCTAGATCATCACCATTGGAGGGGCACTTGCAGCAATATCCAAATCCTGAATAAACTTTTTAAAATAAAGCGATTATTGGAAGAAGAACAGTACTAAGAAAACAAGTTTTTCTCAGACAGAAATCTACTATCTTCTCTTCTATCTGGTAACTAAAAAAACACTACAACAAAATACTTGCTATGAGTTGACTTACCTTTCCAGTCCTCACCTCCCCTGGATACATAAACATAGCAACACACAAACAAAATAACCGGGAAAAAAAACAGATCCACGAAAAAACCCCTTGACGAAAAAATCCTGGAAATTTGTTTGTCGTTTGTCGAGCTCAGCTAAACGAAAAAATCAATGAAAGCCACTATTGTCGAACCCCGGTCGATGAAACCCATTTGATGAAAACTAAATGTCATAGTCGAACTCCGGTCGACGAAATATCACAAAAGCTGCTCGAAGTTCGTTGAACACTGTTCGACGTTCGTCAAACCCCGTTCGACGAAAACTGAAAAGTCTGTTCGGAGTTCGTCGACCTCCAAAATAACTTTAGGATTATTACATAGAACACGTAATTTAATGAATAAACTAGGACTAGAAGATAAAAAACAAACTAATAGCTAAACTTGGTGCTAACATTGCTCCCCCTCAAGTTCAGCTCCTCCTTCTTCATCATTCCGAGCTCGTCACGCATCCTCTTGAATAGCTCCACCTTCAAGGGCTTTGTGAAAATGTCCGCCAGCTGGTCATTAGTCCTCACATGCTCCAAGTGAACTTCATTATCTTCTACCTGCTCTCTAATGATGTGGAATCTGGTGTCAATATGTTTGGTCCTCTCGTGATGCACAAGATTCTTTGCCAGTTCAATCGCAGCTCGATTGTCCACATATATGGTAGTAGCCTCATCACCATCCAATTTCAAAGATTTCATCAACCTCTTCAGCCATACTCCATGGCACACACATGCAACAGCAGCAATATACTATGCTTCACAAGAACTAAGGGTCACTATCTTCTGCTTCTTACTAAACCAGGTAATGGGAGTTTCTCCCAAAAAGAAGAGAAATCTCGTAGTGCTCTTCCTCTCATCAACTTCATTGCTCCAGTCACTGTCACTGTAGGCAATAAACTTGGGATCTTCATTGCACTTGTAAAGAGGCCAAAATTTAAAGTGCCTCTGATGTATCTCAGTATCCTCCTTACCACTTTGAGGTGTGTCTCCATAGGTTTTTCATGAATCTGCTCACAATACCTACAACATACAAAATATCAGGTCAGGTATAGGTCAAGTGCCTCAAACTCCCCACTAGGATCTTAGAAAATGTTGGGCCAATAGCTTCTCCCTTGTTGTGCCTAGACAGTCGTGTACTTGGCTCCATTGGTGTCCCCACTGGATTACACCCCATCATAGCAAACTTCTTCAAAATCTCTTTAGCATATGACTCCTGAGAAATGAAAATGCCCTCATCACATTACACTGCCTGAATACCTAGAAAGTAGCTAAGCTCATCACAATCTGTCATCTCAAACTCCTGCTTCATCATCTCCTTGAAGCTCCATATGACATAGTCAGTGCTCCCCAAGATGATCAAATCATCCACATACAGACAGAAGTAAAGTGTCCACTTCTCACTTTCCTTCACATAGACTACATGTTCATAAGGGTACTTCACATACACTTGCTCATTTAAGAATATGGCAATCCTCTTGTTCCATGCTCTTGGAGACTATTTGAGACAATAGAGTGCCTTCCTCGATCTCAGCACTTGCTTCTTTCACTTTGCTTCTGGATAGCCAGGAGGTTGCTCAATGTACACTTCCTCTTCCAAATCACCATTCAAGAAAGCGCACTTGACATCCATCTGATGAAGATGCCACTTCCTCTATGCTGCAATGGGAATAAATATTTGAATCGTCTCCATCCGGGCAACCGGTGAGAAGACCTCATCGTAGTCTATTCCCTCTTTCTGCTTGTAACCCTTGACCACAAGTCTGGCCTTGTACTTCAGCACCCCTCCAGCTCCATCTTTCTTCACCTTGAAGACCCACTTCACACATATGGGCTTCATTCCTTTGGGCAGTTCAGCTTACTCCCAAGTGTTGTTCTTCTTAATAGACTGCATCTCCTCATCCATGGCTTTCCTCCAACCAATAGTCTTCACTACTTCTTTATATGTCAAAGGCTCATTATCAGCATGAAAACAAAACAAGTTGAACTCATCATTTATAGGGGCTACCTCATAGATCTCTCCAAGTGACCTGATTTTCTGCCTTCTGTGCTCTCCTTCTTACTCAGTAAAATGTGGAACAGTACCACTAGCACTAGATTCTGTCTCCATCACTAGATGTGCCTCAGCTACCTCTTCAACATTCTCCTTGACTTTTGACCATTCCCATTCAGCTGCCTCATCAAACTTCACATTTCAGCTCACCACAATTTTCTTCTCCATAGGGTCATACAACTTATACACCTTGCTCCTTTGATCATGGCCAACAAAGATCAACTTCTTGGCTTTTTCTTCAAGCTTGCTCAGATTTGGTCCAGTCTTTAGAGCATAAGCAATGCTCCCCCAAATCTTCAAATGACCCACAGTTGGCTTGAAGCTAGTCCATGCTTCCTGCGGTATTCCCCTTGCTAGGGACTTTGTGGAGCACCTGTTTGACACATAACAAGCTGTCTCCAAAGCATCTCCCCAAAAACCTTTTGGCATATGCTTACCTCTAAGCATGCACCTACACATCTCAATCAAAGTGCGGTTCTTCCTCTCAGCCACTCCATTCTTCTGTGGAGTGTAGGGTTAAGTATGCTACCTCCAGATCCCAGTATAGTGACAAAACTGAACAAACTCCTGGCTTAGGTACTCACCTCCCCTGTCTGTCCTCAAACACTGAATCCTAATGCCAGTCTCCATCTCTGCCAACCTTTTGAATCGTTTGAAAGATTCAAATGCCTCACTCTTCTGCTTGATGGGATACACCCAACATTTCCTACTAAAATCATCAATAAAGGTTAGAAAGTACTTGTTGCCTCCTGATGAGTCCAATATTTATAGGGTTTTTCGGACTCATCTGGGCTTGTTTTCTCACTCGTGCACAACATTTCTACCGGTATTCGGTTATATTTGAATCGTTCAGTCCTTGACCATTTTGTGCACTGTTCTGGCCCATGGGTGTACAATTGTGCATTCTGTTGTTGGGGGTAAGCACATGGTGCTCCCCAAGGCTCTTTCAGTTTGATATTGTTTGCATTTTGGTGCTGGGAACTTGTGCTCCATCTTGGTTTCATTACTGTGCAGGTAGTACGTTTTCCCCAAGGTAGGAATTCTGATTAGTGGAAAATGTACGGTCATGCGTTTCATTCACGCACGGTTTGTGCCAGATCAGGCATTTTATTAAGCAGGAGAACCGATGATCTTCACGCAAGGTTTCTTCGGAACCGTGTGCGAAGAAAACACACATTGTTTCTATAGCTTTCTTGTTTGTGTGTCTGTTTGTTCCATTTTATGGTTAATCACGTTCTTTGTTCACGCACGAGCGGAAGCATCCGTGCATGAGTAAAACGCATGATTCCCCTGTGTTGTCTTGATTTCCTGCTTTCTATTTCTACCCATGTGATTTCCTTCACGTACATGTGAAAATGTCCTTGTGCGTGTAAAATGCACGGGTCAACACTTCTCCTTCTGCAGGCTTGTTCTGAAAGTTAATATCGCACGGTTTGCACACGGTCGTGCGCCAAACTGTGGGCGCCTATTTTTCTGATCTGCTTCTATTTAAAGCGCATATTTCTTCTTCCTGGAGGAGTCCCGAGGAGTTTCAATCCAGTCCGTCCCAGCTGCCTTTTCTTCTCCTTTGAGCGTGAAAACTCCACCTCCAGCCGATATTTTCTCTCTCCTCCTTGGAGAGTAGATCCGGCAACCTTTATTCCTCTGAAACCTTGCGATAGCTTCATCTCTCGCCACCATTTTCTTCTCCAAACTCCAAGCTCTATTTCAAGCTCATAAGGTGCTGCATCCGTGGAGTTCTCCGGTCAGATTTAACCCCGCGACTATTCACGAAGAAGACGGGTTATTGGAAGGAGGTGACAGCCCTTTTGGCCCTTGGACATCATCCGTAGACCGAGCTCGGACAAGGCCCGACAACCCTTGAATCTGGCCGCGAATCTCGAAAAGTTTTTGTGCGTTTGGTTGTATTCCTCCCCTCGTCTTGTAGTTACTTTGTGCTGAACTTGTGATTGTTTGATTGTGTATTAAGAACACTATTTATTTTAAGTATTTTAGCATGTCTATGTGTTGTTATATCTTAGATCTTGATGGTGTTGCTGAGCTTCAGTTGTTGATGTTCTTGTTGAGATAGTGCAATTCTAGCGATTGCCAGAAGCGTGTGCGGTGAAGAGGTGATTACGACCCTCATTTGCTCATCCATCTTTCATATTACTCTCTTGAGTAATCCACCAAAGAGACGCGGTGTCGGCGACCCACAATAGGCTTATTAGTGTTAAACTTAGGAAACTCCAAACAAAAACCCCTTTTGTTTACGTTAACACTTGCAATCACTTTTTCAATAGAGAAATCACACTCCCTACTTGAACTCCTCGAGAGATTGATATCTAGGGATTCAACTCCTGAACTTTATTACTTGACTACGATCGATACACTTGCCGACACATCAAGTTTTTGGCACCGTAGCCGGGGAGTGCAATCGTTGTGTGCACTTTTTTTTAAGATAGATGATTGTTGTTTCACAATTCTGTCCTCTTCGTTACTTATTCTTTTTAGTTCAATTTTGTCCACGGCTAATTCAAAATGCAGGAACCTGAGCTGGCCTCCAACCATGATGATGGCAACTTTGAGCTATCCGCGGAGCTAATCGAGTTTATATCGCAGCATTGTCTGTTTCATGGGCTCCAGGGAGAGAATGTCGAGGTTCATATTCATATCTTCTTGGAGCTTTGTGGCACCATTTGCTATGCAGGGGACGTGCCAGACAAGGCTATGATTAGGCTTTTTGTGTTTTCTCTTGCTGGAAAAGTTAGACTATGGTATAAGGATATCCTCCAGAACAAGCTAACTTCATGGAAGTGTGCTGAAGTCCAATTCCTCAGAAAATATTGTTCACATGCACAGTTGACGCAGGAGAATTTAGATTTGGTCACATTCGCGCAGATCCCTGGCGAGTCTCTCTGTGAGGCTTGAGAAAGATATCGGTTGCTGCAATCTAGGTGCTCTGGTCAGGACGCGTTTGGAATTCCATTCTTGCAAACATTTTATTTTGGTATTCAAGAGTAGTTTCGGTACCTGTTCGACACCGCCGTTGGAGGCGAACTCTTCAATAGAACTATGGCTGATGCTTAGATGATCATCGATGACGTGGTGCGCTCTAGCAGTTTGTGGATGATTCCTCCCGTGCCCAAAGCCGTGGGGGACTCTCAGTTCATAGTTTGCAATGTCGTGGAGAGCGAGCAACTTATCCATCATTTTATGGTATGTGTTGGAAAGTGGTGGCGATCTCACGCAGTAATATTGCAACAGTTACAAGATAATATTTCTGTCGTCGGTAAAATGTTGTAATTATGGGGTCTGCCGTCCAGCCGAGATAGTAAATGTTATGAACCTCTGAAGCGGTTGGCTGGTGGATGAATGTGTACGTCAGGATGGCCAACCCTTTAAACGCCGGGATGAGCCGAGTGCTGATGAGTCTACCAAGGAACCCTCAGTTGCTATTATACCTGAAGTCCAACTTCCACGGGCAAGGCCTGCATTTCTGCGTAGGATGTAGAATATCAGAAAAGAGAGGCAACAACAAAAGTTTCAGGATATTCTGAAGGGTGTTCAGGTGAGCATTCCCATGGTCGACCTGCTGACACAAGTGCCACATTATGCGAAGCACTTGAAGGATCTTCTGGCGAAAAATCGGGCTTCTGAGTTATGCGACAGCGTTTCGACCTCAGAGGATTGCCACACTATGACAGTGCGAGATTGGCCCAAAAAATAAAAAGATCAATTGAGCTTCACGATTGCATGTACCATTATGCGGTCCGCGCTTAGTCACGCGTTGTGTGATTCTAGAGAGTCCATCAACCTCATGTCATTATCCATCTTCTGTGAGCTATAATCTGGTGTTCTTCAGCCCACTAATGTCATACTGCAGCTTGCTGATCGATCAAAGAAGAAACCGGTTGGAGTGGTTGAGGATCCCACGGTTGTGGTTAACGGGTTGCCCTTTCCAGCCGACTTTGGCATCCTTGATATTGAGGATGCGGATGGGACGCCGATTATTCTGGGGCGTCCATTCCTGGTCACTGCTAGAGACATCATAGATGCGGAAAAGGGTTTGCTGACATTGCGCCTAGGATCAGAGAAGACTGTTTTTGATATGTATAATGTGTCAAGTGGTGATAGTCGTGTGGAGCTAGGTGCTATGGAGATTGACAACGACCGGACTTTTCGGCCTGATGAGGTTGAGGGTGAGTTTTGTGACCCCCGTATAAATATTCAGGAAGGGTTGTGCGAGGCACTCGTTGGATACCCCAAGCTTCTAGCGGTACCCCCATTTGACTCAGACGGATCTCGCGAGCTCAAGTCGCTCAATCGCACGCTTAAGTATGTCTTTCTAGGAGAGAAAGAAACTCATCTTGCCATTATTTTGTCTCTTCTTACAGCTGATCAGGAGGTCCGTCTCGTTGAAGTGCTAAATTAAAATAGAAAAGCCTTTGGGTGAAAAATCTCGGATGTCAAAGGAATTAGCCCCACGGTGTGCATGCACAAGATATTGCTGGAAGATAACTTCAAGCCTTCAACTCAACCGCAGTGCATATTGAACCCTATGTTGCAGGAGGTGGTGAAGAATGATGTTATCAAGCTTTTGGATTCCAGTATTATATATCCCATAAGCTATAGCGAATGTGTGAGTCCGGTGCAATTGGTGCCCAAAAAGGGAGGAATCACAGTCATTCGTAATGAGAACGGCGAGCCGCTTGCTACGAGTCCCTTCGTTGGATGGAGAGTTTGCATCGATTATCGGAAGCTTAATGCGGCAACCAGGAAAGACCACTTCCTGTTACCGTTCATGGATCAGATGCTGGAAAGGCTGGCCGGGCATGATTACTATTGCCTCCTAGACGGCTACTCGGGCTATTATCAGCTGGCAATTGCCCTAGAGGATTAGGAGAAGACCACGTTTACCTGTCATCTGAGACCTTTGCTTTCAGGCGGCTACCTTTTGGGTTGTGTAATAGGGTAGCCACCTTCCATCAATGCATGACCGCGGTTTTTTGCGAGATGGTTGGGGACTTCTTGGAGGTGTTCATGCATGACTTATCCTTGTTTGGCGATAGCTTCGAAGAAGCGTTGCACCGCCTCTCTTTGGTCTTGAAACATTGCGAGGATACTAATTTAGTGATCAATTGGGAGAAGTGTCATTCATGATGCGAGAGGGGATCGTTCTGGGGCACAATGTTTCTCAGCAGGGGCTTGAGGTTGATCCGGCGAAAGTAGAGGTTATTAGAAACCTGCCCCCTCTGTCGACACTCCATGGCATTCGCAGTTTTTTGGGGCATGCTGGATTTTATCGGCATTTTAGTCCAGAGTTCTCGGCTATAGCTAAACCCCTATCTAATCTATTGGTGAAGGATGTCAAGTTTGTGTTTGATGACGATTGTAATTGGGCGTTTAATTGCTTGAAGGATCGATTGGTTTCAGCCCCGATTCTCTCATCCCCGGATTGGGTCGTGCCTTTCAAGTTGATATATGATGCTAGCGACGTAGCGTTTGGGGCAGTGTAGGGACAGCGTGAAAATAAGACATTTCATATAATTGCCCACATGAGTCGGACGTTGAACGAAGCACAACTGAACTATATCACGACCGAGAAGGAGTTTTTAGCTATTGTTTTCGCCTTTGAGAAGTTCCATTCCTATTTATTTCTTTCTGTGGTGGTGGTACATTCAGATCATGTTGCTATTCATTTTATCATGCACAAGAAAGATGCTAAGTCGCAGCTCATATGTTGGATTTCATTACTGCAAAGATATTATATTGAAATCCGCGATCGCCATGGAGTTGACAATGTGATTGTCGACCATCTTTCGAGACTTGAAGGGGGATAAGGCGAGGGCTCACAGGGAATTCTGATTTTCGATGCTTTTTTGAATGATGGCATGCTCGCCCTTTCTTCTATTGCTTCTACTCCATGGTATGCTGAGTTTGCTAACTTCTTAGCAAGCAAGGCGCTGCTGCCGCATTTAACATACCAACAAAAGAAGAAGTTTTTCTCAGACGTCAAATATTATCTCTGGGAGGATCCCCTACTATTCCGCACCTATGAATAGGGGTTATCAGACGTTTTGTCCCCGAGCTGGAAGTTAAAGAGATTCTGAGGCACTGTCATGATCGTGAGGCTGGCGGGCATTTTGGTGCCGCACGGACTGCCCGCAAGGTTCTACAGTGTGGTTTGTTTTGGCCTACATTATTCCGCGACTCTTTTACACAGGTCAAAGAGTGAAACAAATGTCAGCGCACGGGGAACACTGCTCGACAAGACGAAATGCCCTTGAACAATATGATGGTTTGCGAGTTATTCGACGTATGGGGGATTGACATTATGGGTCCTTTCCCAATGTCGCATGGGAAGCATTACATCCTAGTTGCTGTGAATTTTGTGTCTAAATGGGTGGAAGCGGAGGCGGTTGCATCGAATGATACTCGCACCGTGCTCCACTTCCTTCATAGGAATATCTTGTCTCGCTTTAGCGCACCAAGAACTATAATTAACGATGGGGGCAACCATTTCTGCAATCAGCAATTCACGCAACTGTTGAAATGATTCGGTGTTCACCACATGGTTGCTTTGGCCTACCATCACCACTCTTGCGGGCAAGTGGAGATTTCAAATAGAGAACTGAAGCGAATTTAAGAAAATTCTATCCACTCCAACTGGAAGGGGTGTGCAAATAAGGTGGATGATGCTCTTTGGGCTTACCGAACTGTGTTCAAGACACTGATAGGGATGTCACCCTTCTAACTGGAATATGGCAAATCATCCCACCTTCCTGTTGAATTGGAGCACAAGGCATTGTGGGCCACCAAATTGCTCAACATGGACTTTAGAGAGGCTTTTGACAAGCGACGTGGTCAACTGTGTGAGCTCGATGAATTCTGCTTGGGCGCTTATGAGAGCACGAGCATATATAGAGAAAGGACCAAGCGCTGGCATGATAGACATATCTCGTCCAAGGAATTCAAGCCAGATGATTGGGTTCTTTTGTATAATTCACGCATGCAGCTATTTCCTAGGAAGTTAAAATCCAGATGGAGCGGACCTTACACGGTTGTGAGTGCCTCTCCATACGGAGCGATAAAGATTCAGGATGACAAGGACGACACTTTCAAAGTAAACAGGCATCGCTTGAAGCGATTTGAGGGCAGGGTCATCGATAAAGACGTGCACTGCATATTATTGCACGACCCCGATGAATGTAACCTCTATTAGTTGTTTTGCTTACATTTGTTGCTTGGATTTGCATCTTCCTTGGATTGTAAAACATTTTATATAACTGCTAATATAGGTATTCGGTCACCTTAAGGACGGTAAAGAAAAAGGCTTATGGGAGACAACCCAATTTCCCTGATTTTAATTTGCTCAATTATGCTGCTGATATTATATGTTTATAATATGCGTGGTTGGAGGTATTCCCTTGTACATGTGGAGTTCGCTTGGGGAGTGGACTTTCTGCTGAAATTAATGCCAGTATTCTGGTATGCTCATTTACTGAGCATGGGGTAACCTCTTCCTCAACTTTTATTTCTCTATTTTTATTGCAAATCTTGGATATATTATTTAGTTTAAGTCTGGTGGGGGAGAGTTGTGCAGGTTACCTATGCACATGCACTATTAGCACTTTCGTACCAAAAGTATATTTTCATTTTCTGTTTCTGTATTATCAAGTCCGCATTGTGCACCTACACCCACAAGAGCGCGATCTTAAGCACACGCTCGGCTCAAGTCAAATTTATTTCTTTTGTGTCAACTTTAAAATAGTGGTTCTGGCTTAGGATTTGAGGATAGAGTAGTGTGAAACTCGTGCAATGCTCCTAATCGAGTACTCATGGTGTGTAGAAATAGTATAGATTTAATTTGTCCTTATGCTCATAGATTTATACTTTTCTGTATTTGTAAATATTGTTTGTACTACTCAAAAGTGTTGAATCTAGAGTAATCGAACGGTAGTGTAGGAATGTGTGTAGTCATCTCTAGCCTCGTATTGCTCGAGTCGGGTGGAAGGATTGTCTTTCTCGGTGGCTAAGAACATGCCCCAAGCTACTCTCGAAGCATTGGTGCATGGTTAGTTAAGTGTGAGCATGATGTAGGCCATCATTTTGTCCTGATTGAGCTTTGTGCAGTTCCTAACATCTTTTGCTCGCTAGCCCCATTGTGCCTACCCTTATTTTGATTTATCTCCACCATTGTTTCACCAAAGCCTCATAGCCAATCCTAGTCGCAGACCCAAGTTGAGCCTTAGTGATTTACATTTTCATGATCGGGTGTTGATGTGGTGATATTCCTTGTGAATATGTGGATGTGCTCCAAAGTGTTTATCTGATGAAGTTGTTAAAATAAAAAGATTATAAAGAAGAAAACATATGTATAGAAAAAATTTAATTGTGGATAAGAAAATAGAAAATTTGTAAGAGAAAATCATATTTGAGATTTTGTGGCAGTAGGCAGTACACACACCCGTGTTATCAAGTTCAAGTCTGGTGCTGTGGTGCACCTGCATATTTTGTTGGCGGGAGAGTATCTTTTTGTTGAGCTCATTTGGGTTAGGTGTGTAGCCTTCTTTATATCTTTGTTTACCTGCCTGAAACCCAAGCCCCATTTCTACCCTAAAGTCCTACGGATTCACGCTTGAGTCATACTAGCATTGTGGAGAGAGTGTGAACGGGCAAGCGTATGGTCCTCGACATTGATGCATTTCTTTGGAGGTGATCCCGAGCCACGGTCTTTGGCAATGCTCAACTAAGTGGCCTGCCTACTTTCTTCCTACGCATGACCGAATGTTTCTCCAGGAATCTATTTTTGAGTAGTTATAACAGTTATTTAATTCTGTCAAAATTTATAAACTTCGTAGCATAATTACAAATTGTATCT
This sequence comes from Platanthera guangdongensis, assembly GCA_039583875.1. Lineage (NCBI taxonomy): Eukaryota > Viridiplantae > Streptophyta > Magnoliopsida > Asparagales > Orchidaceae > Platanthera > Platanthera guangdongensis. The sequence goes on from CM077150.1 coordinate 91,635,334, forward strand.
ATTATATTTTCTACACCCATGAATGTATTTGATTTCACGCTTTACTTTATTTGGAAATTTCTAAGCGAGCTAACTATTTTCTAGTTCCCGGAGAAATGATTTGCTCGGGAAGAGCAAATGTTTAAGTCTGGTGGTGTGATGAGTCCAATATTTATAGGGTTTTTTGGACTCATCTCGGCTTGTTTTCTCACTCGTGCACTGCATTTCAACATGTATTCGGTTATATTTGCATCATTCGGTCATTGACTACTTTGTGCACTGTTTTGGCCAATGGGTGTACAATTGCGCATTCTGTTATTGGGGGTAAGCACATGGTGCTCCCCGTGGCTCTTTCTGTTTGATATCGTTTGCATTTTTGTGTTGGGAGCTTGTGCTCCAGCTTGGTTTCATTGTTGTTTCAGGTAGTGCATTTTCCCCAAGGCTGTAATTCTGATTTTTGGAAAATGCACGATCGTGTGTTTATTTCACGCACGGTTTGTGCCAGATAGTGCATTTTGTTGAGAAAGAGAATCGTCGAGCTAAGCATGATGAATTTTGTCGAGCTGAGCCCGACGATCTTCACGCACAGTTAACAAACGGTTTCTTTGGAACCGTGCGCGAAGGAAACACACGGTTTTCCTATAGCTTTCTTGTTTGTGTGTTTGCTTGTTCCATTTTGTGGTTAATCGTGTGCTTTGTTCACGCATGGGTGGAAGCATTCGTGCGCGAGTAAAACACACGGTTCCCCTGTGTTGTCCTGATTTCCTTCTTTTTGTTGTTACCCGTGCGATTTCCTTCACGCACGGGCAGAAACGTTCGTGTGCGAGTAAATTGCACTGGTCAACGCTTCTCCTTCCGCAGGATTGTTTTGAAAGTTAATGTCGCACGGTTTGCATACAGTTGTGCGCCAAACTGTGCGAGCCTATTTTTCTGACCTACTTCTATTTAAAGTGCAGATTTCTTCTTCCTGAAGGAGTTCCAAAGGAGTTCCAATCCAGTCCGTCCCAGCCGCCTTTTTTGCTCCTTTGAGCGGGAAAACTCCACCTACAACCGATATTTTCTCTCTCCTCCTTAGATAGTAGATCCGGCCACCTTTCTTACTCCAAAAGCTTGCGATAACTTCATCTCCGACCACCATTTTCTTCTCGAAACTCGAAGCTCCGTTTCAATCTCATAAGGTGCTGCATCCTTGGAGTTCTCCGGCCAGATTTATCCCAGCGACTATTCACGAAGAAGATGGGTTATTGGAAGGAGGTGACAGCCCTTTTGGCTTCGGACGTCATCCGTAGATGGAACTCGTACAAGGCCCAATAGCCCTTGACTCCGGCCGCAAATCACGAAAAGTATTCGTGCATTTGGTTATATTCCTCCCCCTCCTCTTGTAGTTACTTTTTGCTGAACTTGTGGTCATTTGACCGCGGCTTAAGAACACTATTTATTTTAAGTATTTCATCCTGTCTACGTATTATTATATCTTAGATCTTGACGGTGTTGCTGAGCTTCAGTTGTTCATGTTCTTCTTGAGATAGTGTCATGCTAGCGATTGCTAGAAGCATGCACGGCGAAGAGGTGATTACGACCCTCATTGGCTCATCCATCTTTCATATTACTCTCTTTAGTAATCCACCAAAGAGATGCGGTGACGGCAACCCGCAATAGGGTTATTAGTGTTAAACTTAGGAAACTTCAAACCAAAACCCCCGTTGTTTTTGTTAACACTTGCAATCACTTTTCAATAGAGAAATCACACTCCCTACTTGCACTCCTCGAGAGATTGATATCCGGGGATTCAACTCTTCAACTTTATTACTTGACTACGATCGGTACACTTGCCAACGTATCACCTCCTGCAGTAACAGGTGTGATCGGCCCACAGATGTCTGAATGAACCAATTGCAGGATTTTCTTTGCTCTCCATTGACTTTCCTTTGAGAATAGAAGCTTGTCCAACTTGCCTAGTACACATGCCTTAAACATGTGGGTTTGCTCCTCCAGCCTGCTAGGAACACCATGGACCCTAGCATCCCTTGTTAGCCTTTTCAGACAATCAATACCAAGATGTCCATACCTTATGTGCCAGAGCCATGCCTCATCCTTCACTGTGGCTCTTAAACATGAGATCCTCTCCATGTCAAGGTTCAACAAGAACATCTTGTTCTTCTTCATCTCTACCTGTGCCACCTCCATCCCAATGCTCCAATAAGTGTCATTACTGTCCCCTTCATAGTTATCTCATAACCTCTCTCAATGAGTTATCCCAAACTATGGATGTTTGAAGTGATCCCTGGTACAAAGTAAACATTTTTTATCATGTTCACGCCAATACGCTTTCCATTAATAGGAATTCTTGCCTTTCCTTTCATCTTGATGGTAGAGGCATTTCCAAAAGTTACCTCAGTGCGCATATCTTCATCAAGCTCAATAAATAACACCTTTCTTCCTGTCATGTGGTTGGAGGCCCCGTTGTCCAAGTACCACAAGTTTCTTCTACTCTCAGCATCAATAACCACAGCCTCAGCACCCAACATGCAATTTCACTCAACATGCTCAACCATTGCCATGTTCCTCTCATCAATACTTTGTGGTTTCTATGCCAACTGGGGTGGTGCGGGTCTAGAAGTAAACTTCTCTAAATTGTGCCAGTACTGTGTAGAAATGTGCCCAAATTTATGACATGTATAGCACTGGATTTGGTTTCCATTCCCAGAACCTCTTACATTTCGACCTCTCCCGGTCCTTCCATGTCATTGCCCTTGCCACTATCCTCCACCTTGATTAGCTGGTTGTTCCACATGAGGTGCAGGTGCTCTTCCTCCAGTATCACCTCTTCCTCCTTTGCTTCTACCTCTGAATGTGCCTCTCCCTCTAGGCGTGTAGTGACCCTTACCAGGTGTGCTCTTGGTGTAATTCAACACCTCAGTAGTAGTAACTCATGCACTGCTCTCCTTCCTTCTGTTCTTGACCTGCTCATGAACTTGTAAGGAACTCCTAAGCTCTTCCACTGAAAGCTTGGACAAATCCTTGGATTCCTCAATAGCAGCAACAACATGATCAATTCTTTGTGGGAGTGACCTCAGCACTGTCTGCATTGTCCTGATCTCATCTACTGCCTCACCGTTTATCTTCATCCCGTTGATCACCTTTAAAACTTTTTGGAAATACTCCTCAATGAACTATTGGTCCTTCATGTGAAGCGACTCAAACTCGCCTCGCAACACCTACAACTTCATCTCTTTAACTCAACCTCCTCCTTGGTATGACTTCAGAAGTATCTCCCATAAAGTATGGTTGTTGGCTGCTCCAATATCCTTCTCTACATCTCCATCGTCCAAGGTCCTTAATATGATGGATGTGGCTGTGTAGTCTTTTGTAAGTCTGGCTTCATATGTCATCTTCTTGGCAATATCCCACTGTGCTCTTCCCTCTTATGACACCACTTTAGGTGGAGTTTGAACAATAACCCACACTCCATGCATCCTGAGTGTGTTCTCAACTTCCCATCTCCATCTCGCAAAATTTTCACTCTTCAGTTTGATAGTCAATGGTGCAACTCCAAGTAGCCTATCCATGATCGGAGGATCAGAACCAATAAAATCAAAATAATAGGGTTGAATCGAAACAACCTCCCTCTGATACCACTTTTGATGGTCTGATTCACACCTAGAAATCAGAAATCCAAACTTGAAGCAGGAAATCAAGAAAATCGGGAGAGAAAAAACAAGGTGATGATAAACACAAACAATCCAAATCTAGATCATCACCATTGGAGGCGCACTTGCAGCCATATCCAATTCTCGAATAAATTTTTTAAAACAAAGCGATTATAGGAAGAAGAACAGTACCAAGAAAATATGTTTTTCTCAGACAGAACTCTACTATCTTCTCTTCTATCTGGTAACTAAAAAAATAATACAACAAAATATTTTTTGTGAGTTGACTTACCTTCCCAGTCATCACCTCCCCTGGATACATAAAAACAACAACACAGAAACAAAACAACCAGAAAAAAACACGATCCACGAAAAACCCCTCGATGAAAAAATCATGGAAATTCGTTCGTCGGTCATCGAGCTCAGCTCGACGAAATAATCAGTGAATTACACGATCATCGAACCCCGATCGACGAAACCAATTTGACGAAAACCAATCATCATAGTCAAACTCCGGTCGACGAAATATCACAAAAGCTGCTCGAAGTTCGACGAACATCATTTGACAAAAACTGAAAAGTCTGTTCGGAGTTCGTCGACCTCAGAAATAACTTTGGGATTATTGCATAGCATACATAATTTAATGAATAAACTAGGAATAGAAGATAACAAAACTATCTCAAAGCTAAACTTGGTGCTTACAGATCTTATCTTTACTCAAGAGGGTGGTGAATAAAAAGTTTGAGTTATTTTTATTGCGGATTAAAGTTGGTGATATATATATATATATATATATATATATATATATATATATATATATATATATATATATATATATATATATATATATATATATATATATATATATATACATATATATAAGAAAATATATATATCAAAGCACAGCAAAATAAAGAAATAAAGGAAAACCAGATGATACAAAGAAATTTATAGTGGTTCTCCAAAAACCTGGGTACATCCACTCTTCTACCACCCTGGTAGGAATCCACTATAGGTTTTTGATCAGGTGTCCTGCCACCACAGGTTTTTGCTCAGGTGCGATGTCACCACAAGATCTAATTTCAAGGGAGATCTCGCAAACCTTTGAGCTTATGATTAGGTGCCCAAAAGCCAAACTAAGTCTTTTGATCAGGAGACTTAATAACCATAGGGTTAACTTTTGAAGGGAGTTAGAAACCCTTTTACAGTGAGGTAAAAATAAATTGATATTGTCTTCTCTTTCTCAATGTTCTGAGAAGACTAGTGGAATGTTGTTGTTGTCTAAGCTCCCCCAGAGATGTAGAGTTGTTCAGGAGAATGGAAGCTTTCCTCAGGGTATAGGCCTTCAGGTTGCTTGTTGATCTTCAGGTGGCTTTTAGACAGTTGTTGATGGATTGTCTCTTGAAAGCCATGAAGCAAAAAACTGATGAAGAACTTGAGTTGTCTATGAGAGTTGTTCTTCTTTCAGTTTTTTGTATATTCGTCTTGACTTCCTATCACAGCGGTCAAAAAATTGCTTCAATCTTTTGAAAATAATCCTTGTATATTCCATGCAGATTTCAGCCTCTGAATTTTGAATTCCTTTCCATGACTAATTGCCCAAATTCCGGGAGTTGAACGGCTAGAAATTGTCTTTAATGAATTTCCTCAACTGCCCCAGTAAAATAAGTCAAGTAATAACTCTGTGAAAACCATAATTAATGCTGTCATGGAACGGTTATATTCATAACAATATTGTGCATTAATTATTAGAGCATTATAGACAAATTGTAATATAATTTGAAAATCTTTTGCCTTAGTCGAACTGAAATCAAACAAAGAAATAGTCGAACTGAAACCTCAAAGAAATTAGACGAACTCAGCAAATTCTCATCGACCTAAGATCCAAATTCGGCGAACTAAAACCTCTCATTCATCGAGCAGAAAATTATCGTGCCAATCTAAGCTCCAAGTTCGTCGAACAGAAATAGTATTTCGGCGAGCTGAAACTACTGAGGTGAGATCGAAGTTCGTCGATCTCAGCTAGACTTTCGTCAAACACAACTCAGAGAAGAAACTTGAGTTCGTCAATCTGTTATCGACGATCGTCGAGCTCTGTTCAACTAATCGTCTAATGACTATCTATCTCTTAAAAACTGCTTTTCTCCGGAGTTATTTTGTCTTTAAGTCTTCTGAAGGTGAGAACCAATCAATCTAGGTTGTTGACTGACCTTGACCCTGATAAAAACCTATGACCCTAAACATAGGTGGGGTTCCAACATTCTCCCCCTATTTGGGTGAGGTCACTATAAACAACATAAAAGAAAAACAATCACAAAGCATAAAATAATATTTGGCAGAATTATAATGTTTCAGCAGATTTATAAACAAGGTACCTTGTGACATATTTACACCAAATAATAATTAAGTTCAAAAGAATTGAAAGATCTGTCAAGCTTTCTTTGTAGCATCCTGTGAAGTTTCAGCAGCAGGTTTATTAAAGACGATTTCTCTCTTTGGATCAGCTGCTTCTCATGCAGTCATCTTCATGTCTTCTGCTCTAAGAACTTTTACAGAAGCAGCTCTTAGCATAACGACTTGAGGATGTAAAGACATATATGAATCAACATTGAAAACCTTTTGTAGCTAATATTTATCCAACTCTTTCTTTCTGTAAGAAGACAATGTTGAGTATTGATAAGTATCTTTGCCTTCTTCCTTGGCTTTTCTGATCTGTGAAAGTGCTATCAGCTCATTAAATCTGGCCATTCTAGAATTTGGATCCATTTCAGGATCATAAGTTGGAGACAGTGGCCTTTCTAGACTAGAAACTTCTTTTTGAATATCTTCTGATTTCTGTTGTTGACTGTTATGTTTCTTGTATTATTGTTGACTACTTTTAGAACTGTGCAGCTGTTTTCTGCTACTATAAGATGGTCTGGAAGAATGCAAAGATGATGCAGACCTTTGTCCTTGAGCAATGCTACCAGTTGATCCAGCTGTAGGAGCAGGAGGAGGACCTCTCCTATGATATGGATGAGGAGAGTATCTCCTACTCTTCTTACTAGCTTTCATTTCATTTTTAGAATATCTCATCCAGTTAAGAGTATCTGTAGTGAGAGTGATGGTATGTAGAATATAATAAGGTGTATCAGCGGTGGGATTTGGGTTTGGTGCAGCCTTTGGTGATACTTTCTTCTTGAATTTTCTGTTTTTAGAATTTGAATCTTCAGAGTCATCTGACTCATCATTATCATCATCAAAATCATCAATATGATTATCATATAAAGCATGAATCTTTTTAAGCAATGCATCAGACACTATTGGATGAGCCTGTCGATGTATGGCTTCAGCCTAAGGCTATTCTTGAAGTACCGGCCCTTTAGATGCAATATCTATAATTTCTTGAGCCTGAATTATATCGTTTTCTACTTCTATATCTAGAAACATGATTTCGTCAAGACTTGGAATTGGGGACTCAGCCCAGCCAAAAGTAGGACGTAAAAAGGCCTTTGACTCTGGAATAGTTATATGCTCTATAATATCTTCTGTAACTACAAAACTTGTCCAAAGTTGTTCCAATACTTGAGCACTTAAAGGTGTAGTGTAACAAACCTTATCTTTAGAGCAAGTGGAGAAATCTAGAAGACTGTTGTAAACTGTATCAAATGAATGAAGTAATGAATGAATATTTACTGTGGGATTGATGATGAAATCACCAACAGTGTTTATTACTGCATCAAAAGAAACTTCTTCAAGATATAGCATATCAGTGTCATCATCAATTATTTCAATTATTTCTATTATTTCTGGAATTACTGGAATTGTTGTTGTTGATGTTGGAGTTGTTGCTGCCTGGTCTCAAAGAGTCATGAACCCAGGCCCCTAGAAGAAGGGACTAAAGAGGAAGAGGAAATTGTTTAAGAGAGAGCATCAATGGTAGAAACAAGAGGGGCAAACACATCCTCTATTATCTTATTCAGAGGAGGAGTGATGAATTCAAGAAGATCATTTGCAATATCAGAGAAGTTTAGATAAAGGGGGTCAGGAGTAGATGGGTTATAAGTGGATTGGTGTCCACAGTTAGGATAGACTGAGAAGGCTTGAGGGAAGTCTGTATTTTGGAATGAAGGGAATGTTAGTTGATTTACTAGTGGTATTTCAGTAGGAATTTCTTCCAGAATGGTGGAATGATGTGGAGATAGGTTGGAGATGGAGATGGAGATGATGTTGAACTGAAGTTTGGAGAAGTTTGTTTTGGAATTGTAGAGGTGGATGTGATAGTATCTAGATGGTGTGGTAGAGGAGATGTAGGAGGTGGAGATGGTATGTGTGAATTTGGAGGGATGACAGTGGATGGGGTTTCTTCCATAACAATGGTAGATTGTTGTTGTTGTGGAGGAGGTGAAGGTAATCTAGATGATGGTGGTGGAGAAGAAGAAGGAACTTCTTCAGGGTTTGGAGGAGTGAGATTACTTGTTCTTGTCTCCTATGAAACTCTGGAGGAAGAGTCCCTGGAGGGCTTTGCGATTACTCTCTACAACTTGCCAAAGAGGGTTGAGGTCAGCCTCTTGGAAGTATTAATGAAGGTGGTCTGAGAGACCAATAACTGTGGGCATCTGGCTTGCAGAAATAAGTCCAGAATCCTCCCATAACACACATCTTTCTTGGTGTTCTTCTTCCAAATGGAATCAAATAAAGTACAGCCCCAATTCACTGAATTTTTGTTCACCAAGGCACTCATCAATAGAAACTGATGCCTTGTGATGTAATCATGGGCAGTGTGTTTTCCCAGGATTACTTTCCCAACAATGTCGGCCAAAAACCTGTACTCCACCGGTAAGTTTTTCTTTAACAGTTTGCTAGGGTTTCCTTCAGAGTGACCCATTTTAATCAACATATCATTATATTCATAAGTATCCATCTATATTTTATCATGTCCATTCACAAGATAAAAATTTTCAGATAAAATTACTGGTGTCAGGGGAAACTGTTCTCCAGATATTGTGCCGATCAGGGTTGTCGCATCTGGTGAAGAGGATGTATAAACCCATTCTTTAATTTCAGTGGCTGGAAGTTTGATGTGAGTTATCATAAACTTACATAATCGCTGATCCTTAAATAGTTTCAGAATATCAGTAAAGATCTGATCGGAGTGAGCGAATGAATCTATGTCTATATCAAATCCGGCATCGAACTTCATGTTGGAGAGCAACGACGCAGGGTTCGCCATTATTTTCCTACAAAAATGAGAGAAAGATCAAGTGTGAGTGAACAAGAAAGCGCGGGATTGAGTTCGTTGAAAACATAGATATACGTTTTCAGAAGACAAAAAGTCAATCTCCGTCCAACGAGGAACACAAACTCCGAACTCAGTTCGATGAAATTCTCACAATATAAAATAAGATCGTCGATCTAAGCCGGAAGGAGAGATAACATATTGTCGTTCACCGTTTGATGAAATAGTTTCTGAAACAAATTCGTCGATCTATGTTCGACGAACAGTTTCACAAAGAAAAGTTCGGTGAACTCAGTTTGACGAACTCTTCACGAGGAGTTCACAGATCGTCGATCTCCGTTCGATGAACAGTGTCCTAATCATTGAACTCAGAGAAAAAATTAAATTAAGCCTTCCCCATTTATCATGCCTCGCTGATTTATGAAAAATATATAGTTCTTCTCATCCAAAGGCTTAGTGAAGATGTCTGCACTTTGTAAATTAGTAGAGAAAAAATAAGGTTAATTTTATTTTTGTCCACACAATCTCTAATGAAATGATGTCTAATTTCTATATGCTTGGTCCTATTATGATGCACTGGATTTTGTGCAATGGAAATTACACGGGTATTATCACAAAATATAGTTGAATTATTTAGATTGAGACCAAAATCCAGGAGTTGGTTTTGAATATATAAAATTTGTGAACAGCAACTGCCAGCTGCAATATATTCAGCTTCAGCAGTTGAAGTGGACACAGATGTCTGTTTGTTACAAAACCAAGACACAAGCCTATCACCAAGGAACTGGCATGTTCCTGACGTGCTATTCCTGTCAACTCTAGATCCAGCAAATTAGCATCTGAGAATCTAGTTAATTCAAATTCTGACTCAATTAGATACCAGAGTCCTAGATTTTGATAACCCTTTATATATCTCAAAATCCTTTTTGTAAAATTAGATAAGATTCTTTAGGGTTCACCTGGAACCTAGCACAAAGACATGTAGCAAACATTATATCTGGCCTACTAGTTGTGATATAGAAAAAGTACCAAACAATAGCCCTATATGTTTTTTGATCAACTGGCTTGCCCTGTTCATCAGAATCAATCACAGCATTGGAAGCCACGGGTGTTTTCATAGCTAAGGTATCAGACATCACAAATGTTTTAATTAGCTCCTTAGCATATTTATATTCGGAGATGAAAATACCATCAGGGGATTGCTTCACTTGAAGACCAAGGAAGTAGGAAAGTACACCCATGGTACTCATTTCAAACTTGGAATGCATCAGGTCAGAAAACCTTTTGTATATTTGGGAATCAGTAGAGCCAAAAAGATGTCATCTGTATATATTTATACTATCAATATTTTGTTTTTATGATGCCTAGTAAATAATGTCTAATCTACAATGCCGCTAGTGAACTTATGTTCTAAAAAAAAGCTAGCTAGTGTGTCATACCAAGCTCTTGTAGCTTGCTTTAAACCATATAGAGCTTTATGCAACTTAAAAACAAAAGAGGGATGACTTGGAGGGATAAAACCTGGTGGTTGCTCCACATAGACTTCCGCTTTGAGTAAACCATTAAGAAATACACTTTTGACATCCATTTGGTAGACTTTGAATTTCTTATTTGTTGCATATGTAAGGAATATTCTGATAGCCTCCAGCCTTGCAACAGGGGCAAAGGTCTAGTCATAATCAATTCCTTCCTCGTGTGAATAGCCATGAGCTACCAATATTGCTTTGTTCCTTACAATTGATCCTTTAGCATCCAACTTGTTCCTGAAAATCCATTTAGTTTCAATGACTGGGTAGTCTTTGGGTCTTGGAACTAAATCTCAAACTATGCGTCTCTCAAATTGATTGAGCTCCTCTTACAATGCAATAATCCAGTAGGGATCTGTCTCTGCATCTTTTATGGATTGAGGTTCAATCTGAGATATGAAGCAATCATACATCAAATCATGGTTGATTTGATGCCTTTTTTGCACACCAACTGAAATGTCTCCAATCACTTGAGATATGGGATGATCTCTAAGTGTGACAAAATCAGTAGGAGAAGTTGGTTATTCAATAGCTTGGGGAATTAATTCCTCTTGTGGAATTACGTTAGCTATTGTTGGTTAAACTATTACAACAATTTATTCATCAATTTCTTCAACAATCTATGGAGAAGGATGAGATGTAACCTCTTGGGTGAGGTTTAAGTCATCCAATTTCTCACTCAAAAAGGAAACCTGCAATGTATCTCTGATAAATGAATCCTTCTCCTTGTAAAACATGTTAGCTTCATCAAAAGATAATGTACGGACTGTTCTATTTTTAAAGTTGATTTGTTAAATACCCTATAAGCCTTGCTGATTTGGGAATATCCAAGAAAAATTCCCTTTGCAGCTTTGGCTTCAAACTTTTTAAGATATTTCTTGTTATTATTGTGATTATAACATCTACAACCAAACAGTCTAAAATAATTTATTTTATGTTGCTTCACTTTAAGCAATTCATAGGGAGTCTTACCCTTAAGTTTATGTATTAAACATCTACTCAGAACATAATTTGTTGTGCTAACAACCTCTGTCCAAAAGGAAAGGGGCAAGTAATCATCTACAAGCAATGTCCCTACAGCTTAAATAACGGTTCGATTTTTCCTTTCTGCTACCCCATTTTGTTGAGGAGTTCTAGGAGCAGAGAAGCAATACATGTTACCTTCCATCTCATAGAATTTTTGCATAAGAAGAAATTCAACCTCAGTACCATGATCACTTCTGATTAATGCAACTGGAGTAGAGTACTCAATCTTTATGCTCCTAAGAATGTCTGTAAGAACTTTAAAGTTATTTGACTTGTTTCTCAAAAAGAACACTGAAGTGATTCTAGATAAGTCATCTACAATAACTAGAGTGTAAGATTTCTCTCCCAAACTTTGTACAGCAATGGGTCCAAAAGATCCATGTGTAGCAAATACAAACTTTTGGGTGAATCACTCTTATTAATTGATTTAAAAATATTTTTAGTTTGGTTGCATAATTTACAAGCCCTGCAGAGACTTTCCTTCTTATAGGGGCTAGAAGGCAGTCCTATAACAAGGTTATTTCAAGATAGTTTAGCAATATTTCTTAAATTTAAATGTCCTAGTATTTTATTCCATAATTCATTTGTATTTCTAATCTGATTAAATAAACAAATTTCTGAAATGGCAGACTTGAAATTTACGACATAAATGTTACCATGTCTAATTCCTTTTAAAATAATTTTGTTTTTATTAGAAGTAATAGTACAATAAGATTGATTAAATGATACCTGATAACCTTCATCACATAATTGACGTATGGATATCAGGCTATGCTTGAGACCACTCACATAGGCTACCTTCTTGAAGGTGATAACTCCAACTTTGACATTCTCATATCCTTTTGTTTGGCCACAGTTGGAGTCTCCAAAGATCATTTTTGGTCCAAGCTTTGACTTGTAATCAGTTAGATTTCTCTGGCTGCCTGTCATATGTTTTGAACACCGACTATCCAAGTACCATTGTTGCTCTGTGGTAGGATAGTCCTTCACCTGCATGAAAATAAATTAGATGTTCTTGACCCAGGTAACCTTGGGTCCTTGATTATTCTCAAATTTATAACTTGAAATGAAAGAAAATTCTGGTTCGTCTTTATATCCTAAGGGGTGAAATCTTATAGGTGGAATTATCCATCAAGTAAAAGGATTATTAAAGGTTTTAGGTTTCTTGAAATTCTGAAAAAAAAAATTAATTTTCTATTATAGTAAAGTGGGTTCGACAAAATGCAGTAAGTTTGTCAAGCTACGTTCGACGAATAGGGATGAGTTCGTCAAACTCCGCTCAGAGAATGAAAGTATTCATTTTCTACGCCCCAATATTGTCGATCGTGGCTCGATGAACAATATTGATTTTGTCGATCGCAGTTAGAAGAATAGTTATATCTAAATTCTGCGTTCATAGTTCGTCGATCTGAGTTCGACGAACTGCATACATTTTGTCGATCTTGGTTCGACGAAAAATGTTGAGCATTGTTTTTATTAAGATTTTTCTTTTTCTTGGGTTGATTTTTCTGTGAAATTTTTATTTCTTTATTATTAACTTCTACTTTTTCTTTGTCTTTGGCAGAAACAAATTTAAATGGGGTAGAAAGAATGTTTTTCTTAAGAAGAGGAGGCTGACAAGATGAAACTCCCAAGACCAGTTTGCCATTAAGCCTAGCATTGACTATGCTAGTGATATTCTACAATTTGATGCTTCTCCCATTAAGGGATTCCTCAAATTCTTTAGCCTCATTTAGTTTAGTGTTTAATGAAATAATTTGTTCAGAAGCTAAGTCTAATTCATCTTTCAGTTTGATATTTTCAGAAAATAGATTGTCATATTCAATATGTTTTTCTCTGAGAAGTTTGACTTCCTTCTCAGATTTAATTAAGTCATTGCATAGAAGTTTGAATTCAGTATTAAAATGGTCAGAAGTAAAATCAAAATTTGTTATTACATGATCCTCTTCTAATTCAGATTCTGAGTATTTTACTTCTAAAATAGCAGCTTCTGAGTTGCTGCAAGAGGCATAGAATGCCATCAAGCAGATCTCTTTATCTTTTGCCTCTTCTTCAATCTCACTAGAACTGGATGAAGTTTCTTCTTCTGAGTCACTACAGGTCTCAGCCATAAATACCTTCTCCTTCTTATTCTTGTATTTGTTGGAGGAGGGCTTGCTAGAGTGCTTCTTGGATTCTTTCTCTTTTTTCTTGTCCTTCTTTTGATCCTCTGGACATTCTGGGAGATTGTGTTCTGGCTTCCTGCATCAATAACAAACAATTTTCTTAGTTGGAGTCTTGTCATACATTGGCTTGTCCTCATTTCTGGTTGACCTTCTCCTGAAATCTTTCATAGCAATTTTGTAAAATCTTTTAGCAAATAAACTCATTAGCTCTTTAGTGGCTGGTAGTGCTTCTGATTCTTTAGATTCCTTGAAGGCAATACTTTGCTCCTTCCTTCCTGAGGTAAAAGTCTTTTGTTCAGCTGCCTCCCTGGTTTTCATAAGCTGCTCATAGACTTGAGCTTTCCTAATAATGACTTAGTAGAAATCTTATTTAGGCTTCTAGCCTCCTTGATTAGCCAGATCCTAGAGTCCCATGTGCTAGGGAAGCACATAAGGATCTTGTCATTGATCTCTATTAAAGAGATGTCCTTGTCAAGAGTCTTCAACTCCTTGATGATGGGGCTGAGTCTGTTGTACATTTCAGCAACTTATTCAGATTCATCCTTCTTGAAATTCTCATATTAAGAAATAAAATGGGACCTTCTATCCTTTCTTTCATCTACTGAACCAAAAACTATAGCATTTAAGGAATCCCAGATATCCTTGGCTGAAGAACATTCAACAACTTTCTGGAATATTTCATCAGACATTGTTTGATCCAAAATGTTCATGTCTTTGGCATCTGTAATTTTAAACTTTTTTGAGCATTAGTCCACTCAGGTGGTGGAACTGCACTTGTGCTTGTTGTTGCAGTTGGTGTAGAGGGGCCTGTCAACATAGAATTATAAATGGCTTCATCAATAGAATTCATATATAGTCTAATACTTGCCTTCCAAAGTGCAAACTTATTTAGATTCAACACTGGAGGTCTGGTGCTTAAGTACTCCTTATTTTGTGCCATGATATAAAAAACCACTACAATAAATGTGATATATCAAAGATCTTTTGGTTCAGGTGTTAGCCTGTACAACCAGTTAACCTTACCCTATGATACCAATTGAAAATGATATCAGATATGTTCTGATACCAATGGGATAGATCTTATCTTTATTCTAGAGGAGGGGGGTGAATAGAGTGTTTTAAAAAAAAAACTTTGAGTTATTTTTATTGCAGATTAAAGTAGGTGATATATATATATATATGTATATAAGAAAAAATATATATATAATAGCATAACAAAATAAAGAAATAAAGGCAAACCAGACAACACAAGGAAATTTATAGTGGTTCCCCAAAAACCTGGGTACATCCACTCTTCTACCACCCTGGTAGGAATCCACTACAAGTTTTTGATAAGGATCCCTGCAACCATAGGTTTTTGCACAGGTGCCCTGTTACCACAAGATCTATTTTCAAGAGAGATCTAGCAACCCTTTGAGCTTTTGATCAGGTGCCAAAAAACCAAACTAAGTCTTTTGATTAAGAGACTTAACAACCAAACGGATAACTTTTGAAGGGATTTAGAAACCATTTTACAGTGAGGTAAAAAGAAATTGATATTATCTTCTCGTTCTCAATGTTCTGACAAGACTAGTGGATTTTTGTTGTTATCAAAGCTCCCCTTGAGATGTAGAGTAGTTCAGGAGAATGGAAGCTTTGCTCAGGGTGTAGGCCTTCAGATTGCTTGTTGATCTTCAGGAGGCTTTTAGACAGATGTTGATGGATTGTCTCTTGAAAGCCCTGAATCAAAAACAGATGAGGAACTTGAGTTGTCTATAAGAGCTATTCTTCTTTCAGTTTTCTGTATATTCTTCTTGACTTCCGGTCAAAGCAGTCTAAAAAATTGCTTCAATCTTTTGAAAATAATCCTTATATATTTCATGCAGATTTCAGCCTTTGAATTTTGAATTCCTTTCAGTGACTGACTGCCGAAATTCTGGGAGTTGAACGGCTAGAAATTATCTTTAATGAATTTCCTCAACTGTCCCAATAAAATAAGCGAAGTAATAAATCTATGAAAACCATGATTAATGCTGCCATGGAATGGCTATATTCATAAGAATATTGTTCATTAATTATCAGAGCATTACAGACATATTGTAATATAATTTGAAAATCTTCTTCCTTAGTCGAACAGAAATCAAAAAAAGAAATAGTCGAACTGAAACCTGGGAGAAATTAGTCGAACTTAGTAAATTCTCGTCGACCTGAGATCTAAATTCGTCGAACTGAAACCTCTCATTTGTTGAGCTGAGCTCCAAATCGTTGAGTAGAAAATTAACTTGCCAAATTGAGCTCCAAATTTGTCGAACAGATATCGTCTTTTGTCGAGCTAAAACTACTGAGGTGATATCGATGTTCATCGATCTCAGGTAGACTTTCGCCGAACACAACTCAGAGAATAAACCTGAGTTCGTCGATCTGAGATCGACGATCTTCGAGCTCGGTTCAGCTAATCGTCGAACAACTTTCTGCCTATTACAAAACTACTTTTCTCTGGAGGTCTTCTATCTCCAAGTCTTCTGAAGGTCAGAACAATCAATCTAGGTCATTGACTGACCTTAAACTTGATAAAAACCTATGACCCTAGTGTAACACCCCCTATCCGTCGCATAGCATATAGCAGTAGGTCCGGCCGGGGCCCGACGCCATATACCACAGACAGACCGGGTGGTTACTTATGGAAACCATCCAACCAATCTCAAACGTCCTACACAGAGCATTCTAGCGGAAGCAGTTTATAAAAGTTGCAAAACAAGAACCCAGCAATAAGCATGAATGTCCACTAACATGATAATAGGAATGTTATTACAAAATACTCAAAAGTCGGCCTTAAGGCCTTACAAAATGTTTCACTTGTCTTTTACATGGTTTACAAACCTCGGCTCGCAGGCCGGCCATACAAGAATAAAACATAAAACATTTCCACTTGGGCCTTCGAGGGCCAGCTTCGCAAAAAGGGCTTTAGCCCGCTATTGACCGCTTGGTCCAGCTGCACCTGCAAGCAACAAACCACCGCACGGTGGCAAACAAAGCAACGGTCAGCTATGCTGACCAAATTTATAACGATCCCGCCCCAACTCGGGGCGGCGATGCTCCTTCCCTGCATTTCATTAGCACAAGCGAGCAATGCATATAACCATAGCCATTTCATCACAGACGTTGGCTCGTACGGCCACACGTCTCGTGCACTCAGGGCACATTCTCGGTGAACCGGTCGATGTTACGCCAATTGAAGCCATTAACATTCCGGACTCACCACCGCCACTAGACGGCCATTCCTATGAGCAATTCGTCTTCATGGTATTGGTCACGTCAATTTAAGCCATTGACCACCGAAGACTCACATCTATGCCAACGGCGAGTGCCATGTAACTTTAGGTCTCTCTAACCCGAACGACATAAAGCGGGTACGGCTCCATCTAACCCGTGCTCACATCGCAATGACAATTTAAGCCATTTGCGCGGGTCAAACTTTCACCGAGTCCCATTCTACCGCAAGACACATAACCCCGTTATGTTCATGTTGGCACTCAGGCCACCAAGTTGGCAAGACCTCGTGTCCGCCCAGTTTTCCGGGTGCACCTTTGGGTTAGTCCCCAAGGCTCCCTGCTGCAATCTACCGCGTAGAAAACCCGAAAAAAACACCAAATAGCACGGAGTCTTCTCCGGCCTTATGCAATGCAACATCACCGATCCGAACTACATGTCCGGGTAGGCTTCAACAAAATGCCTATGTCCGTTCTCGCATACGGACTCTAAACAACGGGGACTTCACATATCTACCCGAAGGAACGCCTCCAACTCTCCGCCAAACTCGCGAGAGCGGGCTTCCTATGCAAAGAAAAGAGCGACTCATGCTCAAGATGAGGATCGTTACCCTTGCGGTCCTCTTTGGCGCCATCGAAAAGTAATCGGATGGAAATCACCGCACTTGCGTTGCCTCCGTGGATCCGGAGTCGGCTTGCGATTCGGAGCTCCGAAGCTCCTCCAATGGCGGATCTAGCTCCTCTTCTTCTTGCCTTAGCTTTTCTTTCTCCAAGGGTTTGGAGAGATAACAAGTGGAAAAAGTGAGGGTTTTCTAAGTCAAAACCCGGTATATCCTTCAGGAACAAACCCCCAGCCATTGGATCCTCAGTCAAAGAAATGAACGGCTTCGATTCGGGACTGAAATGCCCAATCTGGGGTCGAACACGGCCTGGCACACGCCCGTGTCCAGGGCCGTGTGCCTCATTCGCCGTCAAAATCGAATCACCTGGAACCTCACACGGGTCTCGAACACGCCCGTGTTCGAGCTGACACGCCCGTGTTCCAACTGACACGGCCGTGTAGCTGGCCGTGTACCCCATGATTTTCTCCCGTTTTCAACCCGAGCACTGCACGGGTTCTAGGACACGCCCGTGTCCTTGCCCGTGTCACCTTGACACGCCTGGGCTCCAGGCCGTGTACAAGGTCTCGGCACTTCGCGGCTAAGTGTCGACACGGGTCGACACGCCCTGCGACACGCCCGTGTCGCAGGCCGTGTGCCATGTCTCGACACACTGTCGACACCAAAGTGTCGACTTCGCGGGACGAGTGTCGACACGGGTTGACACGCCCTGCGACACGCCCGTGTCGCAGGCCGTGTGCCGTGTCTCGACACAACGTCGAAGCACTGTGTCGACTTCACGGCTAAGTGTCGACACGGGTCGACACGCCCTGCGACACGCCCGTGTCGCAGGCCGTGTGCCCAGTCTCGACACAATGTCGAGACCAAAGTGTCGACTTCACGCCTTAGTGTCGACACAGGCTTGACACGCCCCCCTGGGACACGCCCGTGTCCCAGGCCGTGTGCCTGCAGCCAGAACTCAAACTGGCCCAAATTATTCCCTCTGCTCCTTTGAGTTTCGGGGCGTTACAACTCTACCCCTCTTAAAAGATTTCGCCCACGAAATTACATAAAGGGAAAAACATGTACCAAAACTAAAATTTGTACCTGAGCGGAACAACTCCGGATATTCGTCAAGCATCGTCTGCTCTCGCTCCCAAGAGAGCTCCTCACGACCGCAATTGTCCCACCGGACTTTGACCATCCTGATCTCTTTATTGCGTAGCCGCTTGACCTCCGAGTCCTCAATCCGCACGGGCTTGACTTTTGTCGTTAGCCCACTATCCACCGGCACTTGATTGGCCGCGATCACTTGCGTAGGCTCTTGCACCGCCTTCCGAAGCACCGAAATATGGAATATATCATGTAAACCACTTAGCTCCACTGAAAGCTTCAGCCGATAGGCCGCTTCTCCTACTCGCTCCAGAACCTCGAACGGTCCAAGGTACCTCGGGCTTAGCTTTTTCAATCGCCGCACCCGCGAGACACCCTTGAACGGCTTGATCTTCAGTATACATAATCGCCCACAGCGAACTCCACGTTCCTGTGCTTGCATTATAGTACTTTGCTTGTCGGTCCTGAGCGATAAGCAACCTCTCCCGAATGGTTCTCACCAACGAAGTAGCATCCTCCACTTCCGATCGCTTATACAACTTCGACTCGCCCGTTTCTAACCAAGACAACGGCGTGCGACATCGTCTACCATAAAGGGCCTCGAAGGGCGCCATCTGAATACTTGCTTGGTAGCTGTTGTTGTATGCGAACTCCACCAAATAAAGATGGTCCTCCCATTGCTTTCCAAAGTCCAAGACACACATGCGAAGCATGTCTTCCATGGTTCTATTGACCCTCTCGGTCTGCCCATCCATTTGCGGATGGACTTGGCAAGTCCATAGAGATGTCGTCGAATTTCCACTCCGGAATAGGCAAGGACTTAAGAAATCCTCCCGGCTTTTGGCACTCCGCCTTTACCAAGGCGCAGGTTTGGCACTTTGCTACATATAGCGCCACATCCTTTTTCAAACCCGGCCACCAAAATAGTTTCTTAACATCACGGTACATCTTCGTGCTCCCCCCGGGTGAATCGAGTACTTGGTATGGTGCGCCTCGTACAACAAACACCCAATCCGTAAACTGCCCACACTGGGACGCACAAACGACCGTCTTTCCACAACAATCCGTCCTCCACAACGAATTGGGAATTTGACCCATCCAGAGCCTCTATCATGAACTGCTTCATATGAGCATCCATATCCAAAGCCTGCGAATCCGATCAGCCAGGTCATATTGGACTTCAGTCCAATTCAGCACTGCTTCAGCACTAGATTGTCTATCCACACAAACAATCTCCAACGCCTCCAGCTCCTGCACCAACCGCTCATCATGCACTGATAGCCAATTCGCTTGAGCTGGGGCTCGGCGACTCAACGCGTCCGCAACCGCATTCCCTTTGCCAGGCACGTAGTGGATCTTGAAAGTATAGTCCCCCAGGAACTCCATCCACCTACGCTGCCGCATATTCAGATCTTTCTGATCAATTAAATACTTTAGGCTTTTGTGATCGGTGTAGATATCAATCTTCACACCGTACAAATAGTGTCTCCACAGCTTCAAGGCCAAAATCACGGCCGCTAACTCCAAGTCATGGACCGGATAATTCCTCTCGTGCACTTTTAGCTGTCTCGAGCCATAAGCTATCACGCTTCCGTGCTGCAATAGCACGCAACCCAAACCGCTGCCTGAAGCATCGCTATATATCTCATAGCCTTCGGTTCCAACCGGCGAACTCAGCACAGGCGCCGTGGTCAACCGACACTTCAATTCCTCAAAGCTCGCGCGCACTCCGGCGTCCAAACGAACTTATGCTCCTTCCTCGTCAAAGTAGTGAGAGGTAGCGCTATCCGCGAGAAGTTCTCTACGAAGCGCCTATAATAACCGGCAAGCCCCAAAAAGCTCCGGACTTCTGCTACCGTAGCAAGCTCAGGCCACTCCCGTATCGCAACAATCTTCGCCGGATCCACCGCAATACCCTCTCCACTCACTATATGCCCAAGGAACGCCACTGAGGATAGCCAAAACTCGCACTTCGAGAACTTGGCATACAACTGGTTTCTCCTGAGTGTCTCCAACACCAAATGGAGATGCTTGAAGTGATCTTCCTCACTTGCGAGTACACCAAAATATCGTCGATGAAGACGATCACGAAATGGTCTAGGTACTCCCTGAACGTTCTGTTCATCAAATCCATGAACACTGACGGCGCATTAGTCAGCCCAAACGGCATGACCGTAAACTCATAATGCCCGTATCTCGTACTAATCGCTGTCTTCGGG